>WNYA01000012.1:4988349-5318206 GCA_019512145.1 Engystomops pustulosus | reverse complement strand
TGAGTGGGTGTGAACCATTTATTGGCCTAAGGGTCGCACTTGTCATATGCCAACTTTTGAGGGGCAGCAGCGCCTAACCAGCACCCTAAATGCACAAGGACCAGTAAAGCAATAAATATCCCACCCCAGCAACCAAAATATTGCATTTAAAAATAGGAAAATAAAGCCAAGCCCACTGACATGCTGGTGTGCGCCCCCTCTGGCAGGATTCACCTTTCTTTGGTTCTCCCTTATGCCCTTGCTTTATGAAAAACAAAAGGCTTTAAAAAAGTATGCAAAGAGGTCTAGGGGGCTCCAAGCTTAATAGGCTAATTTGCATAATTTTAAAGCTTGGTTTCCATAAAAAAGGGAAATAGAGCTAAAAAAAAGGATTCTACATGAGGAAAGGGTAAGTGTGCTTGTTACAATTTTGATTATGGTGAGAATTTTCTTTTAAACTGTAAGCTTGAAATATTAGGGGCGCAGTGTGGAGAGTGTTACATGGAGCTGAAGACATCTAAGGGTAAATTCATCAGCTGGAGTAATGGTTAAGAAGATCACTGTATTGTCACTAGGAGGTCGAGAGACCACCATACTATAAGGGGGCGCTTTGAATGCTACCAGCCTTGGGGTTGTGTGTGTGGTGGGGGGGGGACAGTAAAAGGAGACCCTAGGATAATCATTAGACAAAGCTGCACTAGAGAGATGAGGGCAGGGACTTGGCATTTTGTAGACTCGGGTCGGGATCAAGATGAGAGAGTGTTCTAGAGGGGCAGGTTTGTAGGTTGTCATAGTCAGACTATGACAGAGAGAAGATGGATGAGGTGAGATATATTAGTGGTGTTGTTGTCGTAGTAGATATGACAGAGAGAAGATGGGGGAGGTGAGATATAATAGTGGCGTGCGTAGTACCGATATGGCAGACAGAGAGAAGAGGGGGAGGTGATATATATTAGAGTGTTGTCGTAGTCAGCTATGGGCAGAGAAGAAGATGGATGAGGGGAGATTATATTAGTTGGTGTGCGTATAGTCCAGATATGGCAGGAGAGAGATGGATGAGGTGAGATATATTAGTGGTGTCGTAGCAGATATGGCAGAGAGAAGTGGGGGAGGGTGATATATATTTAGTGGTGTCGTAGTCAGATATGCGAGAGAAGAGGATGAGGGTGATATTATTAGTGTGGTTTGTTGTCGTAGTCAGAATGGACAGAGAGAAGAGGGATGAGGTTGATATATATTAGAGTTGTTGTGTGAGTCAGATATGGTAGAGAGGAAGAGGGGTGAGGTGAGTTATATTTAGAGTTGTTGTCGTAGTCAGATATGGCAGAGAGAAGAGGATGAAGTGTGATATATTAGTGGTGTCGTAGTTCAGATATGGCAGAGAAAGAGGGATGAGGTGAGATATATAGTGTGGTGTCGTAGTCAGATATGCAGAGAGAGATGGATGAGGTGAGATAATTAGTGGTTGTTGTCGTGTTAGATATGACAGAGAGACAGAGAGAAGAGGATGAGGTGAGATATATTAGTGTGTTGTCGTACAGTCAGATATGGCAGAGAGTAGCGAAGAGGGGTGAGCGTGAGTATAGTGTGGTGTCGTAGTCAGATATGGCAGAGAGAGAAGGGCTGAGGTGAGATATATTAGTGGTGTCGTAGTCAGATATGGCAGAGAGAAGACGGATGAGGTGAGTTATATTAGTGGTGTTGTCGTAGTCAGATAAAGCAGAGAGAGAGTCTCAAGGGGTTGTGGATGTCTCGGTGTCTGAGTTTCCTAAGTGGGTGCATTAGCTTGTGGTCTGGAGGAGCAGATGAAGCCAGAAGACAGGAGAAAGGGAGTAAGATGCAGTCAGATAGAAGAGTAATGGCTGACAGGTTACATAGAGAACAGAGGCAGGAGAAAGTCAGGAAGGCAGATATGTGTGAGTGAGGTGCTAGTAAAGCTTCTTGCAGTTGATCCAGGCCATCTTTTATTGGAGTAGTCAAAGAGCAGGGTGGGGGAACTACTCCCACTTACCCAGGCCAGGTTTTGGCAAACAGATAAAGCCAGGAAGCTCAGATGAGCTGGGGGGGGGGGGTGTTTTTTGCAGTCTGATATACTGCATAAAGAGCTGGTGTGACAACCAAGAATCTGCAATAGGCTGAGTTTTTTGTTATATGCTGAAGCCAGTGATTTTGTCTTGTTAAACAGTTTAAGAAAGAAGTAAATCAGGCTCTTTGTGAACGACCCATCACTTCGTCACTACCACCTCAGAACAGTGCAAACATCTCATCATCAGTTATACACACCTGCTCTGTCCTCTATAATCAGGAAGGTCTCCTCTTACCTGCAATGTCCCAGCATTCCCGGCAGCGCTCACCTCTCTGCTCAGCAGCTCAGTGATCCTGGAGGTAAGGCAGCGCTCACCTCTCTGCTCAGCAGCTCAGTGATCCTGGAGGTAAGTTCTAGGATCTTCTGCTACTACAACTCCCAGCATGCTCCTGGAGCATGCTGGGAGTTGTAGTCCCTCCATATAGTGTGTGTGCTCCTGGAGCATGCTGGGAGTTGTAGTCCCTCCATCCAGTGTGTGTGTGTGTGCTCCTGGAGCATGCTGGGAGTTGTAGTGCCTCCATCCAGTGTGTGTGTGTGTGCTCCTGGAGCATGCTGGGAGTTGTAGTCCCTCCATACAGTGTGTGTGTGTGTGCTCCTGGAGCATGCTGGGAGTTGTAGTCCCTCCATATAGTGTGTGTGCTCCTGGAGCATGCTGGGAATTGTAGTCCCTCCATATAATGCGTGTGCTCCTGGATCATGCTGGGAGTTGTAGTCTCCCCATATAGTGTGTGTGCTCCTGGAGCATGCTGGGAGTTGTAGTCCCTCCATATAGTGCATGTGCTCCTAGAGCATGCTGGGAGTTGTAGTCCCTCCATATAGTGTGTGTGCTCCTGGAGCATGCTGGGAGTTGTAGTCCCTCCATATAATGTGTGTGTGCTCCTGGAGCATGCTGGGAGTTGTAGTCCCTCCATATAATGTGTGTGTGCTCCTGGAGCAAGCTGGGAGTTGTAGTCCCTCAATATAATGTGTGTGTGCTCCTGGAGCATGCTGGGAGTTGTAGTCCCTCCATATAGTGTGTGTGCTCCTGTAGCATGCTGAGAGTTGTAGTTCCTCCATATAGTGTGTGTGCTCCTTGAGCATGCTGGGAGTTGTAGTCCCTCCATATAATGTGTGTGTGCTCCTGAAGCATGCTGGGAGTTGTAGTCCCTCCATATAATGTGTGTGTGCTCCTGGAGCATGCTGAGAGTTGTAGTTCCTCCATATAGTGTGTGAGCTCCTGGATCATGCTGGGAGTTGTAGTCCCCCCATATAGTGTGTGCGCTCCTGGATCATGCTGGGAGTTGTAGTCACTCTATATAGTGTGTGAGCTCCTGGAGCATGCTGTGAGTTGTAGTCCTTCCATATAGAGTGTGTGCTTCTGGAGCATGCTGGGAGTTGTAGTCACTCTATATAGTGAGTGTGCTCCTGGAGCGTGCTGGGAGTTGTAGTCCCTCCATATAGAGTGTGTGCTTCTGGAGCATGCTGGGAGTTGTAGTCCCTCCATATAGTGTGTGTGCTCCTGGAGCATGCTGGGAGTTGTAGTCCCTCCATATAGTGTGTGTGCTCCTGGGGCATGCTGTGAGTTGTAGTCCTTCCATATAGTGTGTGTGCTCCTGGAGCATGCTGGGAGTTGTAGTCCCTCCATATATCTTCTCTCCTCGGTCATATCCTGACTACGACACAACCTGAGTGGGTGTGAACCATTTATTGGCCTAAGGGTCGCACTTGTCATATGCCAACTTTTGAGGGGCAGCAGCGCCTAACCAGCACCCTAAATGCACAAGGACCAGTAAAGCAATAAATATCCCACCCCAGCAACCAAAATATTGCATTTAAAAATAGGAAAATAAAGCCAAGCCCACTGACATGCTGGTGTGCGCCCCCTCTGGCAGGATTCACCTTTCTTTGGTTCTCCCTTATGCCCTTGCTTTATGAAAAACAAAAGGCTTTAAAAAAGTATGCAAAGAGGTCTAGGGGGCTCCAAGCTTAATAGGCTAATTTGCATAATTTTAAAGCTTGGTTTCCATAAAAAAGGGAAATAGAGCTAAAAAAAAGGATTCTACATGAGGAAAGGGTAAGTGTGCTTGTTACAATTTTGATTATGGTGAGAATTTTCTTTTAAACTGTAAGCTTGAAATATTAGGGGCGCAGTGTGGAGAGTGTTACATGGAGCTGAAGACATCTAAGGGTAAATTCATCAGCTGGAGTAATGGTTAAGAAGATCACTGTATTGTCACTAGGAGGTCGAGAGACCACCATACTATAAGGGGGCGCTTTGAATGCTACCAGCCTTGGGGTTGTGTGTGTGGTGGGGGGGGGACAGTAAAAGGAGACCCTAGGATAATCATTAGACAAAGCTGCACTAGAGAGATGAGGGCAGGGACTTGGCATTTTGTAGACTCGGGTCGGGATCAAGATGAGAGAGTGTTCTAGAGGGGCAGGTTTGTAGGTTGTCATAGTCAGACTATGACAGAGAGAAGATGGATGAGGTGAGATATATTAGTGGTGTTGTTGTCGTAGTAGATATGACAGAGAGAAGATGGGGGAGGTGAGATATAATAGTGGCGTGCGTAGTACCGATATGGCAGACAGAGAGAAGAGGGGGAGGTGATATATATTAGAGTGTTGTCGTAGTCAGCTATGGGCAGAGAAGAAGATGGATGAGGGGAGATTATATTAGTTGGTGTGCGTATAGTCCAGATATGGCAGGAGAGAGATGGATGAGGTGAGATATATTAGTGGTGTCGTAGCAGATATGGCAGAGAGAAGTGGGGGAGGGTGATATATATTTAGTGGTGTCGTAGTCAGATATGCGAGAGAAGAGGATGAGGGTGATATTATTAGTGTGGTTTGTTGTCGTAGTCAGAATGGACAGAGAGAAGAGGGATGAGGTTGATATATATTAGAGTTGTTGTGTGAGTCAGATATGGTAGAGAGGAAGAGGGGTGAGGTGAGTTATATTTAGAGTTGTTGTCGTAGTCAGATATGGCAGAGAGAAGAGGATGAAGTGTGATATATTAGTGGTGTCGTAGTTCAGATATGGCAGAGAAAGAGGGATGAGGTGAGATATATAGTGTGGTGTCGTAGTCAGATATGCAGAGAGAGATGGATGAGGTGAGATAATTAGTGGTTGTTGTCGTGTTAGATATGACAGAGAGACAGAGAGAAGAGGATGAGGTGAGATATATTAGTGTGTTGTCGTACAGTCAGATATGGCAGAGAGTAGCGAAGAGGGGTGAGCGTGAGTATAGTATGGTGTCGTAGTCAGATATGGCAGAGAGAGAAGGGCTGAGGTGAGATATTATAGTGGTGTCGTAGTCAGATATGGCAGAGAGAAGAACGGGGGCTTGAGGGGAGTTATATAGTGGTGTGTCGTACGTAGTCAGATAAAGCCAGAGAAGAGAGTCTCAAGGGGTGTGGATGTCTCGGTTCTGTCTGAGTTCCTAATGGGTGCATAGCTTGGTCTGGAGGAGCAGATGAAGCCAGGAAGACAGGAGAAAGGGAGGTAAGAGCAGTCAGATAGATAGAAGAGTAAATGGTGAAGGTACTATAGAGGACAGAGGCAAGGAGAAAGTCAGGAAGCAGGAATTGATGTGTGCGTGAGGTGGCTAGTAAAGCTTTTGCAGTTGATCCAGGGCCATCTTTTATGGGAAGTAAGTAGTCAGAGCAGGGTGTGGGGAACTACTCCCACTTACCCAGGCAGGTTTTGGCAACAGATAACGCCAGGAGCTCAGATGAGCGGGGGGGGGGGTGGGGGGGGTGTTTTTTGGCAGTCTGATATACTGACATAATTAAAGAGCTGGTGTGACAACCAAGAATCTGCAATAGGCTGAGTTTTTTGTATATGCTGAAGCCAGTGATTTGTCTTGTTAAACAGTTTAAGAAAGAAAGATAAATCAGGCTCTTTGTTTGAACGACCCATCACGTCGTCACTACCCTCAGAACCAGTGCAAACATCTCACATCAGTTATCCACACCTGCTCTGTCTCTATAATCAGGAGGCTCCCTCTATACCTGGTGATGTTGAGGGGCTGGTGGTCTCCATCATGAGGTGTCTTGTACTGGTCACTTGTGTCACCTTCTATACTACTATCCCATCCTATGGAGAATAGACAGTTGACGTCCTGACACCTTATAGGAACCGACACACCCACAATGACACAGTAATCACACCAGACCCTCCCTTGGTTATGTTACAATGTCCCAGCATTCCGGCAGCGACTCACCTCATCCGCTCAGCAGCTCAGTGATCCGGGGGTAAGTTCTAGGATCTTCTGCTCATTGTATCAGTGAAGGAGGTGGGGCCGGTGATGGGGATCTGGGTCCATCCTCCTGACACACGGGGGGTCACACACTCACCAGACGAATTCTTCCCTACTGTGTAATCCGTGTATGGGGGGGACACTGCACTACATAGATCCTAAGAATCCTTCACTCTCCAGTCATTTCCCGCGTTATTCTGAGATAAGAGCGTTGGCCTGGAGACTCTCACCTCTCCGGTTTTCAAGGAGATCACTCCAGGGTGAGCTCCAGGATCCTGGCCGCCATCTGCTCTCTGTCCTTCTCCCGGATCCCTGGTGGATCATTGATGGAAAGGATCATTGTCTTTAAGAGAAATTTTTTGGACTCCTATTGAAAGTGAAGAAAAATGATTAAGACTAAAGGGAAAACTGTATTTGAAGCTCTTGTGTACATGAGATATTTGATTTGACCAAATAGTAATTATACAGGACCAGGGAGGGCTACGGAGCCAGTGAACTAGTAACGGTTAAATACCGTCACTATGCAGTGCAATTTGTTATGCATAAAACAAGCCATCACACTGTTCTTTACATTAAAAAAATAAAAAAGTTAAAGATTTTTGAAGGCCGGGAGTGAAAAATGGAAAAACAAAATGAAAAAGGGGTTAACCCGTTTAGGACGCGGCCAGTTTGTACGTTCATTTCACAGGTCTCTTCCTGTGGTAATTTTTTAACAGATCTAAGTTTTGTTTTGAGATTGTTTCTCGTGACCCATTGTAGAATTTTGCTGATTGCTTATGTTTTTTTGGGGTAAAAATTAAACAATTTAGTAAATTTAGTAAAGTAAAAAATTTTTTTGAGTTTATGGAGAAAGAAAACTTTTGACACTTGTCTTCTTTTTCTTTCGATAATTTTTATTAAATGTTTGGTTATTTTTTTTATAGATGTTAGAAGTTTTATAGTTTTTATAGAAACTTCTCAGTTTAGTTTCATTTAGTTTGGCAGTGCCCTATAAAGGCTTATGTAGTATAGACCCCACAAGTAACACCATTTTATGAATGTAACGGCTCAAACTATTCCAGACAACATTTGGGAAGCATGTTAACCCCTTAATTGTATCTTAGGAATAAAATAAAAATGGGGTGGAAATGTTAACATTTCAATTTTTTTATAAAAATATCCTCATTAAGTGGGTATTAGTGGTTAACATACACCCCAAATTTTTGGGCTGTCTCTCCTGAATACGTCAATACTTCACATATTGATGTCAACTGCTGTTTCAGCACACAGCGATGTGCAGAGGGCAATTGGTGCTATTGGGTTTTTGGCGGCTGATGACACCATTTTGGAAACCTTCCATCTCAAAGAATTTATCTAGGGTTGTAGTGAGTCTTTTACCCTGAAGGTACTGGTCCAAAATTAATACAAAATGAAAGGTACAAAGTAAAAATTGAAATTTTTCATCAAATATATGCCATTTTAATTTGACTGCGATCCATAAATAAGGATGAATCAAATTGGTCAGGCGACGTGGGTGGGAAGGCAGGGGCGTAACAAGAGGGGTAGCAGCTATAGCAGCTGCTATGGGGTCTACAGTGTCAGGGGGCCCCTGGCATCTGGGGTATTGGATGTAAATATGCCTATGTGTGTATAGGTGATATGTATATGCTGTATGTCTGTGAATATGATGCATGGGTGGACCACACTATAGTACAGTAACTGCCCTCATACCGACTTACAGTGCTAGTGTGAAGAACGGTAGGTGTGCTGAAAAGAAGAAAGGAAATATGAGACAGGGACATGGCCGTGGTGCTGCAGGGAGAGGACGTGTTACATTGTGCCTGATACAACTTCCTCAGCTGTTAGCAGGTGCCAGGGTTTGCAGTGTATTCTTATAGGCCACAATAGTGCCGTCTGAATGGAGAGGTCACACAAAGTTTAGGCAGCAACTTAAGTTCCATTAGATTCTTCTTAACCCACTTCACTCCCTCCTCGTCCTGTTCTAACTCTGAGTCCTCAATGATGGATGGGAGCTCGGCCAGAAGTGCCCCCACCAGAGTGCCCTTGTATTCTCTTATTTTCTATCACAGCCTACTGGTGGAAACAAAGATGTTATAATATCCTTATAGTGGGGAACCATCTGGGTGGCCACACAGTAATCGGCATTGTTGACTATATATCAACTAGCAAGTTGTTGTGCACTGGAGCATGTCATGGCTTATGGGAGCCACACTGCCCAGAGGTCAGGGCAAGCTGTCCTCAGAGGGTCGTGTCTCCTTCTCCATATGCCACCAACCACGCTCCAGTGACACTTGTCAACTGCATTGGGTGCCAACCTGCTGTGAGGAAAACTCCTCCTCCTCCAAAACTTCCTCATGACTGGACAGTGGAGTAACTGGCTGCTACTGCTCAAGCAACCCACCCTGCGAGCCACATGTGGACACCTCTTCATCCTCTACCGCCATTATATCCTCCATCATGGCCTCAAGTGTTTAATGCAGCAGGCAAAGGTTGGGGATGGCAGCGCTGACGATAGCATTGTACAAGCCACACTTTCTTTCCACAACCTGTTGGTGCGTGACAGGGTTGACCTCCCGAGAAGTGTGGTGGCGGCTGGAAATTATGTATTGTGAGACAACCACTGCCATAATATTCTTAACACTCCTTGTCTCCACCAGTCATAATGGAAACTTTTCAAAGACCAACAATTCCAGGACCAGGGATAGTGAGCGAGTTGGGCCAAACTTACACTTTCTTTGTTTGGGGGATGGAAGGCTGAACCATTCTCTAGGATGGTGTGGAGAGGCTTGGTGATGTTGGTCCTACTGGTGGTGGCAGTGATGTCACATCCTCCCCTTTCACAAAGGCAGGTGGCTTTGTCACTCTGGGGGTGGTGTAAAGGGCGAGACAAACAAAGTATCAGAAGGAGCCACAGGTGTTTCCACGTTTTTTGGTATTTGAAAACCTGCAGGTTTTGTTTCCAGGTACCTGCTCTTACATCTGGTGCTCAAATTCTTCACACTTTTTTCCCGCTTGAGGAACTGGAAGCAATCTGGCAAATGACCTGTGTTTGGTCTTCTCCATATTGCTTAAGAAAATGCCAGTGGGATCCTCTTGCCCCGCATTTGTGGGTGAGGGGCAGGTGGATGGACAACAGAATCCCAGCTAGGAGAGTCATCATGGAGCATGTGATGTAGTGGTATATTAACGGGGAGTGTGGGGATAGATAACATGTGCATTCAACACTACACAGAACACCCTATCCCACATGTCCATGCTCTTGGTTATATTTATGTATATGCTACTTGGGTTGGCTTCTGACCCGAGTTAATCATATTAAGGACCAGGCTTTTATCACAGAAGGGCTAATGGCGGGATAAACACTGTAAGATCTTTGCTTCACTGCAGATGGAGGTTCGTGTGGAGAACTCTTGATCCTTTCCTGTGTCCTGAAGCCGTGTTACCAGGAAATGTCTGTGAAATCCGTAGTTAATTGACCTTGTGCATCCGGCATGTGACATTACAGAACATTAGTGACTGCTTCATGACTGGCGGCCGGGAGGGCCTGCATTTTTAGCAAAGTTGAGCAAATTGCAGACAATATGATAGAGCTAGAGCCACTGTTTGCAAAGCAATTTACCAACTAGTCTCTCCTTTTTGGACAATTGTGTCCTACAAGAACAGGCTACAAAGTTGTATCAGGCACAGATGTAACATGTCCTCTCCCACATTCGCAGTTCTCGTCACTGCGCTGTAATACAGGATGAGTAGTCCCTCGCCGTTACCGTCACTGCACTATAAGAAGGTATGGGAATACACACGCAGTTCTTCATACCCTGAAATAAGGACATTTAAAATGTATATCTGCCCCTCGCTGTCCTTATAGCAGCCCGTTACTATCCTTATAGCAGCCCCTCCCTGTCCTTATAGCAGCCCCTCGCTGTCCTTATAGCAGCCCCTCGCTGTCCTTATAGCAGCCCCTCGCTGTCCTTATAGCAGCCCCTCGCTGTCCTTATAGCAGCCCCTCGCTGTCCTTATAGCAGCCCCTCGCTGTCCTTATAGCAGCCTTCGCTGTCCTATAGCAGGCCCCTCGCTGCCTTATAGCAGCCCCTCGCTGTCCTTATAGCAGCCCCTCGCTGTCCTTATAGCAGCCCCTCGCTGTCCTTATAGCAGCCCTTCGCTGTCCTTATAGCAGCCCTTCGCTGTCCTTATAGCAGCCCTTCGCTGTCCTTATAGCAGCCCTTCGCTCTCATGCATCGAGGGCTTTACGTCCACCCACCACTTAAACTGATCATTTTATTTTAAGTCCTTTCCTAACCGATTTTTGGCAGGATAATGCCCTGTGATTACCCACATTTTGCAGCCCTCTTCTTCTTATTACACCCCTTTTGCAGGCATTTTTAGGTCAACAAAGCTTGTTCGAGTTTGGACAGGTTCACTCAACACTAGTTATGACCCGACACAGAGAAAATAAACACCACCATATACACTCACCGGCCACTTTATCAGGTACACCATGCTAGTAACGGGTTGGACCCCCTTTTGCCTTCAGAACTGCCTCAATTCCTCATGGCATAGATTCAACAAGGTGCTGGATTTTGGTCCATATTGACATGATGGCATCACACAGTTGCCGCAGATTTGTCGGCTGCACATCCATGATGCGAATCTCCCGTTCCACCACATCCCAAAGATGCTCTATTGGATTGAGATCTGGTGACTGTGGAGGCCATTTGTGTCCAGTGACCTCATTGTCATGTTCAAGAAACCAGTCTGAGATGATTCCAGCTTTATGACATGGCGCATTATCCTGCTGAAAGTAGCCATCAGGTACTCTGTGGCGTTGCACCAAGGGGCCCAAAGAGTGCCAAGAAAATATTCCCCACACCATGACACCACCAGCCTGAACCGTTGATACAAGGCAGATGGATCCATGCTTTCATGTTGTTGACGCCAAATTCTGACCCTACCATCCGAATGTCGCAGCAGAAATCGAGACTCATCAGACCAGGCAACGTTTTTCCAATCTTCTACTGTCCAATTTCAATGAGCTTGTGCAAATTGTAGCCTCAGTTTCAGCAGTTTCTGAAATACTCAGACCAGCCCCTCTGGCACCAACAACCATGCCACGTTCAAAGGCATCAAATCACCTTTCTTCCCCATACTGATGCTCGGGAGAACTGCAGGAGATTGTCTTGACCATGTCTACATGCCTAAATGCACTGAGTTGCCGCCATGTGATTGGCTGATTAGACATGAAGTGTTAACAAGCAGTTGGACAGATGTACCTAATAAAGTGGCCGGTGAGTGTAGATCCTCCACGTAAGTTAGCGTAAACGGTTCTCAATGCAGTATCTCGCACATTGGGTGTGAAGAGATGCAATCCACATCTTGTTGAATGTCTGCTGCTTGAGGTAAGAGACTCAACTTGCCTCATGGCTAATGCACCTGGAGAGGGTTAGTTACAAAGATGAATAACATCCATCTATAGAGGATATACAGGAACCTCAGCTCCATCTACCTGATGATCCAGTGGGACATTCTCCTCCAGTTCCTCTTTGATATCTTGGGAATCTCCAGGACTGGGACATCTCTCTGGTTCCTGTGTAATATCTGGGGAATCTCCAGGACTGGGACATCTCTCTGGTTCCTGTGTAATATCCCGGGAATCTCCAGGACTGGGACATCTCTCTGGTGGATTTCTCTGACTGGATCCATCTATAGGAAATATACACAGTGACTGATACATTGTCTATATGTGATGATGAGATGATGGAGGAGGAGGTGACCTCACACCTGCTCTGTCCTCTATACTCAGGAAGGTCCACCTTGGCTGCGCAGTCAGGAGGAGCAATGAGACTTGTAAGTGAGAGCAAAGAGCGGAAACCAGAGAGAGCGGCGTATGAGATAGACGGCGGTAATATAGAGACGGGCGGTTATAGAGAGAGCGGTGCGTGTTATAAGTATAAGAGACGGACGGGTTATAGAGAGAGACGGCGGGTTTTATGAGAGAGACGGCCGGGGTTATAGAGAGAGAGACGGGAGTGTTATAGAGAGAGAGATGGGTTTGAGAGGGAGGGTTATAGAGAGAGATGGAGGTTAGAGAGAGGGAGCGGCGGGTTAAGAGGGGAGACGGCGGGTATAGAGAGGGAGACGGCGGTGATAAAGGGAACTGCGGGTTATAGAGAGGGAGACGGCGGGTTATAGAGAGGGAGACGGCGGGTTATAGAGAGAGGGAACGTGAAGAAGACGCGGTTATAGAGAGAGAGACGGCGGGTTATAGAGAGAGACGGCGGTTTATAGAGAGAGACGGCGGGTTATAGAGAGACGGAGGGTTATAGAGAGAGACGGAGGGTTATAGAGAGAGAGAGACGGCGGGTTATAGAGGGAGAGAGACGGCGGGTTATAGAGAGAGAGAGACGCGGTTTAATAGAGAGAGGAGACGGCGGGTTATAGAAGAGATATACAAGAGGGTCATAGAGAGAGAGACGGCGGTTATAAGACGGAGTTAATGAGAAGAACGGTGGGTTATAGAGGAGAAGGGAGGGTTATAGAGAGAGGGAGGTTAGAAGAGGGAGAGAGCGGTATAGAGAGGGAGACGCGGGTATAAAGAGGGACGGCGGGTTTATAGAGGGGACGGCGGTTATAGAGAGGACGGCGGTTATAGAGAGGGAGACGGCGGGTTATAAGTGAAGCGGAGTGTTATATAGAGAGAGAGACAGGTGTTCCAGGAGTTTGGAGATGAAAGTAGATAGAAACCGGTCGTAGTTAGTAGCACCGGATGGGTCCAGGAAAGTTTCTTTGTAGGGGGTGACAGCATCTTGAGGAAGAGGTATAACGCCAGAAGAGAGAGAGAGAAGTTTTAGCATTTGAGATAGAGAAGTTGACTGCTGGGGAAGGGACTGTACGAGATGTGAGGATGGGGACTGCTGGGGAGAGGGACTGTCACGAGATGTGAGGGGATGGGGACTTCTGGGGAGGGAGACTGCAGGAGATGTGAGGGGCTGGTGACTGCTGGGTAGAGGGACTGTCCGAGTGTGAGGGAAGGGGACTTCTGGGGAGAGGGACTGTACAGGTGTTAGGATGGGGACTGCTGGGGAGAGGGACTGCACGAGGTGTGAGGGGGATGTGGACTGCTGGGGAAGGGACTGCACGAGGTGTGAGGGGGTGTTGACTGCAGGTGAGAGGGGACTTGCCGACGAGGATGTGAGGGGATTGGACTGCTGGGGAGAGGGACTGTACGAAGGTGTGAGGGGATGGGGACTTCTGGGGAGGAGACTGCAGGATATGTGAGGGGATGGGGACTGCTGGGGATGAGGGACTGTACGAGTGTGTGAGGGGATGGGACTTCTGGGAGGGAGACTGCAGAGATGTGAGGGGATGGGACTGCTGGGAAGGGACGGTAGATGGTGTGATGGGGATGTGGACTGCTGGGGAAGGGACTGTACGAGGGTGAGGGGATGGGACTTCTGGGAGGGAGACTGCAGGAGATGTGAGGGGATGGGGCTGCTGGGGAGAGGGCCTGTAGGAGGTGTGAGGGGATGGGACTGCTGGGAGGGACTGTACTAGATGTGAGGATGGGGACGTTCTTGGGGAGGAGACTGCAGGAGATGTTTATGGGATGGGGACTGCTGGGGAAGGGACTGTAACGAGTGTGAGGGGATGGGACCTTCTGGGAGGAGACTGCAGAGATGTGAGGGATGGTGACTGCTGGGGAAGTACTGCAGGAGGTGTGGAGGGGATGTGACTGCTGGGGAGAGGACTCACGGTGTGAGAGGTGGACTGCAGGGGAGAGGACGGCACGAGGTGTGAGGGGATGTTGGACTGAGCTTGGGGAGAGGTTACTGTATCGAGTGTGAGGGATGGTGTGACTGCTGGGGATAGGGACTGTACGAGGTGTGATGGGGTATTGGTGACTGTCTGGGGAAGGAGACTGCAGGAGATGTGAGGGGAGAGGACTGCGCGAGTGTGAGGGGATGTGGACTGCTGGGAGAGGTGTAAGAGATTTTTATCTAGGACTCACTAACGTTCCCTTATCAGTGAGGTGACTTTTCAAGTTTCCCTTTAACCACGGCTCCCGTACCGGGATGAGAGTAAAACCAGAACCCATCAGTCGCTTAGAAATGCAGAACTCCAATCAATTAGCGCGCAGCCACATATATACACCAGAACATCAGTTTCATAGGGGCGTGAAAAGGTGATAAATACTGCAATGCTCTATTGGCCATAATGAATATACCAGAACTTTCTCTAAGACATTCTAACCAAAGGTGGTTGAACTATGCACTGCTTTCTCTCGTCCGAGGCCTTGTTCTCAGATAAAACAGAATGTCTTATATCTTAGCTACAAAATGTACAGAGAATGCTCCAAAGCTTTCTAACCAAAACAAGATAAGGGGAAGAAAACAGATGAAGGCACACCGTCTCTAACAGTGTCAAGAAAGCTGGCAAACAGCCAGCAGGTTAGAAAAATGGCTGATCATGACAGGCTGACGTGGTCATCATACCCCCGTTTTAAGAACTCAAAATGGCGTCCGCTTAGTCCAAAATGTTTCTGTAAAGGAAATATTCTTACAGGGGACTGTACAAAATGTGAGGGGATGTGGACTGCTGGGGAGAGGGACATTACAAGGGTGAGGGGATGTGGACTGCTGGGGAGAGGGACTGTCCGAGAGGTGAGGGGAGGGGATGCTGGAGGGGGGAGAGGACTACGTGAGGGAGGACTGCTGGGGAGAGGACTGTAGAGAGTGAGGAGATGGGGACTGCTGGGGAGAGGGACTGTACGAGAGGTGAGGAGATGGGGACTGCTGGGGAGAAGGACTGACACTACGTTGTTCCACACAATTATCGTGTGAGTTGGGCAAAGTCTTTCACAGAAAACAGGATGAAGGACAACCATCTCTAATGAGTGTTAAGGAAAAGCTGGCAAACAAGCCAGCAGTGTTCAAAAAGGCTGAATCATGACTGGCGACCGTAGTCATCATAACCCCGGCTAAGACTAAATGGTGTCCGCTTATTCCAAAATGGTTTCTGACAAGGAAAATATCTCTTACAGAGGGACTGTACAAAATGTGAGGGATGGTACATGCTGGGGGAGAGGGACTGTATAAGAGGTATGAGGGGATGTGGATGCTGGGCAGGGACTGTACGAGAGGGGATGGGGACTGCTGGGGAGAGGGACTACGTGAGGGGATGGGGACTGCTGGGGAGAGGGACTGTACGAGAGGTGAGGAGATGGGGACTGCTGGGGAGAAGGACTGTACAAGATGTGAGGGGATGGGGACTGCTGGGGAGAGGGACTGTACGAGATGTGAAGGGATGGGGACTGCTGGGGAGAGGGACTGTATGGCCTCATGCACATGACTTTATGGTGTGAGGGAGCCGCCTGCTCGAGCCTCAAGTCACAGTCTCCTGCTTGTGTAGTCTTTTCCTACGTGTGAGGAGACCTGTGACACGATAGCTAAAACTCTGAATCACAAAACCAATGGCTAATTTTTGAAATAGGCCACGAATATCAGATCAGCTCCTGCAATAATTAGCTGAATAATTGTTTATGAGTAAGTGCCCGTAACACAAAAAATTAGCCCTTCACATATATGACACTTCAAAGCAACCCAAAACGTGAGAAATACCGCATATACTCCAGTATAACCCGACCCAAATATAAGCCAAGGGCCCTTAATTTTACTAAAAATAACCTGTGAAAACCTATTGCCTTGAGTATAAGCCGATGGTGGGAAATATGTTGGTGCCAGCCCAGTATATAGCCAGGCCGTTCCCTCAACCAACAAGCCCCTAGTATATAGCCAGCCAAGCAAACGGAAGAAGATCAGGCTCGCACTCCACCAGGTGCACGATCGTGAGAGAAAGCCTTCCACTTCTCTGGATATAGGCAGCAAATGAAAGGAGTAGATCGGCACTCACTGGTAAAATCGTTAGGTATCTTTATTCATCCAATTCACAGGAACAATAGAGGCAATGTAGTCATAAAATATGCAATACCATCTCTATCAAATCTGATTGATTGCAACATTAGATGAGTTGAGGTCTTGTGCAGCCCATCTCATCTCCTACTACATCTCTACCGGATGTATCTCCCTCACTCCAATCCTACGTTGTTCCACACAATTATCGTGTGAGTTGGGCAAAGTCTTTCATAAAAAGTTAATAAAACTTGATTGTCCTCAATGACTTTCTTATTGTGGAGCGAGACATTAGAGTAGTAGGAATCTTCATGGCTATAACACCAGGAAATATTGTCCACATTCTTATCTTTGACTTATTCTGCTGCCATATTGAGGTCGGGAAGGCATTTTCCCCTAATTTAGGCCTATTGGAATAAGCCTTGTATGTTTTACCTGCCTTCCTCTGGATCAACAATCTAGGACTTATCGGTAGGACTTGATGAGACCTTTGACTTTTTCCAATCTTATCTACTATGAAGCTTCAGCCACTTGTAGGAATGTTCCATATTACACCACCCCTCGTAATTCTCTTTTCTATGATGGTTCTCCATTCAGGAATTCTGTGCTCCATTACATCCAAATCCAACAGCTCATGAATGAAAATCTACAATGTTATCAGTTTGGGTGCAGTAATCACCAATGACAACTTCTCCTTAAGTTTCCAGAGTTTTCTATTCCAGTGACAGATATCAATGGACATCACTGAAATCAACCAAACACAACTTTCTGTGAAGATTTTCTGTATGTTAGACATCAGAAGGCCACCTAAAAATCTGAGCTTAAAACAGAACAAATCTTATAGAAACTGAACACTAACATGGCTTTTCCTCTGCGTGAATTCTCCGATGTCTCTCAAAATGAACTTTACGAACAAAACGTTTTGCACAATCGGGGCACGCAAATGACTTTTCTGTAGTGTGAGTTCTCTGGTGTTTAACCAGAACTGATTTATGGGTGTAAAATTTTCCACATTCTAAACATTTAAATGGCTTCTCCCCTGTGTGAGTTCTCTGATGTACTTGGAGTTGAACTTTAAATGAAAAGCATTTCCCACATTCCAAACACGAAAATGGTTTCTCCCCCGTGTGTGTTCTCTGATGTCTCTGAAGTTGAACTTTATGCAAAAAACATTTCCCACATTCTGAACATGAGAAGGACTTCTCTCCTGTGTGAATTCTCTGATGTTTCTGGACATCACTTTTATGAGAAAACCTTTTTCCACATTCTGAACATGAAAATGGCTTCTCCCCTGTGTGAATTCTTATGTGACCTGCAAGACTTGACTTATAGGTAAAATATTTCCCACAGTCAGGACATGAATATGGCTTCTCCCCTGTGTGAATTCTCTGATGGACCTCTAGATGAGCTTTAAACATAAAGCATTTTCCACATTCGGAACATGAAAATGTTTTTTCTCTGGTGTGATTCCTTTGATGTTTAACCAAAGCTGCTCTATCCGTAAAACATTTACTACAATCTGAACATGAAAACTCCCCTGCGTGAATTCTCTGATGTTCAACGAGATGTGATTTACGAATAAAAAATTCCCGACATTCAGAGCATTTATAGATTTTGCCGGCTCTATGTACAGTTCTTTTTGCTCCAGCCTTTGATGGGTTATTTTCTACTTCAGAAAACTGAGAAGAAAACCAGGGTTCATGAAAGCCTCTTCTACTGTCTTTACCTAAAAAAGAAAACATAAATAAAATCAATATTTTTAACGTGTAAAATTACCATCGGCATCAAAAGAATGTCCATACATAGCGTCCAGGTGCCACTGATATCGGAGACACCATTTTTGGCGAGAGCAAAGTCCAGTCTTCACTATGTGGTTTATGTGAGTGCCAGAAAAAGGCAACTGTGCAAGACACAAGATCGAAGAAGACTCCTTACCTTCCTCTGACACTGATGTGAGACTGTGCTGCTTATTCATTGCTTCACTTTCATAAGTTTCCTGTAAAAATCAAACAATGAGAACAAGGTAAGATCAGAGACCCCCAGAGAAATAAGGTCATCCATCTACCGGAGAACATCTGATAGACTCTCCACCCCACTGCTGCTGGAGAAGGTCAGTAGCTTCATTACATCCATCTATACATCACCCAGACACCTCCCTTGTGTTATTGTACAATGTCCCAGCATTTCCGGCAGCGCTCACCTCTCCGCTCAGCAGCTCAGTGATCCTGGAGGTAACTTCAGACTTATGATGATGTAGTATATAAAGCAGCAGTCAAGGGGTCAACATAGTAGTATGGGCCAAACAAAAACATGAAAAGGAGGCATTTAAATGCGAATGATTTTTACATCAGGCTGACATGTACATATAGTAGATCCTTGGATGACTTTTTGGATATCAAGATTGATAAAGTTGACAAAGATGGGTTTTTTTACATACCGACTTCTATAGGAAATCTAAGTAAGTTAATGCTCTGCTGCATGCATCCTCCACTCATCCCTCAGCCACAGTACAGGCCTTTCCAACAGGCAAATTTTTGAGGGCCAGATGCCTATGTTCATCAGAGAGAAACATTGAGGATCAATAAACACCAGTCTTAATGAATCTCCCCCATTGTGTATGGAGTTGGAAACACACAGTTAATAAATCATACAGTGGCCAAGCCGGGTTACTGCAGTTCCCTGCAGGCCCTGGAAACCACCTTCAAATATGTCATTGTTGCATAACATTGTCTATATACACTCACCGGCCACTTTATTAGGTACAACTGTCCAACTGCTCGTTAACAATTAATTTCTAATCAGCCAATCACATGGCGGCAACTCAGTGCATTTAGGAATGTAGACATGGTCAAGACAATCTCCTGCAGTTCAAACTGAGCATCAGTATGGGGAAGAAAGGTGATTTGAGTGCCTTTGAACGTGGCATGGTTGTTGGTGCCAGAAGGGCTGGTCTGAGTATTTCAGATGGTAGGGTCAGAATTTGGCGTCAACAACATGAAAGCATGGATCCATACTGGCTTGTATCAGCGGCTCAGGCTGGTGGTGGTGGTGTCATGGTGTGGGGAATATTTTCTTGGCGGCAGTTCTGAAGGCAAAAGGGGGTCCAACCCGTTACTAGCATGGTGGACCTAATAAAGTGGCCGGTGAGTGTATTCTTTGAACCTGCACTGGACATCTGCTGGACATCACGCAGAGACCTCTCATTGGTGATCCAGTAGCCATAGATTAAACAAATCCTAGTCCTCTCCTCCAGTGTTGGATATATTTAGCCACTTCTAGTACAGATTCCTCCAGATCATAGTCAATCAGCTGCCTCTAAAGCCAGTAGGATCTTGTCATGTATCAGCAGTGGTCTGGACTCCTCATGGCTGCTGTGTTCACTTACCTCTCTCCTCAGTGCCAGACACAAGTCATGTGACCCTGGGAGTGTGATGTCACTGGGGGCGGGGCCTCCTGCTCACTATCCACTAGTCATGTGACCCTGGGAGTGTGATGTCACTGAAGGGGCGGGGCTTCATGCTCACTAGCCACTAGTCATGTGACCCGGGGAAAATATGCAAAGTTTTCCAGGATAGGATAAGGAAAGCCACTCCTCTATTAGGTGTATATGCTTCTAGCAGGGAAGTGGTGGATGAAGGACCTGTGATGATGTCAGAGATCATGTGATCAGGGCAGGAGGAGGTGTCATGTGATCACTGTTCTTCCGAAGGAGAAGCTAAATGCCTTTTCAGAGATTTTGGAGGCCGCTGGGGATTCTGGGAATATGCAAATATGTCTTCCAATAGGATAACAGACAAACCAGTGCAAATATCCCAGAGAGGAGTGATAGTAGCTGCATGCTGGGAGTTATAGTTCTCTCCTTTCAGTGGGGGTTACCCCAGAGCCGGGCGCTGCACGTGTAATACCCCGGGGCCGGGCGCTGCGCGTGTAATACCCCGGGGCCGGGCGCTGCGCGTGTATTACCCCGGAGCCGGGCGCTGCGCGTGTAATACCCCGGAGCCGGGCGCTGCGCGTGTAATACCCCAGAGCAGGGAGCTTGCACGCGTAAACTACCGCTGGGGAAAGGGCGCTGCAAATGTAAGTAAGACGGCGGACGGGTGTCGTTGGCACTCGGGTAATACTCCCAGAGACGGGCGCTGCAAGTGTAATACCCGGAGGCCGGGGCGCTGCACGTGTTATAACCACAGGCGTTGGCATGCACGTGTTAATACCCCAGAGCCGGGAGGACGTTTGTTGTAATACCCCGGAGCCGGGCGCTGCGCGTGTAATACCCCAGAGCCGGGCGCTGCACGCGTAATACCGCGGGGCCGGGCGCTGCACATGTAATACCCCGGGGCCGGGCGTTGCACGTGTAATACCCCAGAGCCGGGCGCTGCACGTGTAATACACCGGGGCCGGGCGCTGCACGTGTAATACCCCAGGGCTTGGCACTGCCCGTGTAATACCCCAGAGCCGGGTGATACATGTGTAATACTCCAGAGGCAGGCGCCACACGGTTAATACCCCAGAGCCGGCTGCATGTGTAATACCACAGGGCTGGGCGTATTACACATGCAGCAAGGTCCTGCCACGTTGGTAACTTTCTGTGGAGTTACTGTGTGTCCGTGCAAATGCAATGTGCAAATGCGCCTCTTTTCGCATAGAAAGCCGCCGGCGTGGGGGGACCTTGCAATCAGCCACAAGGAAGAAGACATTGGGGCAGATTTACTTACCCAGTCCTGTCGCGATCCCCGCGATGCGTTGTCCGACGAGGATTCGGGTCCAGCATGATTCACTAAGCTCCTGCGTCCAATTTCCTTCATGTGTTGCTTCCCCCGCTCAGGTCCGCCGGAGTTCACCTTCTTCTTCCCGGTGCATGTGAGTGCTGATCTTGCGACACAATTTCGTTTTTAAATTCCGCAATTTGTCGAAATCAGTCGGGTTGTCCGCAGGCACACCCCCCGATTTGTGTCGCATGCAAGCAGGCGCCGATGCGCCACAATCCAAAAGAGTGCACCAAATATCGCGGCAATTCAGCGCAAAAAGGAAATATTCGGAAAACTTGACAGAATCGCAGTCCGCGGACGTTAGTAAATGTGCCCCGTTGTGCTCGGAGGATTGCAAAGGCTACTGGGGTGTAGAGTCGCCTGTCCCAGTGCTCCCTGTACTCCCCGCCTCTATAGCCTCTGCAGATAATTTACATATTACTTTATTAAAGATTTTAGAACGCTGGTTTAGGGACTAGGATTAGAAAATTAAAGATGAGGGTAGAGCCGGGCAGGAGAAATCTATCATCAGATCTACTTCTCATGGTAGATTCCTTGTAGTAGTCATTACAGGACGACTGATGCCAATACATGGAACCGGGTGGATTTTCTACCCAATGTAGACTCTACCACTCCAATGGCTAATTAGCACATCTTATAAACTTATTTTTTTACAGGAATGCAGCCATGCAAAGTATAACAAATGAAGCTTCAACCACACGGGGATGGGAGGTAATCAAGGCCGGATCATAGGGTGGGCTCCCGAGGCGCGTGCCCCAGGGCCCCCCACCAACCTTAATCCAGCCCTGTACATAATGGTCATCTACCATCTGGTAATCTGTTTGTGCATGAATGAAGAACTGTGTGTATTTATATATGTGTGTGCGATTGTAACTCGCATGTTGATCATTGCTATCATGAGAATTGTGTATTGTACACTACAGATAAGACGCAGGCCGGATACACAGTGTGTAGTGTGAGCGTTATCAGTCAGTGTAAAATGAAGAAAAGTTGCACTAAGAGTGTGGTCACACGTCGCATTTAACGCATAGCTGAAGAGAGAGACAAATCTCTCTTCAGCTATGCGTTAAATGCAACGTGTGACCGCAACTTTTCTTCATTTTGCAATCACGACGCTGATCATTCACTGTTTGTGGAGTCAACAAATGTTCCAATTAGGAGCAGAGGAGAGAGGAGGTAATTTTATACAGGATTATTCTGATTCCTGTAAACAGACCTATCGTATATTTTTCAGACTACAAGACACATCAAACAGACCCCAGATTTATTAATCCAACAAACCGAAAAAAAATGTAGTTTACACATATTAAAAATTTTGTTGGGCAGACACAAGCAGAGCCCACACAGCTCTGCTACATCCATTCACTCACATGAACACACTAAGCTCTGCTATACACACACACAAACTTCTTCTTACCCAGTTGGCAACATGAAAGACCATGTGATCAGTCACATGCCTCTGACATCAGTAGAGGGAGAGCAGTGCGAAGGTTCTGCTCTGAGGGATATAGTGAAATGCTTTGTCAGCACTTCCCCCTGATCTCCAGGACAGCGGTCTGGAGGGTCTTGCAGTGCTGGATCCTTCTGACTTTTTTCTTACTAAAAAGTGCATCTTATGGTCCAAAATATATAGTAATTATATTCTGATGTGAACAATATAAACAAACCAGGCATCTTATAATAAAACAAGAAGCAGCAGCACCACGGTGGCTCAGTGGTTAGCACTACAGCCTTGCAGCACTGGGGTCCTGGGTTCAAGTCCTACCCAGGTCAACATCAGCCAAGAGTTTGTATGCTCTTTCCGTGTTTGCCTGGGTTTCCTCCGGGTCCTCCGGTTTTCTCCCACACTCCAAAACATACTGGTAGGTTGATTAGATTGTGAGCCCCATTGGGAGTTGGACAAGAAGCTGCAACAATCACATGAATCGGACAGTGGGGATTGATTGATTTCCTTATGTCTGTGGTTACAGCCAATCCCGCTCTCTGTCTTCATATGGCTGTATCTCAAGCACGATAATAAGTATAAAAAAAACACTTTAAATCACATTTTCCAAACTTTTAAAAAAGTTGTATGAGGACTGCAGCAGCCACATAATATAACCGCGTGTTCACTCCATAGACTAGTCGTTATGGCTAGTTTAACCTCAGAACACTTAAATGGTTCCCCTCTGTGTGAGTTCTCTGAAGCCTCTCGAGATTACACTTTATGTATTATAATGTTTCGGGACAGAACTTGTTTCTGGAGTGAAGCCTTAAATGTTTATTAAAAGATGAGTTATGGCTGAAGAACTTTCCACATTGTAAGCATGAATATGGCTTCACCCCCGTGTGGCTTCTCTGATGTGCCTTAAGGTTACTTTTAGAGGAATAACTTTTCCCACATTCCAAACACGAAAATGGCTTCTCGCCCGTGTGAGTTCTCTGATGTTCACTTAGTATAGCTTTCAACGAAAAACATTTCCCACATTCAGTACACGAAAAGGGCTTCTCCCCCGTGTGGATTCTCTGATGTCTTTGAAGTTGAGCTTTCAGCGCAAAACACTTTCCGCATTCATCACACGAAAACGGCTTCTCCCCCGTGTGACTTCTCTGATGTCTTTGAAGCTGAACTTTATCTATAAAACATTTTCCGCATTCTGCACATGAAAAGGACTTCTCTCCTTTGTGAATTTTAAGATGACCGGCCAGACCTTGCTGATAGCCAAAGCATTTCCCACACTCTGAACATGAGTATGGCTTCTCCCCCGTGTGGCTTCTTATGTGAACTGCGAGACTTGACTTATTGGTAAAACGTTTCCCGCACTCAGGGCAGGAAAAAAGTTTCACCGCGATGCGAATTCTCTGATGGACCTGGAGGTGACCTGAAACAGAAAACATTTCCCACAGTGAAAACACGAAAATGGCTTCTTAAGGCAAAAAAAACATTTTTGATGTTCTGAACATAAAAATTCTCTCTCCCGTGTGAATTCTCTCACTACCCTTCCTTGGTTGAACTTGATGGACAAGTGTCTTTTTCAGCTGTATAAATTATGATGATACTATGAAGTTCCACCAGTGATTTCTAACTCAAACCTTTCCAATAATCAGAACATGACATTTTTTTTTTGCCAATCTGCAGCCGATTACCTCTTTCTTCAGAATATGGGGATAAAAAGTGATGGACCCGGGAGCCTCTGTCTGTATCTGAAAGGAGAAACAACTTTTTTTATCATAAATTTCTTACCATGAATACAAACTATTCTTCTACATTTAAGGCTCCGAGTTTTGCCTATTTCCTTTGATCCCATACAATTTGGTGGAGAGAATTTTTTCGCTTTTTGTTTAATATTTTGGGAGGCAGAATTGCCCAGGAAGAAGGCCAAATGAGGTAAAATTATAGGCTTAAGTCATTAACCCCTTCCCGCCGATGACCTTTTTCAGTTTTTGCTGCCCTCCTTTAAAATGTATAATTTTTCCATGTTGCGATCTTTATTAAAAGATCTGTGTAAAAAAATCCTAATTCCAGCGTATTTAATATTTCCTGACGAGTACTGGAAAGCAGGGAAGAAAAAAAAAACAAAAGCAAACAAAAAACACATGCACGCCAGTTTCTTGTGGACTCCATTTGTACCGCTTTCACCATCTGTTCATCATAAAACCTCCCCTTTATTCTCTGGGTCGGTACCATCACAGGGAGACCAAATTTATAATACCGTTTACACCCGAAAAAATGTACTGAAAAATATCACGAGTGTAGAAAAAAATAAACTTACATACTCACCTTCCGGCTCTCCCGATGCTCCGTGCGGCTCCTCTTCTTTCTTCTCTCTGCTGTAACGTAGTGGCTAGAGGCTCGTCTGTGCACTCTATTGATTACATCAATAGTGTGCGCCGGCCAGCAGAGTGCACGGTCGAGCCTCTAGCCACTGTTACGGCAGAGAGAAGAAAGAAGAGAAGCCGCACGGAGCATCGGAAGAGGCAGAAGGTGAGTATGTAAGTTTATTTTTTAGATCCCGAGGGGCTGCATGGGGCATTTCATTACTGGAGGAGGCTGTGACCAATTCATTTTATATCTTCGAGTCAATACGTTTTCCCAGTTATTTGTAGCAAAACTAGGGACCTCGACTTATACTCGTATATATACAGTAGGTTTTATTATATTTTAAAAGATTTTTAAAAATTAAAACCTTGTGTACAACAAAAATTTTTTTTGTTAATTTCGAACTGTGAGACCTTTTGATCATTTTCTATTTAAAAATTGTTAGAACTTGCAAAATGGCAAAAAAAAGTGTTGATCAGCACCACCGGGTCTCAGCGATACCTAACGGGTTTCTGATTTTGTTTATTTTTATATTGGTTGTAGGGTAAGAGGGCGATTTGAACTTTTAGGCTTTTTATTTATTTAGTTATTTTAATGCCTAGAGTCTCGTATAACTCCAGGCCGTCATGGAGACGGATCGTGGCCCCCGATGACATCACAGGAACTAATGGTAAGAGGTTAACACCAGCAATTATTGCCAGCACCGATCTTTGGAGTCTTCGGTGGGTATTTGTTGCTTAGTACAGTGATCGCACAGTATATTTGAAGACAGTTCAGCCCATGAGCCCTCTTCAAGCATCCATAACAGCACAATGACTTACTAGTACAATCACTTGTCTTTTAAGGGGTTAAAGGGGGTTTCCCACGAAATAAAATTCTCACATCTCAATCCCCTAGTGATGTTAACACAATAAAGATCATATTATCCCCTTACTTTACAATGTTACTCAGTTTTATTGCTGTTTTAGCTCCTATCACTCCCTAGGCTGGTCAGTGCAATATCCCAGGGTGTGGGCGGGGACTCTCTGAGCAGACACATTATAATCCATCTAGAGCTGTGGGGTGACAATGTGGTTAGATTATCACGGTAGAGGTGTACATACACTTTCATATGGCTTCTGACATTGTACTAACACACTGACACATAGAGAGATGAGACAGATAGAGATATGCATGATGCCTATTACACAGAGGCTGATAGACATTACACTGCTACACTGTGAGCTCTGCTACATCTCACTGACATGTGCCTGCCTCCCACTTCCCCAGGATCTCTTATCTCCTTGTAGTTTGCAGCTTTTCTCTGCTCGTGATCTCCAGGCAGGAAGTGATCAGTGTGAGCTCCGTGCAGTGGGCGGGGCTACAGGCTCAGAGCAGAAAGAGAGACAGGAACTCCACAGCACGCCCGTCACACAGAAATCCAAGATGGTGGCCACCCGACCCCAAGTCTGAAGTTACAGGGGCGTGTCTAGGGGAAACTGAAATTGTGTACAGCAGGACTGATTGGAATTATATCTGTATGATGCTGCATTTTTGTTGAATAAGAGAATGTTTTATTTTGTTATCCTGAGTATATGTAAGAAATTTGTGGGAAAACCCCTTTAACAGTGAGAATATAGGATGTTTTTTGACATTTAGCTTTTTATCAGCTAAAATCAGATATAAGACATAGCAGTATGTGATAACACCACTAAACAAAGTAATGCAGGATCTGGGAACAGACTGGAAGGACAGACAGAGACAGTGGACCCTGAGGTCAAACCCATTTCCCGGCTGTCCCTTCCTACGTGCCCTACCTTACCTAAAAGGTGGGTAAACAAATAGTCAACATTTCCTTCCTGCACCACAGTGACAAAGACAAGACAAATCAAGAGTAATCGTCATCAGATTTGGGTCAAAACCAACCAAGAAGACGATAAGGTACAAAATCATAAGGTAAAAGGATAGCCAGAATATAAGCAAAGGGTCAAAGATACCAGAATATAGAATGACAGAACATAGCACTACTCTGACAACAGACAGGAAGGCAATGGGGGAGATTCTGCCAATCACAGCAGGTTAACTAGTAGTCAAACAAAGCAGAGTCTGCAGGAGACACGAGGGTGTGGTGCACAGCAATCATGGCTGTCGGGAAAGAATAGACCAGTGTTCAGACTAGAAAACATAATGACACAATCTGCACAGCTTCAGCCGTACTCTGTAAGCAGAGGATGACGTCAGCAGAGATGTCACACACAAGATTTATGAAGATACTTACCTTCCTCTGACACCAGGACAGAAGACTCCTGCTCCTTCTTCATTTCACTTCCAGAACTTTCCTGCAAAAATCCAACGTTAGGAACAAAGTCCTGGAGATTCAACACTTTCATTTTACAGAGTGAAATAACTTTATAGAAAAGAATGGCTAAATGTTTTCCTTGCATTTATAGCTTTGTAAAACTTCATCACATCTTATCTAGAAGACTCTGGACCAGAACCGGTCAGTAGATCTAGAGGAGGCGACACCAACGTAGTTTTGTCTTAAGATCAGCTGATTGGCCTTGTGCTACATTATACCTTGTATGGTAGATGCCAAAACCGAACACAATTGTTTTATGAAATCAGAATCTAAACGTATCCAAGATCTATAACAGCCACCGACCAATCACAGCTGCCCGAGGATCTACAGGAATCTCAGCTCCATCTACCTGATGATCCAGTGGGACGTTCTCCTCCGGCTCCTCTTTAATATCCCGGGAATCTTCAGGACTGGGACATCTCTCTGGTTCCTGTTTAATATCTCGGGAATCTCCAGGACTGGGACATCTCTCTGGTTCCTGTGTAATATCTCTGGAATCTACAGGACTGGGACATCTCTCTGGTTCCTCTTTAATATCTCGGGAATCTATCAGAGAAGTAGGAGATGTAAATGGAGATGTAAGTCTCTACTCGGACTGACAAAGTGAGCACCCATTCAGTTATGAAGTAGTCCCTCTCAGTGGTGGTCCATGCCACCTACAGATGACAGAAAGGCAAACCAGGATTCAAGACCTTTAGGCTAAGGTCACGAGACTACTAGTGTGTCCAACGTTCTCTTCTGTTGTTTATGGAGCAGTGATGGTGAAACTTTTAGAGACCGCGTGCCCAAACTACAACCACAACCCACATTCTTTCTCGCAAAGTGACCCCACAACAATTTAAGTAACTTATTGTTCCCTGCTCTATCACGCTTTCAATCATTTTAGTGGTCAAAGGCCACAAAAAAGTACAATGAGGAGAAATCTGGGTTATCATTGTCACTTCCCCCTAGGGTCATCTGAACAGGTAGAATTGTGGGCCCGAAACGGGCTCCAATGATCCATGTCTATCCACATCTCCTGATCCTCCCGCAGTTTACAGGAGCCAAGTCACCTTCAAAATAGTGCTGAAAACCGTACATCCTGGGGTCTGCGCTGTAGGAGGAGGTACTGTCTGGCCATCTGTTGATGGGGTGACTGTGTGGGTGCCCACAGAGAGAGCTCATAGTGAGCCCCCTGCCATAGGTTCACCAGCCTGTTGTAGGAATGGACCCAAATATGGATGGTAAGACCTTCCATTTACCATTAGTTCAGAAAGATTAGGAATTAGACCTAACATAATTCAGTTTCCATTAGTCCACCATGACAGTCCACCTGGAGGGATGCCCCTTGTCCTCTGTAGGGATAGGAAGATATAGGTTTTAAAGTCGTCTCCCACCATTGTATCTTGGTGCAGCTGCGCTGCTTCTATGCGAAACAAATTAGGGGGCATGCCATTGGACCAATCCGACTGATTCGGACTGATTGTGAGATTTACTTTCAAATTGTGCCACAAGACAGCACTTACATGCACCAGGAAAGAAGGTGAACTGCGGTGAACCTGAGCGGGGAAGCGACAATGCACAATATCGGGCGCACAATCTTAGTGAATCCGACAGAGTGCGATTACCATTGGACAATGCACTTTCGGTGAATGACTCTGTGGACGCGGTAAGTAAATGTGCCCCAGTTGGTAGGAAGACAAGAGCCCCACGTCCGGCTATAGGAAACGAGGTTGGGTGTCGGACTAAGTGACATAAATGAGGAACAATACAGTGGTAGCCATTGCCATTAAGCCAACTGATGTCTTGGCCACATCACCTGGTGGTTATAATCTTAGACATATATAGTACACACAGTAAACATTACCATGGCATACCTACCGTCTGACGGTCTACTGTATTATATGACGTCTAGGTGTCACTGCTTAGAACACCCTGTCCCCTAAAGACCCACGGTTTACAGAGGCCACACATTACAGAGCTCTGATTTGCGGTCAGATGATTATACAAACGGTCCGACTCAGCCTTATCACATAGCTGCAAGCCTATCAAAAGGTTAGTGCAAAACTTAATGTGGTATTGGTACTAAATTTGTAAACATCTCATTGGCATAGGTAGCACATTGGGTAAATAGCTTACACGTACAACGTTACATGTAGGGTGCTACTTTCAGTAGCAATATAGCATGGGAAAAAGCTAAGATCTCCTCTTGCTAGGAGAGACATAGTCCCTTTGAGATAGGTAGTCAACTCCACGTTCACAGAGAGTGTGCTTTCAAAACACAAGTGGGGAGGAAAGCCCAGGAAATTTTTGTTGCGATTGAATAAAAGTGGAGCTTTCCCGGAGAGTCCCTGGCTCTTAGCAAGAGGTATGTGGGCTAAGCCCAACTTGGAGAAAAATCAAAACAATCAACAAACCTGTTATGGGCTCACAGCCTATCAGGGAATTTGTCTTCTTTGTCTTGATCTTCTAATCAGAATAAATCCCTGGATCCTTGGCAGGACTGCGCCGGCTGGGAATACCCAGTGGTGAGTTTCTTGAATTGCAGGTTCCTTCAAAACATCGCTGGTCTAGGAGCAAGAACGTTGTCCTATGGGGTGTCTGCAGTATCAGCCGGTTGATCTGCAATGCCCGCAACTATGGAAAGGTCCAAACAAGAAGAGGGGCCTGTGGCAGCGCCATAGCCCCCACCCATCCTCCAGTTCATATGGGGCTGAGACATCACCCCACTCGTAGGCGGCAGTCAGATGGGAGCGTCTTGCTGGAACGGGGGGATTTTTTGTCCGGGCACATCCTCAGCCATGGAAGATCCTTCCACACGAAGACCCCCCCACACTAGCCATGGAGAGCGGCCAGGTGTTTCCTTGGCCAGGACTGGCCTCATGGATGGCGATAGGGCCAAGTACTCACATTGACTATGGACTCATGGGGTCACCGCTTGCTGTACTGTGGACTGGGAGAAGCTTGTAGATCGACACATGTCCTCCTCGTAGGGATTTCTCATATTTGATCTCCTTCAGATCCAGAATCAGGACAACATGGGTATCCTTCTTGTCGACCACTTTCCCTGCTCTCAGATTGTGGAGACCATCCAGACGGTTTGGGTCACTTCACAGAGCGGCGGGGAATGAATATCTCCCGCCTGTATCCTCGGTTGCAACCCGATACCCCTCTGCTTGCTAAAGGAGCGTACTTTGCCCATGTTTGTTATGTTGTACCCAGGTGCCCTCTTTGGACCAATCTGCCACAAAGTGCCTCCCTCTCTTGTCAACATTGATGGAAGACACATCCTAGAGATTCCGAATAGAATCTCAACCATACCCGGAGCTGTGAGGCGTCGGTGTGCAAGCAGGCGTTTCTCAGTTGCAGCCGCGGGTTCCCCATGGAGCTAGCAGTGCCATTGTCGTAGAGGGGCAGCCCGGGACTGGAGCAGGGGCTGAGGACTGATGGGTATGTTCCTTGTTGCAGCAGGACCTGAACCAGTCCAGGAGCAGGGCTGGGGCCTCTTCTCGGACACAGCCGTCCGGCCCTCGGCACAATCATGTGCCAGGAGGGGCAGTAGGTCCCGCCTGGTACCTACTGCCCTCCTGGCTAATGCAGACCTGATGTACGTCTGCATGACGGTGGACTGGGTCATGCCTCGGTGTTAGCCGATGTGCAGCTGATGGTCGCCAGATGGGGTACGCAAACATGACAATCACTGCCTCTATAGCTTCGAGGAAACTCCAGTCCCTCAGCGAGAAGTAGAGGTCTTGTTCTTGCCATGCTGACCATGAATGTCTTCACTCCATACGGTGCACAGGTGCTCTCTCTCTCTATACTGAGGTAGAGCAAGAAGTCCTTTTCACGCCAGAGGGTGGAGCTTAGGTCCTTCCCGGCCAGACGCTGGGCAGGCGTGAGTTCATTCCATTCGCGCACGGGTGGCTTGCTCTATGCTGACTGTGGTTCCCACCAGTGGCGCTGGAATTACTTGCCACATAGCACAGAGTTTACAAGGTTAACACTTTCAGTGCTGTAGTGACAGATGTAGTAGGGCGGCCGCAAGTTCTCTGCAGGAATTAACCTTGTAGGTGCTGAGCAGTGCTCTACAGCATATGGCAGTGAAATAACACAGTCTTTCTTGTAAGCACAATCACACTTGGGGTTAACTCGTATGGCAGCAGGGTTAGGCAGTACAATGTTTATAAAATGATATTCAATTGCCAGCATAAAACACAGAAGAGAAAATATCCTGTTTGTGACGCCACTTTCAACATACCCCAGGCCTAGCTGGTCCACAGGAAGGTTGTTCACAGCTGGTAGTAACTCAGACTAGGCTAATAGAGATGGAGCCGAGTCGGACAGTGGACCTCTGCTCTGGGCTTAAGTCTCCTGACTTTCCAAGTATCAGGCAGCGGCATACAGTACCTCTTCTTCCTGGTAATGGTCTGGATGGCAGGAGCTGCACACTGGACCTTGCTTCTCTATCTACTGACTAGAATCCCTGGTCAGGTGGTAACACTCTCCAATCAGCTTCAGCTTGCTTTACAATATCACAAGACAAATCATTGACAAGAACATTTCAATGTTAACTCTTGCCTTACGGCCAGTGGCTCCAGCTGCAATTACTAAGTTTACCTAGCAGTAGCTTCTGGATGAGTGCTCAGGCTGACCAGATAGATCCTGACATGGAGAGGGCGCTATTCGTAACAACCACCTTGCCTATGCATTGGCAGGGGTGTTGCATATATATACTGCACAAGGGGGACAATGTGTCCTGTATATAACACCTCATACATCTAGTGTACATGAGAAATACTAATGTTTTGGCTTTTAGAAGGAAAGGATCAAAAATGGAAAGGAAGGAGCACGGAAACAACACAAATAAATGGCGGCGTTGCATGATTTTTAGTTTTGTCTTCAGGGAAATAATTTAAAAAAAACTGGAAAAAAGGAACTTGAGGCTTTAGAGGAGGAGAAGCACAAGACTCTCCATCATCCTGCAGGAGAGAGCTCAGCTATGCTCCGCCCTCCCACCATCACAGGACTAGTGACATCATCACAGTCCTTCATCCAACAATTCTCCTGGACACAGCTACTGCTCCCGCCCCTCAGTGACATCACACTCCAGGTCACAGACTAGGGATGTGAACAGGAGGACCCGCCCTCAGTGCATCACACTGCCAGGGTCAATGACTAATATATGAGGAAGTGTGTGAGGTAGAGAGTGTCCTGCATTGAGGAGAGAAGAGGTAAGTGACCAGAGGAGGGACTACAACTCCCAGCATGCTCCAGGAGCACACAACTATATGAGGGACTACAACTCCCAGCATGCTCCAGGAGCACACACACTATATGGAGGTATACAACTCCCAGCATGCTCCAGGAGCAACACACTATATGGAGGGACTACAACTCCCAGCATGCTCCAGGAGCACACACACTATTGGAGGGACTACAACTCCAGCATGCTCCAGGAGCACACACACTATATGGAGGGACTACAACTCCCAGCATGGTCCAGGAGCGCACACACACTATATGGAGGAACTACAAATCCCAGCATGCTCCAGGAGCACACACACTATATGGGAGGACTACAACTCCCAGCATGCTCCAGGAGCACACACACTATATGGAGGGACTACAACTCCCAGCATGCTCCAGGAGCACACACACTATATGGAGGGACTACAACTCCCACATGCTCCAGGGCACACACCACACTATATGGAGGGACTACACTCCCAGCATGCTCAGCTCCGGTCCTCCATGTGGGGTCCAGTATGTGCTATAGTGAGGAGCGGCACAGTCCAGCGCCATCACTCCTCCCTCAGTCCAGTGACCTCCCCTCCAGTGTCTGGAGAATCCCCATCTGTCACATCACACATGTCATGGACACAATTGCTTCATATAGAGTTTGCTCTTAGTTCTTCTCATGTTTCCTCAGGTTCTATAGATCCAGGACTCCCAGAGGTTTCTCCTAAAGATGATCCTTTCCATCAATGATCCACCAGGGATCCGGGAGAGGACAGAGAGCAGATGGCGGCCAGGATCCTGGAGCTCACCCTGGAGATGATCTCCTTGATAACCGGAGAGGTGAGAGTCTCCCAGGACCCGGCTCTTATCTCTAGAGAATAACAGCGGGAATGACTGGAGAGGTGAAGGATTCTTAGGATCTATGTAGTGATCAGTGTCTCCCCATACACAGGATTACACAGTAGTGAAGAAGTCGTCTGGTGAGTGTGTGACCCCCCGTGTGTCAGGAGGATGGACCCAGAGCCCCATCACCGAGCCTCCACCTCATTCACTGATACATGAGCAGAAGATCCTAGAACTTACCTCCAGGATCACTGAGCTGCTGAGCAGAGAGGGTGAGCGCTGCCGGGAATGCTGGGACATTGTACAATAACACAAGGGAGGGGTCTGGGTGATGACTGTGTCATTGTGGGTGTCAGGTTCCTATGAGGTGTCAGGACGTCACTGTCTATTTCTCCATGGAGGAGTGGGAGTATATAGAAGGACACAAGGACCAGTACAAGGACATCATGATGGAGGACCACCAGCCCCTCACATCACCAGGTAAGAGGAGACCTTCCTGATTATAGGACAGAGCAGGTGTGAGGTCACCTCCTCCTCATTCTCTCATCACACATATAGACAATGTATCAGTCACTGTGTATATTTCCTATAGATGGATCCAGTCAGAGAAATCCACCAGAGAGATGTCCCAGTCCTGGAGATTCCGGGATATTACACAGGAACCAGAGAGATGTCCCAGTCCTGGAGATTCCCGAGATATTACACAGGAACCAGAGAGATGTCCCAGTCCTGGAGATTCCCGAGATATTACACAGGATCCAGAGAGATGTCCCAGTCCTGGAGATTCCCGAGATATTACACAGGATCCAGAGAGATGTCCCAGTCTGGAGATTCCGGATATTACACAGGAACCAGAGAGAGTCCCAGTCCTGGAGATTCCGGATATTACACAGGAACCAGAGAGAGTCCCAGTCCTGGTTCTTTTCTTCTCTTTTAAAAGATTTTTAAAACATTAAAACCTTGTGTACAACAAAAATTTTTTTGTTAATTTCGAACTGTGAGACCTTTGATCATTTTCTATTTAAAAATTGTTAGAACTTGCAAATGGCAAAAAAAAGTGTTGATCAGCACCACCGGGTCTCAGCGATACCTAACGGGTTTCTGTTTTGTTTATTTTTATATTGGTTGTAGGGTAGGGCGATTTGAACTTTTAGGCTTTTTATTTAGATTATTTTATGGCTAGAGTCTCGTATAACTCCGCCGTCATGGAGACGGATCGTGGCCCCGATGACATCACAGGAACTAATGGTAAGGAGTTAACACCAGCATTATTGCCAGCACCGATCTTTGGAGTCTTCGGTGGGTATTTGTTGCTTAGTACAGTGATCGCACAGTATATTTGAAGACAGTTCAGCCCTGAGCCCTCTTCAAGCATCCATAACAGCACAATGACTACTAGTACAATCACTTGTCTTTTAAGGGGTTAAAGGGGTTTCCCACGAAATAAAATTCTCACATCATCAATCCCCTAGTGATGTAACACAATAAAGATCAATTATCCCTTACTTACAATGTTACTCAGTTTTATTGCTGTTTAGCTCCTATCACTCCCTAGGCTGGTCAGTGCAATATCCCGGGTGTGGGCGGGGACTCTCTGAGCAGACACATATAATCCATCTAGAGCTGTGGGGTGACAATGTGGTTAGATTATCACGGGTAGAGGTGTACATACACTTTCATATGGCTTCTGACATTGTACTAACACACTGACACATAGAGAGATGAGACAGATAGAGATATGCATGATGCCTATTACACAGAGGCTGATAGACATTACACTGCTACACTGTGAGCTCTGCTACATCTCACTGACATGTGCCTCTCCCCACTTCCCCAGGATCTCTTATCTCCTTGTAGTTTGCCAGCTTTTCTCTGCTCGTGATCTCAGGCAGGAAGTGATCAGTGTGATCTCGTGCAGTGGGCGGGGCTCAGGCTCAGAGCAGAAAGAAGACAGGAACTCCACAGCACGCCCGTCACACAAGAAATCCAAGATGGTGGCCACCCGACCCCAAGTCTGAAGTTACAGGGGCGTGTCAGGGGAAACTGAAATTGTGTACAGCAGGACTGATTGGAATTATTCTATGATGCTGCATTTTGTTGAATAAGAGAATGTTTTATTTTGTTATCCTGAGTATATGTAAGAAATTTGTGGGAAAACCCCTTTAACAGTGAGAATATAGGATGTTTTTTGACATTTAGCTTTTTATCAGCTAAAATCAGATATAAGACATAGCAGTATGTGATAACACCACTAAACAAGTAATGCAGGATCTGGGAACAGACTGGAAGGACAGACAGAGACAGTGGACCCTGAGGTCAAACCCATTTCCGGCTGTCCCTTCTACGTGCCCTACCTTACCTAAAAGGTGGGTAAAACAAATAGTCAACATTTCCTTCCTGCACCACAGTGACAAGACAAGACAAATCAAGAGTAATCGTCATCAGTATTTGGGTCAAAACCAACCAAGAAGACGATAAGGTACAAAATCATAAGGTAAAAGGATAGCCAGAATATAAGCAAAGGGTCAAAGATACCAGAATATAGAATGACAGAACATAGCATACTCTGACAACAGACAGGAAGGCAATGGGGGAGATTCTGCCAATCACAGCAGGTTAACTAGTAGTCAAACAAGCAAGTCTGCAGGAGACACGAGGGTGTGGTGCACAGCAATCATGGCTGTCGGGAAAGAATAGACCAGTGTTCAGACTAGAAAACATAATGACACAATCTGCACAGCTTCAGCCGTACTCTGTAAGCAGAGGATGACGTCAGCAGAGATGCACACACAAGATTTATGAAGATACTTACCTTCCTCTGACACCAGGACAGAAGACTCCTGCTCCTTCTTCATTCCTTCCTTCCAGAACTTCCTGCAAAAATCCAACGTTAGGAACAAAGTCCTGGAGATTCAACACTTCATTTTCAGAGTGAAATAACTTTATAGAAAAGAATGGCTAAATTTTTCCTTGCATTTATAGCTTTGTAAAACTTCATCACATCTTATCTAGAAGACTCTGGACCAGAACGGTCAGTAGATCTAGAGGAGGCGACACCAACGTAGTTTTGTCTTAAGATCAGCTGATTGGCCTTGTGCTAACATTATACCTTGTATGGTAGATGCCAAAACACGAACACAATTGTTTTATGAAATCAGAATCTAAACGTATCCAAGATCTATAACAGCCACGACCAATCACAGCTGCCCGAGGATCTACAGGAATCTCAGCTCCATCTACCTGATGATCCAGTGGGACGTTCTCCTCCGGCTCCTCTTTAATATCCGGGAATCTTCAGGACTGGGACATCTCTCTGGTTCCTGTTTAATATCTCGGGAATCTCCAGGGACTGGGACATCTCTCTGGTTCCTGTGTAATATCTCTGGAAATCTACAGGACTGGGACATCTCTCTGGTTCCTCTTTAATATCTCGGGAATCTCCAGGACTGGGACTCTCTCTGGTTCTGTGTAATTCCGGGAATCTCCAGGACTGGGACACTCTCTCTGGTTCCTGTGTAATATCCGGAATCTCCAGGACTGGGACATCTCTCTGGATCCTGTGTAATATCTGGGAATCTCCAGGACTGGGACATCTCTCTGGATCTGTGTAATATCTCGGGAATCTCCAGGACTGGGACATCTCTCTGGTTCCTGTGTATATATCCGGGAATTCCAGGACTGGGACATCTCTCTGGTTCCTGTGTAATATCCGGAATCTCCAGGACTGGGACATCTCTCTGGTGGATTTCTCTGACTGGATCCATCTATAGGAAATATACACAGTGACTGATACATTGTCTATATGTGATGTAGAGATGATGGAGGAGGTGACCTCACACCTGCTCTGTCCTATAATCAGGAAGGTTCTCCTCTTACCTGGTGATGTGAGGGGCTGGTGGTCCTCCATCATGATGTCCTTGTACTGGTCCTTGTGTCCTTCTATATACTCCCACTCCTCCATGGAGAAATAGACAGTGACGTCCTGACACCTTATAGGAACCTGACACCCACAATGACACAGTCATCACCCAGACCCCTCCCTGTGTTATTGTACAATGTCCCAGCATTCCCGGCAGCGCTCACCCTCTCTGCTCAGCAGCTCAGTGATCCTGGAGTAAGTTCTAGGATCTTCTGCTCATGTATCAGTGAATGAGGTGGAGGCTCGGTGATGGGGCTCTGGGTCCATCCTCCTGACACACGGGGGTCACACACTCACCAGACGACTTCTTCACTACTGTGTAATCCTGTGTATGGGGAGACACTGATCACTACATAATCCTAAGAATCCTTCACCTCTCCAGTCATTTCCCGCTGTTATTCCTAGAGATAAGAGCCGGGTCTGGGAGACTCTCACCTCTCCGGTTATCAAGGAGATCATCTCCAGGGTGAGCTCCAGGATCCTGGCCGCCATCTGCTCTCTGTCCTTCTCCCGGATCCCTGGTGGATCATTGATGGAAAGGATCATCTTTAGGAGAAACCTCTGGGAGTCCTGGATCTATAGAACCTGAGGAAACATGAGAAGAACTAAGAGCAAACTCTATATGAAGCAATTGTGTCCATGACATGTGTGATGTGACAGATGGGGATTCTCCAGACACTGGAGGGGAGGTCACTGGACTGAGGGAGGAGTGATGGCGCTGGACTGTGCCGCTCCTCACTAATAGCACATACTGGACCCCACATGGAGGGCCGGAGCTGAGCATGCTGGGAGGTGTAGTCCCTCCATATAGTGTGGTGTGTGCCCTGGAGCATGCTGGGAGTTGTAGTCCCTCCATATAGTGTGTGTGCTCCTGGAGCATGCTGGGAGTTGTAGTCCCTCCATATAGTGTTGTGTGCTCCTGGAGCATGCTGGGAGTTGTAGTCCCTCCATATAGTTGTGGTGCTCCTGGAGCATGCTGGGAGTTGTAGTTCCTCCATATAGTGTGTGCGCTCCTGGACCATGCTGGGAGTTGTAGTCCCTCCATATAGTGTGTGTGCTCCTGGAGCATGCTGGGAGTTGTAGTCCCTCTATAGTGTGTGTGCTCCTGGAGCATGCTGGGAGTTGTAGTCCCTCCATATAGTGTGTGTGCTCCTGGAGCATGCTGGGAGTTGTATTACCTCCATATAGTGTGTGTGCTCCTGGAGCATGCTGGGAGTTGTAGTCCCTCCATATAGTGTGTGTGCTCCTGGAGCATGCTGGGAGTTGTAGTCCCTCCTCTGGTCACTTACCTCTTCTCTCCTCAATGCAGGACACTCTCTACCTCACACACTTCCTCATATATTAGTCATGTGACCCTGGCAGTGTGATGTCACTGAGGGGCGGGTCCTCCTGTTCACTATCCACTAGTCATGTGACCCTGGAGTGTGATGTCACTGAGGGGCGGGAGCAGTAGCTGTGTCCAGGAGAATTGTTGGATGAAGGACCTGTGATGATGTCACTAGTCATGTGATGTGTTGAGGGCGGAGCATAGCTGAGCTCTCTCCTGCAGGATGATGGAGAAGTCTTGTGCTTCTCCTCCTCTAAAGCCTCCAAGTTCCTTTTTTTCCAGTTTTTTTTAAATTATTTTCCCTGAAGACAAAACTAAAAATCATGCAACGCCGCCATTTATTTGTGTTGTTTCCGTGCTCCTTCCTTTTCCATTTTTTGATCCTTTCCTTCTAAAAGCCAAAACATTAGTATTTTCTCATGTACATAGATGTATGAGGTGTTATATACAGGACACATTGTCCGCCCTGGTGTCAGTATATATATGCAACACCCCTGCCAATGCATAGGCAAGGTGGTTGTTACGAATAGCGCCCTCTCCATGTCAGGATCTATCTGGTCAGCCTGAGCAACTCATCCAGAAGCTACTGCTAGGTAAACTTAGTAATTGCAGCTGGAGCCACTGGCCGGTAAGGCAAGAGTTAACATTGAAATGTTCTTGTCCAATGATTTGTCTTGTGATATTGTAAAGCAAGCTGGAAGCTGATTGGAGAGTGTTACCACCTGACCAGGGATTCTAGTCAGTAGATAGAGAAGCAGGTCCAGTGTGCAGCTCCTGCCATCCAGACCCATTACCAGGAAGAAGAGGTACTGTATGCCGCTGCCTGATACCTTAGGGAAAGTCAGGAGACTTAAGCCCCAGAGCAGAGGTCCACTGTCCGGACTCGGCTCCATCTCTATTAGCCTAGTCTGAAGTTACTACCAGGCTGTGAACAACCTTCCTGTGGACCAGCTAGGCCTGGGGTATGTTGAAAGTGGCGTCACAAACAGGATATTTTCCTTCTGTGTTTTATGCTGGCAATTTGAATATCATTTTATAAACATTGTACTGCCTAACCCTGCTGCCATACGAGTTAAGCCCCAAGTGTGATTGTGCTTTACAAGAAAGACTGTGTTATTTCACTGCCATATGCTGTAGAGCACTGCCTCAGCACCTACAAGGTTAATTCCTGCAGAGAACTGTGCCGGCCCTACTACATCTGTCACTACAGCACTGAAAGTGTTAACCTTTGTAAACTCTGTGCTATGTGGCAAGTAATTCCAGCCTGCCACTGGTGGGAACCCACAGTCAGCATAGAGCAAGCTCCACCCGTGCGCGAATGGAATGAAACTCACGCCTGCCACAGCTTCTGCCGGGAAGGACCTAAGCTCCACCCTCTGGCGTGAAAAGGACTTCTTGCTCTACCTCAGTATAGAGAGAGAGAGCACCTGTGCACCGTATGGAGTGAAGACATTCATGGTCAGCATGGCAAGAACAAGACCTCTACTTCTCGCTGAGGGACTGGAGTTCCTCGAAGCTATAGAGGCAGTGATTGTCATGTTTGCGTACCCCATCTGGCGACCATCAGCTGCACATCGGCTACACCGAGGCATGACCCAGTCCACCGTCATGCAGACGTACATCAGGTCTGCATTAGCCAGGAGGGGCAGTAGGTACCCAGGCGGTACCTACTGCCCCTCCTGGCTACCATGATTGTGCCGAGGGCCCGGACGGCTGTGTCCCGAGAAGAGGCCCCAGCCCTGCTCCTGGACTGGTTCCAGGTCCTGCTGCAACAAGGAACATACCCATCAGTCCTGCAGCCCCTGCTCCAGCTCCGGCTGCCCCTCTACCGACAATGGCACCTGCTAGCTCCCATGGGGAACCCGCGGCTGCAACTGAGAAACGCCTGCTTGCACCGACGCCTCCACAGCTCCGGGTATGGTTGAGATTCTATGTCGGAATCTCTAGGATGTGGTCTTCCATCAATGTTGACAAGAGAGGGAGGCACTTTGTGGCAGATTGGTCCAAAGAGGGCACCTGGGTACAACATAACCAAACCATGGGCAAAGTACGCTCCTTTAGCAAGCAGAGGGGTATCGGGTTTGCAACCGAGGACTACAGGCGGGAGATATTCATTCCCCGCCGCTCTGTGAAGTGACCCAACCGTCTGGATGGTCTCCACAATCTGAGAGCAGGGAAGTGGTCGACAAGAAGGATACCCATGTTGTCCTGATTCTGGATCTGAAGGAGATCAAATATGAGAATCCCTACGAGGAGGACATGTGGTCGAATCTACAAGCTTCTCCCCAGTCCACAGTACAGCAAGCGGTGACCCACATGAGTCCATAGTCAATGTGAGTACTGGCCCTATCGCCATCCATGGGCCAGGCCTGGTCCAAGGAAACACCCTGGCCGCTTCTCCAATGGCTAGTGTGGCTGGGTCTTCCGTGTGGAAGGATCTTCCATGGCTGAGGATGTGCCCGTGGACAAAAAATCCCCCCGGGTTCCCAGCAAGACGCTCCCATCTGACTGCCGCCTACGAGTGGGGTGATGTCTCAGCCCCATATGAACTGGAGGATGCGGTGGGGGCTATGGCGCTGCCACAGGCCCCCATCTTCTTGTTTCTGGACCTGTCCATAGTTGCGGGCATTGCAGATCAACCGGCTGATACTGCAGACACCCCATAGGACAACGTTCTTGCTCCTGAGACCAGCGATGTTTTGAAGGAACCTGCAATTCAAGAACTCACCACTGGGTATTCCCAGCCGGCTGCAGTCCTGCCAAGGATCCAGGGATTTATTCTGATATAGAAGATCAAGACAAAGAAGACAAATTCCCCTGATAGGCTGTAGCCCATAACAGGTTGTTTGATTGTTTTGATTTTTCTCCAAGTTGGGCTTAGCCCACATACCCTTGCTAAAGAGCCAGGGACTCTCCGGGAAGCTCCACTTTTATTCAATCCAGAAACTTTCCTGGGCTTTCCTCCCCACTTGTGTTTTGAAAGCACACTCTCTGCTGAACGTGGAGTTGACTACCTATCTACAAAGGACTATGTCTCTCCTAGCAAGAGGAGATCCTTAGCTTTTTTCCATTGCTATATTTGCTACTGAAAGTAGCCACCCTACATGTAACGTTATGTAACGTTCGTAAGCTATTTACCCAATGTGCTACCTACTGCCAATGAGATGTTTACAAATTTAGTAACCAATACCACATGTAAGTTTGCACTAACCTTTTGATAGGCTTTGCAGCTATGTGGATAAGGCTGAGTCGGACCGTCTGTATATCAAATCCTGACCGCAAATCAGAGCTCTGTACTTGTGTGGCCTCTGTAAACCGTGGGTCTTTAGGGGACCAGAGGTGTCTAAGCAGTGACACCTAGACGTCATATAATACAGTAAGACCGTCAGACGGTAGGTATGCCATGTATAATGTTTACTGTATGTACTATATATGTCTAAGATTATAACCACCAGGTGATGTGGCCAAGAAATCAGTTGGCTTAATGGCAATGGCTACCAACTGTATTGTCCTCATTTATGTCACTTAGTCCGACACCAACCTCGTTTCCTATAGCCAGGACCGTGGGCGGCTTGTCTTCCTACACACTGGGGCACATTTACTTACCCGGTCCACAGAGTTCACCGAAAGTGCATTGTCCAATGGTAATGCACTCTGTCGTGATTCACTAAGATTGTGCGCCCGATATTGTGCAGGTGTCGCTTCCCCGCTCAGGTTCACCGCAGTTCACCTTCTTCTTCCTGGTGCATGTAAGTGCATGTCTTGTGGCACAATTTGAAAGTTAAATCTCACAATCAGTCCGAATCAGTCGGATTGTCCAATGGCATGCCCCCTAATTTGTTTCGCATAGAAGCAGCGCAGCTGCACCAAGATACAATGGTGGGAGGACGAGCTTTTAACCTCTCATCTTCCTATCCCTACAGAGGACAAGGGGCATCCTCCAGGTGGACTGTCATGGTGGACTAATGGAAACTGAATTACTGTTAGGTCTAATTCCTAATCTTTCTGAACTAATGGTAAATGGAAGGTCTTACCATCCATATTTTGGGGTCCATTACTCTACAACAGTGCTGGTGAACCTATGGCAGGGGTGCACTATGAGCTCTCTCTGTGGGCACCCACACAGTCACCCCAGTACACAGATGGCCAGACAGGACCTCCTCCTACAGTCGCAGACAGCCCAGGATGTACGGTTTTCAGCACTATTTTGAAGTGACTTGGCTTCCTGTAACTGCGGGAGGAGTCAGGAGATGTGGATAGACATGGATCATTGGAGCCCGTTTCGGGCCCACAATTCTACCTGTTCAGATGACCCTAGGGGGAAGTGACAATGATAACCCAGATTTCTCCTTCATTGTACTTTTTTTGTGGCCTTTGACCACTAAAATGATTGAAAGCTGTGATAGAGCAGGGAACAATAAGTTACTTAAATTGTTGTGGGGTCACTTTGCGAGAAATAAGTGGGTTGTGGTTGTAGTTTGGGCACCGGTCTCTAAAAGTTTCACCATCACTGCTCCATAACATAACAGAAGAGAACGTTGGACACCACTAGTAGTCTCGTGACCTTAAGCCTAAAAGTCTTGAATCCTGGTTTTGCCTTTCTGTCATCTGGTAGGTGGCATGGACCACCACTGAGAAGGGACTACTTCAATAACTGAATGGGTGCTCATCCTTTGTCAGTCCTGAGTAGAGACTTACACTCCATTTACATCTCCTACTTATTAAAAGAAGGTCAACAAAAGTGCCACTACCCAACTCTGGATCCGCATCCCCCCCCCGGATCCTCCACTATATCTTCAATATGATTGAGGCAGGAGGGGAAGTGGTCAAGTGGCTACACGTTAGACAAAATAGGAACCCGGTTTTCTTCGTAGTTTTATATTTTTACAACTTTTTTCTGCCACGCTGTAGGTGGGCAGCTCCATCCACAATAGAATCGTGCATCTGGTCCCCGTAAAACACTCCACTTCAAGGGAATACGGATAATAGACCGTTCTACACAATGGAACATTTACTTATGGAGTTATTTGGGTAACGGTAAACTCCTGACATGGAGGGAATGTCATCTTCACCGTATGGTAAGTCGTTTATTAAGTTTTCACATCAATATGGTTTCTTCGGTGTTTGAGTTCTTATGTCTCTTCAGGTAAACTCTCTGGATAAAGCATTTCAGGGCAAGAAAGTGAATTGTCTCTTTGGTGAATTCTTGAATGTTTGACCAGAGAGGATTTAAAGGTAAAACATTTTCCACATTCGGAACAGGAAAATGGCTTCTCCCCCGTGTGAGTTCTCTGATGTCTCTGAAGGTGAACTTTTAGTGAAAAACATTTCCCACATTCGGAACAGGAAAATGGCTTCTCTCCCGTGTGTGTTCTCTGATGTCTCTGAAGTTGAACTTTATCCAAAAAAGTTTTCCCACATTCCGAACATCCAAATGACTTCTCCCCGGTGTGAATTCCCTGATGTCTCTGAACATCACTTTTGTGTGAAAAACATTTCCCACAGTCTGAACACGGAAACGGCTTCTCCCCTGTGTGAATTCTTGTGTGACCTGCAAGGCTTGATTTTTGGGTAAAACGTTTCTCACATTCAGGACATGAAAATGGCTTTTGCTCTCTGTGAATTCTATGACAGATCTCAAGGTGACCTTTAAAACAGAAAACCAAAAACATTTTCCACATTTGCAACATGACAAAAGCTCAGAGAAGCTGTGATTAGGGCGAGAAAATGATAAATCAAATTTATTCATAAATTGAAGGGATTGATACATTTTAGAGACATTTTTTTTAGAAATTGAAAAACATTGCTGCTTTCTTCCCAAAGAGTTCCACCCTGGACCATAGTTAGTGTTAGGGTGCCATTACTGCAGATTGGCTATATAGAAATGAATGGAGCTTAAAGAGGTTGGCCACTCTTTTACATAAGTTGCCATGTGCCTTTACTGCCCTGTGGATAATCCACGAATATTTGTGATTCCGCAGTCCTACTACTTCGTTTTTTTCTGTGTGCAGACTCTCTATGCTTCTTTGTTTAAATGTCTGAGCTCTGCTGTATAGGAGGAGCTGTAGCAGGAGAGTTATGACTCATCGTGCTGCCTCCCCCTCTTCCTGTGTTCTGTCAGTGAGGACGGACTGGGAAAAGACGGACACAGTGGGTGACGCTATGAGGACGGGATGGAGCAGTGAGAGAGAAGAAGCTGTGTATATATGCAGAGGGCTGCATGGGGAGAACAAGGAAAGGCTGAAGCTATCAAAGGAGGCAAAGACACAGGGACATGTACACGCAGAGACAGGGAAGAAATTTATTGAAAAATGGGCAAACCCTTTAACTGCGATATAATACACAACTCATGGTAAAGCAGACATGTTTTTTGAATCCGGGAAAAACCATTTGATGGGAACCGGTCACCGTTGATTTTCCACAAAAAAATGCCACCCCCAATCCAGTGCACGCTGAAGTCACTGTCTCCCTTTGCCCATTTTCTCACAGGCATGTGGGTCCCCAGCCTGCTCCACAGGCCAATGCATCAGTTTTGGAGGGATATCTCCTCCCACATCCTCCATGTGACTAACCCTCCCTTTCTAATGTCGGCCCACTGCACAGGAAACCTCGGGGTAGTGCAGTGAGCCATACACCATCGCAGCGAACTGCGCATGCGCACCATATCTGCGCTTTCCAACAAGGCTCACAATTAAGGTGTACGGCTCACCGAGCAGGCCCGACATTTCCTGTGCCATGAGCCGACGACAGAAAGGGAGGGTTAGTCACATGGAGGATATGGGAGGGGAAGTAATTGAATATTAACGAGCGGGGGCCGGACTGAGTGTTATGCCAATAACCCAGAGACCGTTGTGATTTGAATGGCAGCATCACTCCAGGACTTTGTGCCAGGTCAGCTTTAGCCATGGATGTTACACGAAAGGTGGGGAACTCAGTTGTGAAAGCAAGTGTTTTGGAATGTAACCCTATTGGGACCTGTAACCAGTGAAATTCAGTCTTCTGGTGACAAGTTCCCTTTAAGTAATGCCCCATGTGACCAGACCATTTCTAGCCCACAATCGAACCAGGTCCACATTCGAAACGAATCATGCCCACGAATGAAAGGAGGAGAGCAGACGTCTATGTTGTGTCAGTTCAGAGATATCACACTGGACCAGAGACATTACAGGAGGAGACATCTCTGTAGGAAAGGCTTCTTAACAGTTAGAGCGGTTACACAATGGAAGGCCCTTCCCCAAGAGGTAGAAAATATGGCGGCATTTCTAATGAGGTGAGAGGAGGTCCAAGAATGTTGGTTACATCAGGTCTGTCTATCAGTCTATCGTAGTCGGATTTATGGGAGTAAAGTTGATCCCGGGATTATTCTGATCTCCATATTTGAAGTCGGGAAGGAGAATTTCTCCCCTAATGAAGGTGCATTGCTGCGCTTCCTATGGGGTTACTGTATTACTGTCAATGATCTCAGCTCAATCATAGGCTGGACTTGATGGACCTACATCTTTTTTTAGCCTTACTATGTGAATTGTTCATGAAACACCATATATACTCGAGTATAAGCCTAGTTTTTCAGCACATATTTATACTCGAGTCAAGAAAAAAAAAGTGAACTCACCTTCTGACGCTCCCCAGCATTCATCGCAGCTCCGACAGCGGGTCCTGGTCCGTCACACTCTTCGTGGTGCCTGCGATGGCCCGGGAGGGGCTGGCAGGCTATACACTCAAGGGGGCAGGCAGGCAGGCTATATACTCCAAGGGGCTGGCAGGCAACTACAGGGGGCTGGCAGGCTATATACTTGGGGGGCTGTGATCAATGCATTTCCCACCCTCGGCTTATACTCGAGTCAATGGGTTTTTCCATTTTTTTTTTTTTTTAATGTCAAAATTAGGGTCCCATGTCTGCCCATCCATCTCTAAGGGCGATAAGTTCTACCCTCAGTCTATACTGGTCCATATAGTGGTTCCACCCAAGCCGGGTAGGAATACTATGCATTGTGCTAACTTTAGGCCCATCTCACTTACCAACATCAATATCAAAATGTACTCAAAAATGCTGGCCCTGCTTCCGAAACCCCTTGTCCCAAATTTCATCCATAGGGAGCAAGTTGGTTTTGTACCGGGATGAGAGGCCAAGGACAACCCCATCAAGACTTTCTCTTTGATGCATAGAGCCAGATCGAAACTAATTTCTATGTGCCTTCTGGGTGTGGACGCTGAGAAGGCGTTCGATAGGGTGGGATGGGGCTTTTTGGAAGCCATGTTGTGTAACATAGGTTTAGACCCTGCCATGCTGTCCCAGATCATGGCGTTTTATTACAATCCTAGGGCACAGATCAGGCTCAATGGTATCTTATCGGAATGCTTCAATGTTTGGAATGGAACGCGGCAGAGCTGCCCCCGTCTTCACTGTTGTATATCATGGAATTGGTGGCCAATGCCATCAGACCCAACAGCTAAATTACTGGGATCGTCGTTGGCGGTTCTGTACATAAGATATCAGTCTTCGCAGACGACCTATTGCTGTATGTCACAAACCCTGAATCTAGCCTCCCAGCAATATTAAAGGAATTTGACAGGTACTCAGGAGTCTCGAACTTTTGTGTGAATGTATCTAAATCAGAACAGCTCAATGTGAATGTGGGTGGTAGCCTCACTGTCGAGTTCCATGAGTCAATTGGTATATGAAATGGAAAAGGATATGGTGGGGTGGGGTGGGCCAAGCTGCCTCTTTCATGGATGGGTAGGATGAATGCCTTGAAAAAGGATATTCTCCCTAAAATTTTGTAGGTTTTTCAAACAGTTCCGTGGGCGGGTCCCGACTCTTTTCCGCGTAAACTACGTTCCTTGGCCATGCGGTTCGTCTGGGGGACATTGAGACTATGGCTGTCTTTCACTACTCTTCTAGGCCTAAGTCTAAGAGGGAAGTGGGTCTTCCAGATTTGCCCTGTACCATTTTGCCACGGTGCTTTCTTGCATTCTTAACCTCCTGCATGTGGACCGGCATAGGCTGTGGGTGGAAATTGAGACAGCAATTCTTCCTGATTCTAGCAGCTATGGGGATTCCTTCTGGTCTACATTCAGGGCGACAGCGTCTATCTCCTCTATTTGATTTCGTTTTGCAAGGATGGGATGGGGTGATCCGTAGTGGACTGGCTTCTTCTCGTCCTGGAGCGCTTTCGCTATAATCCGGACTTCCCATTAGGTTTGACAGACCCTCTGTTCCTAACAGCCCAGTAATCCAAGTTCGTCATGTGTTGTCCTACAGTCTGTGGGTGACATATTGCCACAAAACATGCCCAGGGACCGTATATGGTTCTATCTGCATCAAATCAATAATTTCTGCAAGTCCCTGGCACCTAGGGGGGACCTCACTAGGAACCTTACTACCTGAAGAGTGGTGTCACGTCTGCTCCTGCCACACATTCAATTTCTGCTGATGGAGAAATATCATGGGGGATGCAAAACTAGATTTCAGGAGCTCGGGAAAGAGAGTGGCAGCAGGCATTTTCGGAGGAGGCGCGGTCTAGATCTATGGTCTTAAATTTCTTGTCTGTTACAGGAGACAAGTTATAAGGTATAAGATACAGGACACCGTCTCAGTGTCTGATAGGTGCTGGAGATGTGGTGTGGAGGAGGGGACGATGCTCCACATTTGGTGGGCGTGCCCTGGAGTTACGGATTTGCTTCATGATAGACTTGACATCTTCCTCCACCCCCTGTAGTCCGGCTGTAGCTCTTCTCTCCATGTACCCTGGTTCATATAAGAAAGTCAGATTGGGGCTTTTGGGGCATTTCGTCATGGTAATGAGACGTGTCTTTCCCAGATTATGGAAGTTGACTACACCCCACCTTAGGGCGCTGTGGAAATGGCAAATATCTTGAGGATGGAGGAGATGGTGGCGCCGGATGATTGTCGGCCTGATGCAGTGTACCAGTTTCGGTTGCGATGGCTACCATGGGTCTCATTCAGGGAATCCCCACAGTTCGCTCTTTGGATAAGTGTTCCGTAATCTGTTATGTGACGCAATGGTCCCCCCACCTCCCTTCCTTTTGACCCCCGTCCCCCGTGAGTCGGTATGAATGTGTTTCTTGGTTGTATGATGTCTTTACATGGGTTTTCAAATGAGTTTGGTTACGTGTTAGTTTCCCTTATGTGTTTGTACACACTTCGGTGGAGTGCGGGATAAACATTTGGTGGGTACTACCTTATGATGTCCCCCTCATACACGTCATTGGTACCGGAGTGATGTGTAATCTGGATTGCTGTTGCGTCTTTATACAATATCCATTCAATCAATGTGTGTGTCTTCATGTGATATTGTACTTATAGCCAATGTTAACATTTGTTTCAATAAAGCTGTTATTGAATTTATAAGTAGCAGCAGGACCTGTGGGTCGGTAGATGACAGCCACTTATAGATTACAGGGAGCATTGATATCGATGGTGTGACGGTAAAGGTGGGACTCCTCCACCAGGTTTATTGCAGCCCTGGGGAGTGCGAGTAAAGCAGAGACCACCATAGTCGCAGGCAGCAGGAGAGGCAGTGTCAGATGAACTTAGCCATGTTTCTGGTAATCCAAGAAAGGACAAGATCGTGTGCTCCATGGTGCTCCAGACAGAGGGAGCGGAGGATGTGGTGGTGAGGGGGTCAGATAGAGAGGTGGTAGGTTTAGATGATCATGAGATTTAGAGCAGTTTTACAAATTACATTTTGAAAGTGTAAAATTATTATAAAAACTAATTTGTGCTGCTTACTGTCTCCTTTATTACTAGTGTGAACTGAGCCATAAGATTCCACAGGGACAGTTATCTCCAGAGCCAGGAGCGATCATCTGCAGTAACCATCCCCGCCCTCTGCACTACAAAGATATCACACACTGGGAGTTGTAGTCCCTCCATATAGTGTGTGCACTCCTGGAGCATGCTGGGAGTTGTAGTCCCTCCATATAGTGTGTTCGCTCCTGGAGCATGCTGGGAGTTGTAGTCCCTCCATATAGTGTGTGCGCTCCTGGTGCATGCTGGGAGTTGTAGTCCCTCCATATAGTGTGTTCGCTCCTGGAGCATGCTGGGAGTTGTAGTCCCTCCATATAGTGTCTGTGCTCCTGGAGCATGCTGGGAGTTGTAATCCCTCCATATAGGAGGCTTCTCAGTGCTCGGTGGAGAAACATTTTGCAGGACCTGTGATGACGCCACGTGTCATGTGATCAGTGCAGGAGGGGGCGGGGTGAGAAGGGGTCATGTGATCAGTGCAGTCGGGGGTCATGTGATTATTGTCATTTTGCAGCAATAGACGAGACGGTGGAGAAGTGTTCGGGGCTGATAGAACATTATTCAGGATCTTCCTACAGTTATTCGGAGCAGCGTATGAGCTTGTTAGGTGTCCTGTGCACATCAGATGTATCACAGTGGCTTAGATACATGTAATACGTGTGTTACATGAGGCATCAGGTGGATTTGGGACTTTGTAACTAAAAAGTAGCAAATTTGGTGCCACTATTTCCTATGTGTACCCTGCGCCAGGAGGTGACCGCGGTGGTTTTCCATTAGATGAAAAGTCACTCCGGATTCACATGATTATTCTGGTGGTTCACTCTCACAAAACGTAGAAAATTTGGTGGCGCCCACCTCCGGGGTCATATGAGGTCTGTGAGAGGCACTAAGTGTCACCTCAGAGCATTCGTTGTGTTTTGCTTGATAGACTTTCTACTGGTGCAACACTCGTGTAGGTAAGGGGGTAGTTGCTAATAGCGCCCTCTACCTGTCAGGATCCATCTGGTGATCCTGCCCAACTCACCCAAGGGATAATGCAGGGAGATCTCAGGTATCTGCAGCTGTAGCCTCGGCCTGGACAGGCAATAGTTAAATGGGTGTAAGATGTTATCCAATTATGTGGCTGTATTGTACACTGGAGTGTGATTGGAGAGGTGCTACCACCTGACGGGGGGGGGGGGGGGGGGAGGTATAAAACCCCTGTACAGGGGGAGCTCAGGTCTCTTAGGCCCCGGGTCTTTCCACAGAGCAAAGGGTCAGATCTGCTGGCAGAGTGAAGAAAGAGAAACCAATCCCAGGACCAGGAGACTCTCATCCAGAGCTGCAGCTTCTACAGTTTGGACACAACCCCATCTCAGCTATCCCAGCCTGCATCTACTACCAGGCTGGTGCACTATTCCTGAGGACCACTCTCCACGACCACTCCAGTACCAGAATCTGCTGTTTGACTGTTTAGGCCCATTGCCTGTTGTTCAGTAAAGATCTGTGAGTTGATTTGCACAACGTTGTCTCCGTCTGATCCATGGATACGACTGTCAATACCACGGGCTCCCCATCCATTACCCAGGGATATATTTTACAGCGATCAGTGGTTGCCCCAAGGAGATCCAGTACATCAGCCTCTCCCTCCATATTTCCTGCACACACCACCTGCTGGAGACCTGCCAGGCTGTGGGACAGTCCTCCAAGCACCGTGACATCAGCGCGCCCTAAGCCGCAATCGGCAACCACTGTGGTATTCTGGGCCCCGGCTTCTTCCAGGCCCCAAGAAAAGACTAGGCTCCGGTGGGGGATGCTGCACTAGGTACCTGACCTCAACACTAGGCACAGGTGTCACCATCTTGTATGGACCAGAGAGCACCTGATGTCATCTTCATGGAGGACAATGCTCCATCTCATTGAGTTCTCATCATTCGGGAACAGCAGCTGGAGACTGGAGACCTCACGTGGAGGGCCCTGCACTTTCTCCAGAACTGAATCTCATTGAAAACATATTGGATCAGCGCCACAGCACCTTAATGACCTGAGGGCATGAAGAATGGGAGCCGCCTCATCTGACGTTTAGTGACTTATAAACCGCAAGAGAAATCGTTATCATCTGCGATTGATGCTCGAGGCCACATGACGTTATTGAGACACTGAAATGTAATATCCATGTAAATTTGGGCCCATAACGACCCATTACATCATAGTATTTCATGGTGTTGTTAAGAATGTATATAAAAGACTCACAGGCTGAGCCCTCTCCGAACATCACACTTACTGCCATCTCCTGCGGTTGGTGTCAGCATTGACAAAGCTGCCATCTTGGCGAGGTTCTGCTACCCCAGGGGGCCTAAAATAACTTTAAAAGAAAAAACAAAACAAATGACAAAACAAATTTAAAAGCCTTCAAAATTCTAATGACCCCCATTTCCTATCAATTTCACTGCATATGGAATTTTTCCCAGCCTGGAATATTACGTACCGTCACTAAGGCCTCCTGCACGCCCACTCGTTCCTCAGATACCTGCAAAGTACAGGTCTCTTGGCATTTATTGTGGGCCATGTGTCGACGGTATTATACCAGATTCTGAGCTATATGGCCGCAAAAACGATCCGCATGTCACCCAAATAAAGACGGCCCCCTGTGTCGTCCGTATTCCTCACAGCCCCATGAACCTCCATGGGAGAACTACGTGTGTGACCCTATAAAGACAAGAGAACGTGAGCCACAAAACCCACAGGACTGGCCGGGATAATAATGCAACTCTGGGTTGGAACACAACCACAAATGAGGACACCCCACACACCCTCTAACTACACTAATGCTATAGCAAAGCATCAGTCTCTCTCTGCTGGGCTGATAGGACTGTCTCTGCTCTGTCTCCTCAGTGAAAGACTCTCTTCCCCGCCATGAGCGCTGAGTCTCTCTGTCTGCTTGGTGTCAGGACTGTCTCTTTACCTCTGCTGTGTCCGCTTCAAGGCAGGACTCTCTTTTTCATGCACTCTGTCTCTTTCTCTGCTGAGCTGTTAGGACTGTCTCTGGACCTCTGCTGTCTCTGTGCATGTGGTCTCCCTCTTTCCCGAGCCTTGACCCACAGTCACTGCACTGAAGGGGGCTTTCCAGTGCTCAGTTGGCTCTTGTGCCCCATGTTAAAGGCGCACCAAAGTTGGTTCACACTGTGAGAGCATTGCAAAGGGCGCCCAATTCTGTCTTTTTTTTGGCATAGAGTTTACCATCCTGCTGCGAAAAATTGGATAAAGTCTGGATGGGTCCAGTTCCTGCTAATGGACATTTCTGTGTTTTGTAGCTGTCCCACTACTGATCTATGGAACGAAGTCTTCCCTTCCCTTGCTTGAAACACATAGGAAAATCTTTTAATTTAATGTATTTATGAATACCTGAATAAAGAAATTGGGGCACATTTACTTATCCGGTCCCCGCGCGATCTTCAATCTGGACTGTCCGACGAGGATGAACTCTGCCGCAATTCATGAAGATCGTGCGCCCGATATCCTGCATGTGTTGCTTCCCTGCTCAGATCCACAGGAGTTCACCTTCTTCTTCCCGGTACATGTAAGTGCTTGGCTTGTGAGACAATCTTCACGTTAAATCCCACGGTTTGTCCGAATCCATCGGATTGTCCGTCGGCTCACCCCGCGATTTGTGTTGCATGAAAGCCAGCGCAATTGCACCAAAATCCAATTGCGTGCACCAAAAACCCCTTTTAAATCCCTGTCCCAGCGGCGCAAAATGATAATCGTTGGGATGTCTGATGAAAATTTGGTCCGCGGGGCCCTTCGTAAATGAGCCCCATTGTGTTTTACTGGAGAGCTACGTAAGAACCTTGGCAAGAATCCTTCACCTGCTAGTCCACAGCGTATCGCTTGTACCTGGATTTGGTTCAGATGATGAGCCTAAAGATTTCAGTGTTTCCAATGGTAGAGGACGACTGTCGGCTTCAGACTAATACCCAAACTCCAAAGTTACCAAATATGATCACACTCACTAACTGCAAGAAACTTCAGCTCTCCCTTTACTAACCCATCCCGTGTCCTCCTCCAGCAAACACCAGATACCAAGCTCCAGGCTCCTCTGAAGACCTATACACACCGGACTTCGTATGTAACATGGCGGGTGATGACTTGTTCAAAGAGCAGCAATTTTATTTGATTATGTTCCCTTATAAAGGATGGCTGGACTATTATTCAAGCTCTTATACTTCTTGTGTCACCCCCTCATCCTCATAGACTGTAAGCTCTTGTGTCTTCCCCTCATCCTCATAGACTGAAAGCTCTTGTGTCTCCCCCTCATCCTCATAGACTGTAAGCTCTTGTGTCACCCCCTCATCCTCATAGACTGTAAGCTCTTGTGTCACCCCCTCATCCTCATAGACTGTAAGCTCCTGTGTCACCCCCTCATCCTCAGACTGTAAGCTCTTGTGATCAGGGCCCTCCCTCCTATTGTTCCATGTGACTGTAGTCTGTCTGTCTTATTATATTTGTATATGTCCCCTATGATTTAGTAAGCGCTATGGAATATGATGGTGATATAGACATTAAGGTTAGGATTATTATTGTGGACGAGTAGGAATTTTAGCGGAACTGTAAAATTGGTCAGATTCTTTGGATGCAACAACTCGCTTCATGTCGTTCTGTTACATTTCTACACCTGCAGTTAAATCAAGTCAAAAAATTTGTTTTCCTCATCGATAAACGAAGAAGAGACCATGACGCTGAGAGAAGCTCAATCACTGGTTATTGTGCGATCCCCCTAATATTCCAAAAATAATTACATAGAAGGGATAAAGTCACGTCCAGCTCCTACCACAACGTCTCCTCTACCACAACGTCTCCTCTACCACAACGTCTCCTCTACCCAAGGGACCACACTAGGCTTCTCCTCCCCAAACTCTCCCTCTAGGCCACCATGTCTCCCTCCTCACCACAACGAATCTCCTCGACCACACATCCTCTCCACCCAGCATGCTCTCTAACCACACTTCCTCTAACCACACCATCGTCCTCTACCAACACATGTCTCCTCTAGACTCTGAAGTCCTAATGTGTCCGACGTTGCCTCAAGAGCTCCAATTTCGAAAGACGTCCGGACATGCTGCTCCCACAAAACGAACCCCCCGACCATAGACAAGCGGAGCAGATCAATCATTGTTATAACCACAGCAGATTTAATCGGGATCTGAAAATTAGCAACAATTCGGCAAAATCCTGTGTGTGGTTCTCCATGCAGATCTTCCCACGTAGAGTTTGGCGTCGTGTGCACCTCTCCCGTTATGGCGCTGCTCTTGTGCGCCTTCTCCAGCGCTTCTTACGAGGGATTTACTCATCAAATATACAACATTCAGGAATCGGGACCCGAAAATGGCTTCTCCCTCGTGTGAATCTCCTGATGTAATTTGAGGTGACCCTTAAGCACAAAACTTATCCCACATTCCGAGCACGAAAATGGCCGCTCCCCTGCGTGAAACCTCTGGTGTCTCTTTAGGTGACCATGAAGCACAAAGCTTTTCCCACATTCTGAACAGGAGAACGGCCTCAGCCCGGTGTGAATTCGCAGATGTTCCGTAAGATTTGTCTTATAGGTGAAACGTTTCCCACATTCGGGACACGAATAGGGCTTCTCCCCTGTGTGAGTTCTCAGGTGCTCATTCAGCATGGACTTCTGTGCAAAGGATTTACTGCATTCAGGACACGGAAATGGCTTCTCCCCCGTGTGGCTTCTGATATGTTTCTCCAGGTGACTTTTAAGCATAAAACATTTGCCACATTCCGAGCACGAGAACGGCTTCTCCCCCGTGTGAATTCTCTGATGTCTTTGCGCATCACTCTTATGTGAAAAACATTTGCCACATTCGGAACAAGGAAAGGGCTTCTCCCCCGTGTGGCTTCTCTTGTGACTTGCAAGATGTGATCTTTGGGTGAAACGTTTCCCACATTCAGGACAAGGGAACGGCTTCTGCTCCATGTGAGTGTTCAGGTGCTCATTCAGCATGGATTTCCGAGCAAAACATTTATGACATGTAGGACATGGAAAAGGCTTCTCCCCCGTGTGGCCTCTTAGATGTTTTTCAAGATGACTTTTCAGCATAAAACATTTGCCGCATTCTGAACATATAAATGGCTTCTCCCCCGTGTGAATTCTCAGATGTCTCTGCGCGTCGCATTTATGTGAAAAACATTTTCCACATTCAGGGCAAGCGAACGGCTTCTCCCCTGTGTGGCTTCTCATGTGGCCTGCGAAATGTGATCTTTGGGTATAACATTTCCCACATTCAGGACATGAAAATGACTTCTTCTCCGGGTGACTTCTCTGATGACCTTTAAAACACATAAAAAAGTCCATATCTGTAACATGTGAAGGGCTTCTCTCATGTGTGAATTCTCTGATTTACGATAAAATGCTTTTTTTTAAAGTAAATAATTTTCCATATTCAGAACATGCAAACATTTTATTCCAACTACCGTATATACTCAAGTATAAGTCGGCTATACACTACAGGGGGTTGGCCGGCTATACACTACAGGGGGCTGGCAGGCTATACACTACAGGGCTGCGGCTATACAATACATGGGCTGGCATGCTATACAATACAGGGGGCTTTCAAGGCTATACACTACAGTAGGGCTGGCAGGCTATACACTACAGGAGGCTGCATGCTATATACAGGGCGCTATCACTACAGTGGGCTGGCGGCATACACTACGGGGTGGCAGGCTATCACTACAGCTGCAGCTGATCCCAAAGGGTCTGGCAGCCCTATACACTACAGGGGCTGGCAGGGCTATACAATACGGGCTGTCAGGCTAATACAATACAAGGGGCTGGCAGGCTATACCACATGGCCGGCAGGCATACCCTACAGGGGCTGGCAGGCTATACACACAGGAGGTCGGCAGCTAACACTACGGATGGCTGCAGGCTATAGGCTACAGGGGCTGGCAGGCTATAACACTACAGGGGGCTGGCATGCTATACACATACAGGGGCTGGCTGGCTATACATACAGGGGCTGGCAGGATTTATATACGTGGCGGGGGCTGGGCAGGCTATACAATACAGGGGGGCTGGCAGGTTATATACTGGGACAACTGTGACCAAGGCTTTCCCACCGCTTCGGCTTAAACTTGAGTCATGGGGGTCATTTACTAAGGGCCCGATTCGCGTTTGTTTCCCACGGTTACCGCGATATTTCCGATTGCGCCGATTGTACCTGAATTGCCCCGGGATTGTGTCGCACGCGATCGATTGTGGCGCATCGGCGCCGGCATGCTGGCGACGAAAACGGGGGCGTGGCCGAACGAAACCCACGTTTCGAAAAACCGGCCGCATTTAAAACCCGAAAAAAGTGTCGCTTGGTGACCGCTTACCTTCACCCTTAGGTCCGGTGGTGCATTCGGCGCGTGGAGATAATTTTCAGCGCAGCAGCCCCACCTGGTGGACGGCGGATGAACTGCTTCAAATCCCCCGGACCCGTACCGATCCAGAGCAGAACGGCGCCGCTGGATCGCGAATGTGGCCGGGTAAGTAAATTTGGCCCCAATATGTTTTCCCAGTTTTTGGTGGTAAAATTAGGTACCTCGGCTTATACTTGGGTTGGCTTATACTCGAGTATATAAGTTTTCCTGCTACTTCAGAACATGGAGATACATGGTGATGGCTGAAAGAGCTTCGCAGACAAGCAAGTCCCCTCCTTCCTAAATATACCATATGTATACACCTTTCCACATAAAAAAATCATTGACCCTCCTCCTCTGTAATTATATACTATTACCATCTCCATATTTCCATAGGCCCCGAGTAACAGTAGTTTTGTGACCACCGTGGCCATTTGGTGGCCTCTAGGGGCATAGGAGGGAAATTGGTCACCCTTTATGTGACCTTAAGCTACAATATTAAAAATGACGGGGACCCTTACCTTCCACCGACTCCGACGCTGGATTTTCTAGTATCAGCTTTGTTTGACCATCAGATGTTTCCTGCAAATATTCAACATAAAGCACAAAAACAAAGAGAATCTTAGATTATTCAGGGTAAGATGAGAGAGCGACGTGTGACCTTACTGAGAAGACCACCTAACATATTAGCCCAGTATATTCTGGAAGAGGCTGCGCTAGAGATGTCGAAAGATCATGTCCACAGAGAAAAGAACATTATTATATTACTTTTATTATACCTCAGCAGCTGCTCGTTGGTATTTTGCTGTTATTTACTCTACGATTTTGATCTACACTTCACAACTCCACATGATCCAACCTGAATAGTAACTGTCACGTTGACTGCCAAATAGGTTAAATGCCATCCTCAATGAAACCAGAATCTGTGGGTGGCCATGACCCACCACATCGACCAACATCATCATCACACATCAGCACCACAATACTGCTATTAGGTTAAAAGAAGCTTCATTACATCAATCTATTCAGAACGGACACAAATTTCAGTTCCATCTACCTGAAGATCCACCACGATGATGTGCTCTGGTTCCTCTTTAAAATCTTGAGAATCTCCAGGACTGGGACATCTCTCTGGTTCCTCTTTAATATCTCGGGAATCTTCAGGACTGCGACAATCTCTTCGGTTCCTGTGTCTATCCCGGAATCTCCAGGACTGGACATCTCTCTGGTTGCCTGTGTATATCCCGGCCGGATCTCGCGAGGACTGGGCATCTCTCGGTGGATTTCCCTGACTGAATCCATCTATAGGGAAATATACACCTTGACTTATACATGCTATATGTGATTGATGAGATGATGGAGGAGGTGACCTCACACTGCTCTGTCCTCTGAAATCAGGAAGGGTCCCTCTTACCATGCTGATGTGAGGGGCTGGTGGTCCTCATCATGATGTCCTTGTACTGGTCCTTGTGTCCTTCTTTATACTCCACTACTCCATGGAGAAATAGACAGTGACGTCCTACACCTTATAGGAACTGCGACACCCCACAATGACAACAGTCATCACCACCCAGACCCCCCCTGTGTTTTGTACAATGTCCAGCCATTTCCCGGCAGGCGCTCCCCTCTCCGCTCGGAGCACTCAGTGATCCTGAGGTAATTTGCTAGGATCTTCTGCTCATGTATCAGTGAATAGGGTGGGGCTCGTGATGGGGCTCGGTCCATCCTCCTGACACGCGGGGGGTCACACACTCACCAGGACGACTCTTGCACTACTGTGTAATCCTGTGTATGGGGAGACACTGATCACTACATAGATCCTAAGAATCCTTCCACCCTCCCATCATTTCCCGCTGTTATTCCTAGATATAGAGAGCCGTGTCCTGGGAGACTCTCACCTCGTCCGTTATCAAGGAGAATCATCTCCAGGGTGTACGCTCCAGATCCTGGCCGCCATCTGCTCTCTGTCCTTCTCCCGGATCCCTGGTGGATCATTGATGGAAAGGATCATCACCTCTACTTATGAGAGTTCTGTATCTATGGAACCTGTGGGGGACGAAAATATGTTCTACATAAACTATATGTTCAGGTGAAATGGGAATCATTGCTCGTAGCATACAATGGAGGGGTTGTCACTGTAAAGTAGAGGGTGAGTTATGATCCTGGACTGTGCAAATGTTCACCATTAAATAACACATAGTGAATACTGGGCACATTAGTGACCAACCACTGCCAGGTGATGATATTATATAATTGAACCATAAAGTGGAGACAATACTAGAAGCAGGGATGGGCCTGCAGAGTAACCTTTATAGACAGGAGGAGGAGACAGTTAAAGTTTCATGCATTTAGAGAATGTGATACTTCTGCCTGAAGAGATGGGTTTTTAGGGCACATTTGAAGCTTTGGAGGTTGGGTATTATACTAATAGTCTGAGGTAGGACATTCTAGAGAATTGGTGCAGCTCGAAAGAAGTCCTGAAATTCGAATTATATGAGATAATAATATTAGATTGTGAGCCGAGGGAGGAGAGCTAGGGTGGTGCAGCACTGTGCAGAGCTTTGTTGATAAGGAAGATTACTTTAAACTGTATTCCGAAGGAGATGAGCAACCAGTCCAGCGACTGACACAGACTGGAGGAACCCGTGTAGCATCTGGACTGAAAGACAAGTCTGGATTAAGAATAGATAGTAGAGAAGAGGGTGGAAGACCAATTAGTAGGGAGAAGAACCAATTAGTAGGGACTTAAAGCAATCGAGATTCTCTCAGTTGTCCACAGACTATGGCTCAAAGACACCTCGTATCTGAAACTCGTAGAGGCACAAACATCCCCTGGTCATCTCCTGTCTGCTCAGGTTCCTCTCCCGGTCATCTCCTGTCTGCTCAGGTTCCTCTCCTGGTCATCTCCTGTCTGCTCAGGTTCCTCTCCCGGTCATCTCCTGTCTGCACTCACAGCTCCAGACTGTCTAACAGGCTATACTTAATACGGTAAGCGCTTGTGTACCTCCTCATTCTCCACTGTAGCTCCTGTTTCCCTCCTCATCCTCATAGACTGGGAGCGCCGTGGCACCCTCCTCATACCTCATAGCCTGTAAGCTCTTGTTTCACCCCCCCTCCTCAATAGATTTCGCTCTTGTGCCGCCCCCCCCCCCCAGCTGCCATCTCCGTCAGCTCCTATTTTCCCCCCCGTGTCACCCCCTCTCCTCATAACCAGTGATGGCTAACATTTTAGAGATCGATTGCCCAAAATGAGCCCCAAAACACTAGCTTTTTCCCAAATGCCACCTACATTTAGGAGGAACAACAAACTGCTAATCCGGAATCTTGGAGCTCCATCCGACCCTGTCCACACCTTTACACTCTTCGGATAGGACTGTTTAAAGATTTACACTGGACTCAGACTCCATTTACATATTGTCGGACATTTTAAAGATCAGTATTCATTTCATATAACTTTGTGTATTGAAACTGAATAGATTGGGTCATCACTGAGCAAAGCACACAAGACTTAGTGCTCTCTCATCCCACCTAGAGGAAGGTACCATGTGAAATATACCTTGGAATTTTCAGTATTTGCAATTTAGCCAATGTAATTCGACTCCTTGTGTGAGTTACCAAATAGTGTGTACATTCCTGGTGAGAACAACCCAATTATAGTTGCTGCTTTTTCTAATTAGCACGCTTATGTAAGTGCCTTATGGTTTGCTATAATTTCGGTCCCACAATAAACTTATCAGTCTTGTTGTGAGCTAACTTTCACTTTCTGCAGGGAACCGGTTTTCCTTTTTCTTTCTTTTCTTTTCAAGTTAGTCAAATTCTATGCTGGACACAGACTCATGTAATTTCCGGAACTCACCTTTGCAACGTGGATGATGATGGTTAAAGCCTCGTGAATCAAAAGAACCGATGCCGACGCGGGGCTCAGGTGTTGGACAGTGACACTGAGGCAACTTTCATATTAGTCTGTGCCGCTCTTGTGAACTGAACTGACAACGGTGCACCCAGGTAATGATTTCAAAATACCTTTATAGGTCAACTTCATTCTGGATGTTAGACAAGTAGGTTGCCTGTGTGTGTGCAATTTATTTAACTTGTCCACTAAACCTGAATTCACTGTAATATGATAAAGGACCCTTGCAATGAGATATAAAACTCTTTAGACCTGAGAGAACCAGTGTGTATAGTTAGAAAAAGGTCTGCAGTGCCCTCTTGTGGATTGGTTGAGATAGTTCAGAGAGTTTGTGATGGTGTTTGATATTTTGTTTCAGGTAAAGCTCTGATAGAATCTGCAGTTTGGCAGAGACAAATTCTGGCCAAATTTAACGACATTCCTTCGGGATTGGGATCGGCCCCGTGATGCGGAAAGTACATTTAGAGACAGGAGGGACACTGCGGGAATTTTACAGTTGAGCTTTAACTCCTTGATTTCTGAACATTGTGTGGAAGGTCCTAATTTGTACTTACTGCTAGGTACGGGGTAGTCGGAGCTGTGGTACGGAGGATTATCTAAGCCCTGAACAAAATCAGGTAATTCCACAGATTCCACAAAATGGGTAGTGGCAAAGTAGACTGTAGCTGGACACTGCAGGCCTAAAAAGGCAACTGACATAGTGTCACACAGGAAAAGGGAAATAGCTGGGTAATTGAGGTATGAAATTTTTTGGGTATGTTAGATGATCCCCTTGAGTGTGCAAAGGTGGGCGACCGCACTTGAGAAAATGGCGGCTGGCTCAAAGACAAAAAGTGGACACCCAGGCAGAAGGCTGGCTTGATGTAGTAGGTAGATAATACAAAGAGTTGACAAAGGTGGATGGAAGAGAAGGATGGGTACCAAGGAGCCCTCTTGTAGACCAACCCCCATACACTGTGGACGAACAGACTACACAGACTGCCCACATCCGACCAGTTCTCACTGAGGAAGAGTGGGAAGCTTCAAAAGGGCGTGACCAAAAGGGAGGTAATACTGAATAGGACCCTGAGGATATTACCCCATACCACAAGATGATGGTATTCTTTTAATAGGTTTTAAGGGGTGATTCGGGCTGAAGGAAGTTTCTGGATAAGAGATAATGAGGACTCACCGTTCTTTACCTCCTCCCTGAAACAGGCATAGTCAAACAATGTTATGTTACTAAATCCCCATATATCAAACTCTTCAAAACCCCCTATGAGGATAATCTAGCATAGAGACTGGGTTCGGACAGTAAATGCTTGGGTGGAGTGGATAAAGTACAGTGCAGCTAGTCAAAACAGACCGCGTATGTGTGTGGTATGGCTAGGAATTCACTGTTGTCCGTCGTTTCCCTTCTACTCCATCTCTACCAAGACAGTCCTTTTGCCATCCTTATTCCTCTGTACCAAAACAAAACTCTCCCTCTGCTAAGTGTAAACCCAACCACCGGTACATACACTGCCCCATTATAAAGCCCACGGCTGTGCTCGGGACACCCCAACCAGACTAACCTTGCCTCTATAGGCTGACCAGATTGCTCCAAGGGTAGGAAATTTACCTACGGTTGTTTCAACCAGACGTAACGTTAACATCAACAACACGGGTAATGTATGTGGTTAGCATGTCCATCATGTTTTTTGGTTTGCGGAGATGGAAGGAATCAGGTCAGGCCTACCTAGAGGTTGGGAGTGAGGTGTGCTGTGTAAAATTTGTGCATCCCTTCCTCCTCGCAATTCCCAGGGATAAGTTTGATCAGGCACAAATCAAGAAAAGGAGAGAATTCCAAGGGCACTGGAGGCAAAGGGAAGGCACTCAAAGGGGTCACTAATGATAACATTTATATACACACGTAGGAGTACCAAGGGGGGTCCCGATGAATTCAAGGCCCGTAATCAGATATGGGCATGTCTACAGTCCATCGTCCCCCAGATACTATTAACAAAATGTTGATTGGATTAACTATATCTATTATAATCAACAGACAAGATTTGGTAAATTATAACCCATATGCTTTAACCCTTTCCCTTAGCGCCTGCGCCGTAGCTGTACTGCGCTGAGTCCCGTGATTAGCGCTCACGCAGTCAGCTACTGCCAGAGCCGATGCGTTCAGCGCTGTATAGCAGACCGAACCGGCATCGTCTATCTGCGGGATTTCAGCGGTAATTTACCGCTGACATCCCCGGCTAACACCCTCGGTCGGAGTGGGCTCCCGATCGCAGTGTTTAACACCGTTAATGCCGCGGTCAAAACGCGACGCGCATTTACATGTGCCTTCTGTGGTCTTTACCCCACGATCGGCCCCCGCACCGTTTTCGGGGGGGGGGGGGGCGATCGCTGTTTGTGCTCCTCTGGGGTCCCGTCGGGACCCCAAGGAAGCCTGGAGGGTTTACCTTTTAAATGGCGTCTGTGAGGCCACTCTTAAAAGCAAGTGTCCGCCATGCTCTGAAGTTTGGGTGGGTTCATCCCTGAGCAAATCACACAAAGCCTAGTGCTCTCTCGCACCACCTAGAGGAAGGTAATCCAGGCGATACCTTAGAAGTTTCGTATTGCATGTAGCCAATAGTATTAGACTCCTTTGTGGGCCTTACATCGCAATAGTGTTACATTTCCTGGGTGAGAACACCCAATGATAGTTGCTGCTTTCCTAATTTATTACACAATACACGCCTTATGTAAAGGTGCCTTATGGTTTCTTAATGGCCGTCCCTCAATAACTTATCATTCTTGTTGCTAACTTCCTGCAGACATGTCTTGTCTTTTCTTCAAGTTAGTCAAATCCCAGCGCTGGACACATGCTCATTTAATTCGAACTCACCTTTGCAACGTGGACGATGATGGTTAAGCCTTGTAATCAAAAGACCCTTATGGTCACTTTCTCCTTTACAGGAGCAATCGCACAGAGGGTCACTTTAAAATAGCAGGGCACTACTTTGGACTGCCTGAGACTGCGTGGAATATGCCATGTCTGGCAACTCTTGCCTGGAGACATCCTGTGTGCCCACAGGAGAGCCTCGAATGCCATCTCTGTCACCAGTGCCATAGGGTTCGCCACCACTGTCATAGCTTGAGCTCTTGTGTCACCCCCTCATCCTCATAGACTGTCAGCTCTTGTGTCCCCTCATCCTCATAGACTGTAAGCTCTTGTGTCCCCCCTCATCCTCATAACTGTACTCTTTGTGTCACCCTCATCTCATAGACGTAAGCTCTTGTGTCACCCCTCCTCATCCTTAGACTGTAAGCTCTACTCGTGTCACCCCCCTCATCCTCATAGACTGTAAGCCTTGTGTCCCCCCTCATCTATAGACTGTAAGCCTGTTCCCCCCCCCTCATCCTCATACGTGTACGTCTTGTGTTCCCCCCTCATCATCATGATCTGTAAGCTCTTGGTCACCCCTCATCTCATAGACTTGTATAGCTCTCTGTGTCCTCACCTCCATCATCTCATAGAACTGTAAGCTATTGTGTCCCCCTCATCCTCATAGACTTTAACGCTCCTTTGTCACCCTCCTTCCTCATAGACTGTAAGCTCTTTGTCGTCGACCCAAAGAAGCGCTGGTCATCCTCATACTATAGACTGTAAGTCTAGCTTGTTCACCCCCTCCTCTCATGAATTACGACTGTCACTTCTTTTAACGTAATGTTTCCCCCCCTCAATCCTATCGAACTGAATGCTTGTGTGTCCCCCTCATCCTCATAGACTGTAAGCTCATGGTGTCACCCCTCACCCTCGCTACTTGACTCCTCTTTAGAATGTAAGCTCTGTGTGTCCCGCCTCATCCCATAGACTGTAAGCTCTTGGTCTCCCGCCTCATCCTGCAAAGACTGTAAGCTTTGGTCACCCCCTCATCCTAGACTGTAAGCTCTTGTGTCCCTATCACTCATAAGCTCTACCATCATCCTAGACCTGTAAGGGAACCTCTCATTAGGCTTAGCTCGGAACCTCCTCATCCTCATAGACTGTAAGCTCTTGTGATCAGGGTCCATCTCTCGCTATGTTCCATATGATGTTTGGGCTCTGTCATTTTTTTATATTGTCTCCTATGATTGTAAATCTCCGAATCTGATTGTTTGATATATAGATAAAGATTATTATTCTATGTGAAGCGCAATGTGTCCATATACATTGTGATTGCCGATGGGATTCTCAGACACTGGATGGGAGGTCACTGGACTGAGGGAGGAGTGATGGGCGCTGGACTGTGCCGCTCCTCACTAATAGCAACATACTGGCCCCACATGGAGGGACTGGAGCATGCTGGTAGTTTAGTCTCCTCCATATAGGCGTGTGTTCTCCTGAGCATGCTGGGAGTTTTTAGTCCCTCCATATAGTGTGTGCGCGCTCCGGAGCATGCTGGGCGTTGTAGTCCCTCCATATGTGTGTGCTCCTGGAGCATGCTGGGAGTCTGAGTCCCTCCATATAGTGTGTGCTCCTGAGCATCCTGGGAGTTGTAGTCCCTTCATATAGTTGTGTCTCCTGGAGCTGCTGGGATTTAGTCCCATCCATATAGGTGTGCGCTCCCGGAGCATGCTGGAGTTGTAGTCGCCTCCATATAGTGTGTGTGCTCCTGTATCATACTGGGAGTTGGTAGTCCCTCCATATAGTGTGTGTTGCTCCTGGAGCTGCTGGGAGTTGTAGTTCCCCTGCATATAGTGGGTGTGTCGCCTTGAGCTGCTGGGAGTTGTAGTCCCTCCATATGTGTGTGTGCTCCTGGAGCATACTGGCAGTTTTAGTCCTCCATACTGTGGTGTGCTCCTGGAGCATACTGGAGTTGTAGTCCCTCCAATAGTGTGTGTGGCTCACCGGGAGCATACGGGAGTTGTAGTCCCTCTCATATGTGTGTGAGCTCCTGGAGCATGCTGGGAGTTTGTAGTCCCTCCTATAGTGTGGTGCTCCTGGAGCATGCGGGGAGTTGTAGGTCCCCTCCATAATAGTTGGGGTGCTCCTGAGCATGCCTGGGAGTTGTAGTCCCGTCCATATAGTGTGTGTGCTCCTGGAGCAGGCTGGAGTTGTAGTCCCTCCATATGTGTGTTTGCGCCTGGAGCATGCTGGGATTTGTAAGTCCGCTCCATATAGTGAATTTGTATGGCAAGATGCCCAGAGAGTGTATTCTTTGCCCTCTGAGGTGGCCCAAGCTCCACAGCAAGAAGAATCTGTACCACCAGCAGAAAAGGACCTCTGTTAGAGTCTAGAGGCCGACAGCTGAGCGATCAGAGAAGAAATGGACTATTTCTCCAGTGGGCGAGCTTCCCAGGAGGGATGCCAAGAAAGTGCCACATGTACCACGACTAGTCCGGACACTTGGGCACTCAGAAGACTGAGGCTACCGGAGACGGTTCTACTGGATGAACATGGAGCACGACATTAAGGCTTGTTTCGGGAGTGTCCAACCTGTGCAATCGCTTGAGGAGAGCGACATAACCAGGGGCTCCTGTTATACCCCATTGTGAGCCGGCTTCCCCTGGAGATTGTGGCCCTAGATCGTGTGAAGTTGGTGTTGAGTTGGTCGAGTTCTTCCTATCCTATGGAGGTCCGGATAAGATCCTCACGGACCAAGGGTCACCATTTGAGTCCCAGCTGTTCTAGGAGTTGTGTGCCCCCTATGGCTGCAATAAGCTGAGAACCAGTCCGTATCAACCAAAAAGATGAACCAGAGGTGTGATTGGCAAGCTGCTGGTCACCTTGGCCAGTGACGAGACTAGGCGCAGAGCAGACCTCCACCATCAGGACTCTCTATTCCATCCTTACCAGCCCAGCGAAACTATATACCAGGCTGTGGGCATACCTTCCTGAGGACCAGGACCCCAACCAACCTAAATGTTGCTGTTGTTAAGGCCGTTGTCTGTTCCTGGTCTGTCCTCTATAATCAGGAAGGTCTCCTCTTACCTGGTGATGTGAGATAGACAGTGACGTCCTGACACCTTATAGGAACCTGACACACACAATTACACAGTCATCACCCAGACACCTCCCTTGTGTTATTGTACAATGTCCCAGCATTCCCGGCAGCGCTCACCTCTCTGCTCAGCAGCTCAGTGATCCTGGAGGTAATTTCTTGGATCTTCTGCTCATTTATCAGTGAATAAGGTAACGGCTCAATAGCGGAGCTCTGGATCCATCCTTCAGATACATGGGGGGTCACACACTCACCAGGCGATTTCTTCACTACTTTGTAATCCTGTGTATGGGGAGACACTGATCACTACATAGATCCTAAGAATCCTGTGTATGGGGAGACACTGATCACTACATAGATCCTAAGAATACTTCACCTCTCCAGTCATTTCCCGCTGTTATTCCTAGAGATAAGAGCGAACGGAAACCCATTTTGGATTAGTGCAAATATAGCTAGCCCCCTTCAACCTGTACCATCCACAAAGAAAACCCAGACATTAGGCATTCAACTGGTCAAGTGTAAAGGGACCTTTCTCTCATAAGGTCAAGTCTTCGCCTTGGGCAGCACGCCAAATGTGGCTCAATCCTAATAGGCTTTTTTAAAAAGTGTTCGTTTCTGAGATAAGGCGAAATTCTTTGGGAAAAGCAAAGCCCAAGAATCCTTAGAAACGTTCTTTCCCTGAGGAGACTTAGAAGGCATGATCCACCTGGACTAAAAAGGCTGAAAATTTTTGAGTCGAACCCTGCGGAACAATTTATTAACGGGCTTCTGGATAAGCAACACAAATATCAACTAAAAAGTCTCTGCACCACTCTCAGCTCATTTCCTAGAGTTTTAAGGAATGGCCATCGACATCTGAGAAACGTCTGCCTGTTGAGCCCCAAGAGGGAGTCTGAGCCGGTGGACTTGAAAGATTTCTGCTCTAGCCTCTTCCGCACCCCACTGGTGACACACTACCTCTGGTGTCCAAAGAGCTGTTTTATGGCTGGCAGGTCACCAACCTGGCAGATACCATGAGAAAAATGCTCATCTTGTGCACTGGAGGTGACTTCCCTGTTCAAGAGGGAATAAACACCTGCTACTTCCTTACACGTCCGATACTCCTGGGCCAACCCAGCATCCAACTCCGGCAACGTCCCGAACACCTGGATCGAATAGAGAACCGAGGCATGGTGTGGGCCTCTTTCGCCGATACGGCTGAGAACTATGCTGTCGGTTTAAAAACAACAAATCCGTGAAGCTACAGGGGTTATCTTATAGGATGAACCTTAAGTCCCCTGAGATTCCAACTGGATGCCAAGGTTTGTCGGGACTCACCCCATGGTTCCTGTGACATCATGGAAGACCCTACTGGTCTTAATCGACACCGGTCTCTCATGTGACCACTTTAAGAGTGCCACCTTTGAGAAATTCTGAAGAGGAGCATCCTGCGAGAACCTCAAAGGCTTATCTGAACGCATGGCTATAAGAGGAAACTGTAGTCATATGTGGTTACGGGAGCCCCTCTCTAGTCAGTGGAGATCCAAGCTAATCAATAAAGAGGCAGTAGTAACGCAAGTGCCTGAAGACGTAACATCTCCCTGTTGTTGGATACCAATGTCTCTGTCCACTGTATTCAGAAATGCTGAAGGCTCTCCAGATCCCCTACCACCCCTGCCCAGTGACTCCAGGAAGTGTTCATGAGACAAGTGCAAGTCCTTGCAGTATAACAGAAGTTTGCCGGCCGTAAGTAAGAAGAAACAGAAAGTGGCATTCTAACTGGTCAGTTAAAGGACCTTCTCTCCATTAGGCAAGTCTTCGCCTTGGGCAGCACGCCAAATGTGGCTCAAATCCTCAATAAGGCTTTTTAAAAGTGTTCGGTTTCTGAGATAAGGCAGAAATTCTTTGGGGAAAAGCAAAAGCCCAAAGAATCACTTAGAAACGGTTTCCTTTCCCTGCAGGGACTTAGAAGGCTATGATCCACCTTGATCCTAAAAAGGATCCTAAAGATTATCTTGCTGTATCCTCCTCACTTCCTCCCGTCTTATATGACAAACCATCCCTTGCACATTGTGAATACTGCCCGGCTCAGGGCACTGTAGGCAGCGTGGGCCTCCAAGCTGGCCAAATTCAACTTCACTATCAACACAGATGCTTTTTTTTCTTTTTTCCCGTCTCCCTGACCAGAGAGCTGGGACCTTCCACCGATGCCTTCTATTCCAATTTGTATGGCAAGATCCCCAGAGAGTGTCATTCTTGCCCTCTGAGGTGGCCCAAGCTCCACAGCAAGAAGAATCGTACCACAGCAGAAAGGACCTCTGTTATAGTCTAGAGCCGACAGCTGAGCGATCAAGAGAAGAAATGGCTATTTCTCCAGTGGCGCGACTTTCCCCCCAGGAGGGATGCCAAAAAAGTGCCACATGTACCACGACTAGTCCGGACACTGGCACTCAGAAGACTGAGGCTACGGAGACGGTTCTACTGTATGAACATGGAGCACGACATTAAGGCTTGTTTCGGGATGTGTCCACCTGTGCAAATCGCTTGAGGAGAGCGACATAACTAACAGGGCTCCTGTTATAACCCCCCATTTTGAGCCGCTTCCCCTGGAGATTGTGGCCCTATAGTGTGAAGTTGGTGTTGAGTGTGGTCTCGATTCTTCCTTCGCATGAGGGGTCCGGATAAGATCCTCACGGACCAAGGGTCCCATTTGAGTCCCAGCTGTTCTAAGGTTGTGTGCCCCCTTGGCTGCAATAAGCTGAGAACCAGTTCCGTTCACCCAAAAGATGACCAGAGGTGTGATTGGCCAAGTGCTGTCACCTGGCCAGTGACTAGGACTAGGCGCAAGCAGACCTCCCACATCAGGACTCTCTATTCCATCCTTACCAGCCCAGCGAAACTATATACCAGGCTGTGGGCATACCTTCCTGAGGACCAGTGACCCCCAACCAAACCTAAATGTTGCTGTTGTTAAGGGCCGTTGTCTGTTCCTGGTCTGTCCTCTATAATCAGGAAGTTCTCCTCTTTACCTGGTGATGTTAGGGGCTGGTGGTCTCCATCATGATGTCCTTGTACTGTCCTTGTGTCCTTCATATATCCCACTCCTCCTGGAGAAATAACAGTGCGTCCTGACACCTTATAGGAACCTGACACACACAATTACACATCATCACCAGCACCTCCCCTTGTGTTATGTACAATTCCCAGCATTCCCGGCAGCGCTCACCTCTCTTGCTCAGGCAGCTCAGTGATCCTGGATGTAATTTCTTGGATCTTCTGCTCATTTATCATGAGATAAGGTACGGCTCAATAGGGAGCTCTGGATCCATCTCTCAATACATGGGGGGGTCACACACTCCACCATGCCGATTTCTTCACTACTTTGTAATCCTGTGTATGGGGAGACACTGATCACTACATAGATCCTAAGAATACTTCACCTCTCCAGTCATTTCCCGCTGTTATTCCTAGAGATAAGAGCCGTGTCCTGGGAGACTCTCACCTCTCCGGTTATCAAGGAGATCATCTCCAGGGTGAGGTCCAGGATTCTTGAAGCCTTCTGGTCTCTGTCCTTCTCTGCCCCTGGAGAGCCATTTACTATATTGATATCTTTGTAAAGTTCCCTCAGTCCTTCTATATACTCCCACTCCTCCATGGAGAAATAGACAGTGACGTCCTGACACCTTATAGGAACCTGACACCACAATGACACAGTCATCACCCAGACCCCTCCCTTGTGTTATGTACAATGTCCAAGCACTTCCCGGCAGGCGCTCACCTCTCCGCTCAGGCAGCTCAGTGATCCTGGAGGTAAGTTCTAGGATCTTCTGCTCATGTATCAGTGAATGAGGTGGAGGCTCGGTGTGGGGCTCTGGGTCCATCCTCCTGACAACACGGGGGTCACACACTCACCAGACGACTTCTTCACTACTGTGAATCCTCTGTGTATGGGAGACACTGATCACTACATAGATCCTAAGAATCCTTCACCTCTCCAGTCATTCTCCCGCTGTTATTCCTAGAGATAAGAGCCGTGTCCTGGGAGACTCTCACCTCTCCGGTTATCAAAGAGATCATCTCCAGGGTGAGCTCCAGGATCCTGGCCGCCATCTGCTCAATGGCTTCTCCCCTGTGTGAATTCTCTGATGTATAACAAGATGTGAGTTCTGATTAAAATATTTCCCACATTCGTTGCAAAAAAATGGCGTCTTCTCTGTATGTCTCCTCTGATGTAAAACAAGATTGCATTTCTTAATAAAATATTTCCCACATTCTGGACATGAAAATGGCTTCTCCCCTGTGTGAATTCTCTGATGTAAATGGCTTCTCCCCTGTGTGAATTCTCTGATGTATAACAAGATGTGATTTCTGATTAAAATGTTTCCCACATTCTTTGCATGAATACGGCTTCTCTCCTGTGTGAATTCTCTGATGTTTAACCAAATATGAATTATCTCTGAAACATTTTCCACATTCATTACATAAAAATGGCTTCTCTCCCGTATGAATTCTCTGATGTATAACAAGATGTGATTTCTTACAAAAACATTTCCCACATTCTGGACATGAAAATGGCTTCTCTCCCGTATGAATTTTCTGATGTACAACAAGATATGATTTCTTACGAAAACATTTCCCACATTCTGGACATGAAAATGGCTTCTCCCCAGCGTGACTTCTCTGATGTTGAATAAGATGTGATTCCTGACTGAAACATTGCCCACATTCATTACATAAGAATGGCTTCTCCTTTGTGTGAATTCTCTGATGTTTAACAAGACTGGATTTCTGAGTAAAACGATGACTGTATGTTACTGACGGCTGCCTTTACATTACTGTTGTAGCTGCGGGAAAGGAAACTTCAAGATTAATTTCTTAACTATATTTTACACAGGAGATGAAGTACAAGAGGGTTCCATGGAGTCACCCCCTCATCTCCTTGGGTGAAGTAGAGTAGAAGATAATCAGTCAATCTTTCCCGCAGAGAGGGAAGATCATGGGGATAAGAGGCAGTTTTCATGTCCGAATGTGAGAGCCTCTTAGCAAGAATCAAATCCCAGTCCTCTCAAGTCACAAAGAAAGAAGAAAAGAAAAATTATACCCAGAAATCAAGTCTGCGACGATCAATATGTACCAAATCCACCAAGGAGAGAAAGCATTCTTATGTAATGAATGTGGAAATGTTTGTCAGAATCAAATCTCGTTCAACATCAGAGCTTCAACACAGGGGAAGAAGCCATTTCAGTCCGAATGGGAAAGTCTGCTCAGGTTCTCTCCTGTTCATCCCTGTCTGTAAGTCCTCTCTTGGTCAATACCAATGTCGGCTCTAGGTTCCTTCTCATGTAATTACCTGGCTGCTCAGGTCCTCCTCTCCGGTCATCTCCTGTCTTGAATCAAGCTCTACCTGGCGATCTCCTGTTGCATCAGGTTCCTTCCCGGTCATGTTCTTTTTGTGGATGCCAGGTCTCTCTCCCGATCATTCCTGTCTGCTCCGGTCCCTCCACGATCAGTCTCCTGTTATGCTCAGGTCCTCTCGGATGTTCATCTCCTGTCTGCTGAAGGTTACTCTGCCTGTTTGCTCATGCTTCTCTCCCGGTCAATATCAGGAGATGACTGCTTCAGTTCCTCTTCTCACTGGTGTGATCTCCTGTTGGCAGTACAGTTGTGCCTCTCCCCGGGTCATCTCTGTCTGCTCAGGTTCTTCCCCGCATCATCATGCCTGGGCCTGAAGGGTAACCTCTCCCATGACATCACCCTCCCGTCTGCTCAGGTTCTCCTATGTCCTGGTCCTTCTCGTCTGCTTCAGGTCCTCTCACGGTCATCTCGGTCTGAGCAAGTTCCATTACACCTTGGCATCTCCTGTCTGCTCAGTTTCCTCTCCTGGTAATATCCCGTCTGCTAGGGTGTCCTCCCGGTCATCCTGTGTCGGCCTCAGGATTCCTTCTCTCCGGTAATTCCTGTTGCTACAGGTCTCCTCTACTCGGTCATCTCCTGTAGGCTCGGTTCCCTCCCGGTCTCATCTCCTGTGCCTAACCCGTTCCTTCTTCCTATTAGGTCTTCATCTCTCGTCTGCTCAGTTCCTCTCCCGATCATCTCCTGTGATGCTGAAGATTCCTTCTCTGGTAATTGCTCATGGTCTCTCCAGGTATACAGATCTGCTCATGCTCAGGTTCCTCTCAGGTCATCTCCTGTCTGCTCAGTTCCTCTCCTGTCTGCTTCAGTTCATAGCCGGTCATATACGTATGATCAGGTTCCTCTCCGGGCAATCTCCTGTTGCTCCGGGTCCGTCTCTGGCACATCTCTGTCCATGCTCAGGTTCCTCGCCCTGGATAATTCATCTGTCTGCCGATCAGGTTCCTATCAGATCATCTCAGGTTCCCTGCTCAGTGTTCCTCTTCCTGGTCATCTCCTGTCTGATCAGGTTCCTTCAAGGTAATCTAGTCTGCTAAGGTTTCTACCCTTTCTCCTCTGGTAATCTCCTGTCCCTGCCAGGTTCCGTCCTCAGGGTCATCTCAAGTTGCTCAGGTCATCCTCTCCGCGTCATCTCCTGGTTGCTCAGTTACTCTCCGGTCATATCTGGTTTGCTCAGGTCCCTACTCCCGTCTCCTCCTCGTCTGCTACCCCCCGGTTTACTATACCGGTACTCAGTTTGCTCAGGTTCACTCTACACGGTCATTTACTAGTTCCGTATCGTACATTGGTTCCTCTCCCTGGTCATCTTCCTGTCTGCTCAGGTTCTCTCCCGGTCATCTTGTATGCTCATGTTCATACCCTGGTCATCTTCTGTCTGCTCAGGTTCCTCTCCTGGTAATTCTCCGGCTCTCTGACAGTTCTCTCCGGTCATCTCCTGTCTGCTCAGTTTCCTCTCCCGGTCATCTCCTGTCTGCTCAGGTTCCTCTCCGCTCATCTCCTTGTCCTGATCAGGTCCTCCCTGTCATTAACTGGTCTGCTCAGGTTCCTTCCAGGTCTCTCCTGTCTGCTCATGTCGTCCTTCCCGGTCATCTCCTGTCTGCTTCAGGCCGGTTACTTACTCCCGGCCATCGTCCTGTCTGCTCAGGTTCCTATCTCCCGGTCATCTCCTTTGCCAGTCCTCTCCCGGCCATATACTGTCTGCTCAGGGATTTCCCTCTCCTGGCATCTCCTGTCCGGCTAGGTTATCTCCGTCTGCTCAGGTTCTCGTCCGGTCATCTCCTGTTGCTCCGGTTCCCTCCCGGTAATATCCTGTCGGCTCAGTTCTCTCATGGTTATCTCCTCGTCTGCTCAGGTGCTCCCCGGTCATCTCCGTATGCTACGGCTCCTCATTGGTCATTCTCCTGGTCTGCTCAGGTTCCGTACCTGGGTCCTTCCTGTCTGCCTCAGGCGCCGCTCTTGTCATCTCTGCTCGCTATAGGTTCCTCTCCAGGTATCTCTGTCTGCTAGGTCCTCTCAAGGGTCATCTCCTGTTGCTCAGGTTCCTCTCCAGGTCAATCTCTGTCTGTCAGGTTCCTTCCAGGTCATCTCCTGTCTGCCTCAGGTTCCTCTCACGGTACTCTGTCTGCTCAGGTCACTCTCCTGTTCTGCTCAGGTTTCCTCTACGGGTTCTGCGTCAGGTTCTTTTCCCAGGTCATCTCGGTCTGCTACAGGTCCTATCCATCGGTTCTATCTAATGTCTCCGTGCTAGGTGTCCTATCCCCGGTATCTGCCTCGCCCTCCCCTAGCATCCTAGGTCCCTGATGATCAAGTCCATCTACGCTCTCCTGCTCACGGTTCAGTATCTCCCGGCATCTCCGTCTCTCAGGTCCCTCTCCTGTCTGCTCACGTTCCTCTCCTGTCTGCTGCAGTCCTCTCCACGGTCATCTACTGATCCTTGTCAGGTTTCCACTATCCTCTCCGGGTCATCGTCACTTGTTACTTGCCTCAGTGTTCCCTCCGGGTCAATCTAATACTGTTCTGCTCAGGTTTCTCTCCCCCGTTCCATCTCCAGTCCGTGCTAGGTTCCTCTCCCGGTCATATACTTAGGCTCAGGTTCATCTCCCGGCAATCTCCGGTCTCCTGCTCAGGTTCCTGCTGCGTCATCTCCTGTCGCTCAGGGTCTTCTCCCGGTCACTCCTGGTTGCTCAGGTTCGCTCTCCCGGTAATCTCCTGTTCCGGCTAAGGTTTATCAGTACGCGTCATATCCTGTTGCTCAGGTTCCTCTCCCGCGTCATTCCGTCTGCGCCGGTCCTCTCTCCGGTCATTCTCCTGTGCTGCTCAGGTCCTCTCCAGGTCTCGCCTGGTCTGACTCAGGTCCTCGTCCCGGTCATCTCTGTAGTCAGGTTCATATCCCGGTCAATCTCCTTCTGTCAGGTTCTCTCCGGTCAGCTCCTGTCTGCTCAGGTTCCTCTACCGGTAATCTCCTGTTCTGCTCAGGTTCTTCTCACCTGGTCATCTCCTGTCTGCAGGTTCTCTCCAGGTCATCTCCCTGTGTGTGCTCAGGTTACTCTCGGTCATCTCATGTATGCTCAGGTTATTCTCCTGGTCAATCTACTGTCTGCTCAGGTCCTCTCCGGTCGATCCTGTTGCTAAGGTACTCTCCAGGTCATTCCGGTCTCTCTCAGGTTCCTCTCCCGGTCATCTCTGTTGCTCAGGCTCCTCTCCCGGTTTCATCTCCTGTCTTGTCAGGTTCCTCTCCGCGGTCAATCCTGTCTGCTAGGTTCCTCTCACGGTATCTCCTGTCTGCTCAGGTTTCGTCTCCGGTGCTCTCTGTCTGCCTTCAGGTTCATCTCCCGGTCATATCCTTGTCTGATCAGGTTCCTTCTTGGTCATCTCTGCTGCTCAGGTTCCTCTAATGCGTATCTCCTGTTTCTGCTCAGGTTCCTCTGCACGGCGCGCTCCTGTTTCTGCTCAGGTTCCCTCCCGGTATCTACGTCTGCTTCAAGTTCATACCTGGTCATCCTCCTACTCTGCTCAGGTTCCTCTCATGTCCTTCTCCGGTTTGCTCAGGTTACTCTCCCGCTCATCTCCGTTGCTCAGGTTCCTCTCGGTCCTCTCCGTCTGCTCAAGGTTCCTTCCCGGTCATCTCCTGTCTGCTCAGGTCCTCTCCGGTTCATCTCCGGTCTTGCCAGGTTCCTCTCCCGTTATCTCCGGTCTGCTCATGTTCCTCTCCCGGTCCTCCGTCTGCTCAGGTTTCTCTCCCGGTCTCTCCTGTTGCTAAGGTTCTATAATGGGCATCTTCCTTATGACTCACGGTTACTCTCCTAGTATGCTCAGTTCCTATCACGGTCATCCGTCTGCTCACGGGTCCTCTCCCGGTTCATCTCCTGTCTGCTACAGGTTCGCTCCGGTCACTTCCTGTCTGTCTCAGGTTTCCTCCGACGAGCATCTCCTGTCTGCTCAGTTCCTCCCCGATCATTCCTGTCTGCCTCAGGTTCCTCTCGCCGATATCCTGTCTGACTCAGGTTCCTCATCCCGTCACTCATGTCTGATTCAGTTCGATACCGATATCTCCTGTCGCTCAGGTTCTCCCTGGTCATCTCCGTCTGCTCAGGTTCTCTCCCGGTCCATCTCCTGTCTGCCTCAGTTAATACACTGGTCATCTCATGTCTGCTCAGTGCCTTCCGGTATCTCCTGATCCTCAGGTTCCCTCTCCTGGTCATCCTCCTGTCTGCTCAGCGTTCCATATCCCGGTATCTCCTGTATTGCTCAGGTTCCTGTCTCCAGGTCATATCCTGTCTGCTAAGGTTCCTCTACGGTCATCTTCTGTCTGACCGGTTCCTCTCCGGTCATCTCCTGGTCATGCTCAGGTTCATATCCAGTTCATCTCCTGTCTGCTAAGGTTCCTCTCACGGTCATTCCTGATCTGCTCAGGTTCCTCTCCCGGTTCAATCTACTGTCTGATAAGGTTCTATCCAGTCATCCCTGTTCTGTCAGCGTTCTCTCCCGGGTCATCTCCTGGCTGCTCAGGTTCCTATCCCGGTCATCTCAGTCTGTTCAGGTTCCTCTCCCGGTCATTCTCCTGTTGCTAAGGTTCCTTCCCGGTCATTACTGTCTGCTCAGGTTCCTCTCCCGATCATCTCCTGTCTGCTCAGGTTACATCCGGTCATTCCTGTTGCTAGGGTCTCTCCGGTAATCTCCGGTCTGCTGCAGGTTCCTATCCGGTAATCTCCTGTTGCTCAGGTTCCTCATCCCGTCATCTCCTTCGCTCAGGTTCCTCTTCCCGGTCATTCCTATCTGACTCAGGTTCCTCTCCGGTCAGCTCCTGTCTGCTCAGGTTCCCTCTCTGCCGGTTTCTCCTGTATATCAGTCCTCTCCCGCTCATCTATGTCTGCTCGTTTCTCTCCCGGTAATCTCCTGTCTGCTCGGTCCTCTCCTGATATCTATGTCTGCTCAGGGTTCCTCTCCAGGTCATATCCCGGTTGCTAGGTTCCTCTCACGCGTATCTCCTGTCTGCTCAGGTTCCTCTTCTTGAGTCATCTCCTGTCTGCTCAGGTTCCTATCCCGGTCATCTCCGTCTTGCTCAGGTTCCTCTCCGTCATCTCCTGTCTGCTCAGGTTTCCCCCCTTCTTTTTTTTTTTTTTTTTTTTTCCCCGGTCATCTCCTGTATGCGCAGGGCCTCTCCTCAGCTCACTGCCAGAGTATTTCGTGGAGATCATCCCCTGCTCCCTCTGAGTTTCCTCTGCACTCCCAGCTCGCCCCCCCCCCACATCCCGCCACGGCCCCCAGTCTTCTGGCCGCCCCCGTGCCCTTTCAACGAGAAGACTGACATCCCAAGTCCTGATAAATGACTATGAATTAAGAAGAGCGGACCCGGGCATTCACCCCCAGTAGCAGTGGGGTCGCGAGGGCGTTCGCATATATGTCCGGTAGCTGCTTGGACAAACATAACGTCATGTATGCGATCCCGACTGGTACTATTATAGTCTACTTAGAATGAAAAAACCGTCCTGACCCAGACAACTTGTCCATATACATACAGCTGAAGTGTAGGAGGGCTCAGGACAGCTGAGAGTCTCACCAGGAAGATTACAGCAACAGAACCAGGTGGCGACATCTGCAAGGAAAATTCCGTAACCATCTCTCGCCATCGGGTGGTTCTCACAGTCACTCCTTGCACTGACCTCTTCTCCCTCAGTGCAGGACACTCTCTAACTCACACAGGTCTCCTGACTCACTATCCACTAGTCAGTGACCAGGGAGTGTGATGCACGTTGGGGCGGGCCTCGCTCACGTCCGAACTAAGTCATGTGACTGGGGGGATGTCCTGAGGGAGCGGGAGTTCTCGTTCCCATCCACTGTCAGTGACACTTTGTGTTGTGAATGGGGGGGTGTAGAGGAGCCGCACAGTGTCACTCATCCATCCTTCAATTAGACTGTAAGCCTCTTGTGTCACCCCCTATCCTACATAGATGTCAGCTCTTGTGCCCAGTCATCCTAAGACTGTAGAGCTCTGTGTCCCCTCACCCTAACTGTCATCTTCTCCCCTCATCTCATAGACGGTAAGCTCTTGGTGTCACCCCTCATCCTCAGAGACTGTAAGCTCTTGTGTCACCCCCCTCATCCTCATAGACTGTAAGCTTGTGTCACCCCCTCATCCTCATAGACTGTAAGCTCTTTGTCCCCTCTATACTATCCTGCTCTCATCCTATAGTCTGTAGCTCTTGTGTCCACCCTCATCCTCATAGACTGTAAGCCTTGTGTCACCCTTAATCCTCATAGACTGTAGCTATGTGTGTCCCCCCTCATCCTCAAGACTTAAGCTCTTGTGTCACCCTTCATCCTCATAGACATGTAAGCTCTTTGTGTCACCCCCTCATCCTCACTGACGTAGCTGTGTACACGATCTCTAACTGTTTGTTCACCCCCTCCTCCTCATAGACTGTAGTCTTGTTTCCCCTCAATCCTCATAGGACTGAAGCTCGTGCCTGCCCCCTCATCTCATAGACTGTAAGCTTCTTGGGTCCCCTCACCCCTCATCACGTATAGACTGTAAGCTCGTTCTCCCCCCTCATGCCCATAGACTGTAAGCTCTTTGTTCCCCCCTCATCTCATGACTGTAAGCTCTTGGTCACCCCCTCATCACTCATGACTCTGTAAGCTCTCTGTGTTCCCCTCCCTCCAACCCACTCATAGAGCGTAAGGCTATTGTTTCCCCCTCTCCTCATAAGACTGTAAGCTCCTTTGTCACCCCCTTCCTCATAGATGTAAGCTCTTGTGTCCCCCTCGATCCTCATAGATGTAAGCGCTGTGTACATCCTCATACTTATAGACTGTAAGATCTAGACTGTCACCCCTCCTCTCATAGAATGTACGATCTGGTGTCACCTCCTCATCCTTATTAACGGTAAGTGTTGTCCCCACCCCCCTATCGACCTGAAGCTTTGTGTCCCCCCTCCTCCTCATAGACGTAAGCTCTGGTGTCACCCCCTCATCCTCTAGACTGTAAGCTCTTTGTGTTCACCTTTCTCATCCTTTAGAATGTAAGCTCTTGTGTTCCCGCATCTCATAGACTGTAAGCTGTTGGGGTCTCCCGGTCATCCTGCAAAGACTGTAAGCTCTTGGTCACCCCCTCATCCTAAGACTGTAAGCTCTTGTGTCCCCCCTAATCACTCATAGAATGTAGGCTCTGGTCATCCCATCATTCCTCATAGACCGTAAGCGTGTAACCTTCCTCATCCTCTAGGACTGTAAGCTCGTGTAACCTCTCATCCTCATAGACTGTAAGCTCTGGGTCACATCATCCTATAGACTGCTAAGCTCTGTGCACCCCCATCCTATGCTGTAAGCTCTGGTGTCACTCCTCATCCTCATAGACGTAAGCTTTTGTCACCCCCTCATTCCTCATGATGGTAAGCTCTTGTGATAGAGGATCAAGTTTGCCCCTTTTAGCAGTAAGCGTTACAGAATATGATGGCGCTATATAAATAAAGATTATTATGTGTCTGACCACTTTGTCCTAGCTGACGGGACTCGACAGGCGGGGACCAGCCGTCACTACACTGGACCACGAGATCACACAATACAGCAACCTCCTCCTCCGCACTGTCCTAGGCCATAGGCCCCGCCCCCTACACTGATGTCACAGGGTCACATGACTGCTGCATAGTGAGCCCCGCCCCTCAGTGACATCACACTCCCAGGGTCACATGACTGGTGGATAGTGAGCAGGAGGACGTGTGTGCAAAAGAGGTAAGGATCCGAGGCGGGCTAAACCTCCAGCCGGCGGGGCCAGGTTATCTAAATGACGTAGAGAAGGAAGTTCTGCATGTCCTTCCATAAGTCAGAGCGTTATTATTTCCTGTGTGCAGAGACGCTGGTAGTGTGTGTGCTCCTGGAGCATGCTGGGAGTTGTAGTCCCTCCATATAGTGTGTGTGCTCCTGGAGCATGCTGGGAGTTGTAGTCCCTCCATATAGTGTGTGCTCCTGGAGCATGCTGGGAGTTGTAGTTCCTCCTCTGGTCACTTACCTCTTCTCTCCTCAGTGCAGGACACTCTCTACCTCACACACTTCCTCATACACTAGTCATGTGACCCGGGGAGTGTGATGTCACTGAGGGGCGGGGCTCCCGCGCACTATCCACTAGTCATGTGACCCTGGGAGTGTGATGTCACTGAGGGGCGGGGCCTCTCGGGATTACAGGAAGCTGCAGTGTATAGAGATGTGATGATGAAAGTCACACAGAAGGTGCAGATAGTAAGTGACGGCGCATAAGCTGTAACACCGGCGCTCGGAGCGACCTCTGATCACACGTCTCACCCTGTTATACGCTGCGGTCGCCCTGTTATACGCCGCCTAAAAACGCCATGTGTGTCTTCACCCTTAGGCGAACATTCTAAGGGTGAAGACACACATGCCGTTTTTAGTCCGTTTTTGGGCTGTTTTTAGTTAGTGCATTTTCAGATCGTTAAAAACGCATGCGTTTTTCAAAAAAGCGTTTTTGACAGGTTTGAGCAATTATCTTAATTCAAACTGGTCAAAAACGCATGCGTTTTTTAACGATCTGAAAACGCACTAACTAAAAACAGCCCAAAAACGGACTAAAGACGCCATGTGTGTCTTCACCCTAAGAGAAAGTGTCACGGTTGCTCCTGCGATCCCTGTCTCGGATTGCGGGCGCACTCGTGGTCCTCCGTGTGCCCCCTCTCCAGTCCCCTCGGACTCACCTCTCCTGGATCCACTTCCCCATCAGAGTGCTGGGTGCGTGCACTTTGGCTGTAGGAATTTTAAAGGGCCAGCGCACTGCTGATTGGTGCGCTGGCTGAACATTCACCTTAAAATCCGGCACCTCCCTCGCTGGATCTTTGTGTGCCAATGCCATTGTGAAAGCTCCCCTGCAATTTGCCTGCGTTCCTGTTTGTTCCTGTGTTACCAGAGTCCCTACGTGTTCCTGTGTTACCAGAGTTCCTCCGTGTTGCTGTGTTCCTGTGTCCCATGTGCCCAGTGCTCCTGTTCCCATCTGCCTGGAGCTCCCGTTGCTGACACGATTTGGACTTGACCTTGCATCTCTGCCTCCTGCCCTGACCCCGAGACTGTTGCTAGTCGCACCTGTGGTATGACCTGGTGGTACCTTGCCCCAGCAAGTCCATCCCGCTTTGCAGTGGGCTCTGGTGAAGACCAGGTGCCACTTAGACTACGGTCCCAGGTGTCGGGTAGTACCACCCGTGGTGGTCCAGTGGATCCATGCATCCCGAATCCTAACAGTAAGATCCGGCCATGGATCTAGCTGAGGTTCCGCTTCCTGAGCTGGCAGATATTACCACTCTTCTGGCTCGACAGTCCCATCGGATCAACATACAGAGTCAGCTGCTCGATCAGATCACCGCCATGCTGCAGCATCTATGGACTTCCCAGCCGCATCCGCCACAGCAAGCGTCAGCAGCTCCTCCTGTTTCTTCTGTTTGCTTGCCCCCTGCTGAACCCAGGCTGAGACTTTCTTTACAGTCCAAATATGGCGGGGATCCAACACTGTGCAGGGGCTTCATCACCCTGTGCTCCCTGCATATGGAACTTATGCCTTCACAGTTTGTCTCTGAGCAGTCAAAGGTGGCGTTTGTTATCAGTCTTCTATCCGGGAAGGCTCTGGCAAGGGCGACACCCCTCTGGTACAAGAAGAACCCTATTACGGCTTACATCTCTTTCTTCTTCAAAGAGTTCCGGTCAGTCTTTGAAGAACCTGCCTGTGCATCATCAGCTGAGACGGCATTGCTGACTCAAGGAGGCGCATCTGTGGGTGACTATGCTGTCTGTTTTCGCACCCTGGCTTCTGAGTAATCTTGGAACGAAGCGGCTTTGATGGCATCCTTTAAATAAAGGATTTTCTGGCCACATTAAGGACGCTCTGTCTGCCTGGGACTTGCCGTCTACTTTGAGTGGTCTCCTCTCACTGGCCACTCGGATAGATATCCGTTTTTAAGAGCGTTCCGAGGAACTACGCTTGGAACAGGCCCAACCTCGGGTCCAACGCTTGTCACGCTTGGCCCCTGTTTTTCAAAGACCTGTCCAGTTTCTGGTCTACCCTGCTGCTGAGGAGCCCATGCAACTGTATTGATCCTGGCTTTCTCAGCAAGAACGTTCCCGGCAACCTCTGCCTATATTGTGCCTCTCCTGGACATCTTCTCAAAACGTGTCCTGTTCTTCCCTAGCGTCCAGGAGGACGTTATCACCTGGTCTTAATGGGAGAAATGTCCCTAGAACATTTTCGTGCTGCTCGGCTCAGGTTTCATAGTTTCATAGTTTATACGGTTGAAAAAAGACATTTGTCCATCAAGTTCAACCAAGGAAGGGAAGGGGTTGGATGAGGAAGGGAAGGGATTGGATGAGGAAGGGAAGGGATTGGATGAGGAAGGGAAGGGATTGGATGAGGAAGGGATTTAGGGGAACAATTCTATATAACATAACAATCAATGTTATTTAGGTGTAAAAAGGCATCTAGACCCTTCTTGAAGCTCTCTGCTGTCCCTGCTGTGACCAGCGCCTGAGCTCGGCTATTCCACAGATTGACAGTTCTCATAGTAAAAAAGCCCTGTCGCCTGCGGTGATTAAACCTTGATTTCTCCAAAGTAACAGTGCCCCCTCGTCTTTTGATTTGATATAATCTGAAACAACTTACCACCATATTTTTTGTATGGACCATTCATATATTTATATAAATAAATCATGTCCCCTCGTAGTCGTCTCTTTCCCAGACTAAATAAATCTAGTTGTTTTAATCTTTCCATGACCCTCCATACCCCTTATCATTTTTGTGGCTCTACGTTGAACCCTCTCCAGCTCTAGGGCATCCTTTTTATGGACCGGTGCCCAGAACTGGACAGCATATTCCAGGTGAGGCCGAACCAGTGCCTTATATAGTAGTAATATTACATCCCTATCACGAGAGTCCATACCACTTTTGATACATGACAAGATCCTACTGGCTTTAGAGGCAGCTGATTGACATTGCATGCTGTTATTCAATTTATGAACTACTAGTACCCCCAGGTCCTTCTCAACAAGGGACTCTCCCAGATTTACCCCCCCCCAAGGACATATTTTGCCTTTGGATTATTCGCCCCCAGGTGCATAACCTTACATTTATCCACATTAAACCTCATTTGCCAAGTGGATGACCAAACATTCAGTTTGTCCAAGTCACCTGCAGCCTATGAACATCCTCCATAAAAACCTGTATTACACTACACAGTTTGGTGTCATCTGCAAAAATAGACACAGTGCTATTAATTCCTACCTCTATATCATTAATAAATATATTAAATAGTAGTGGGCCGAGCACAGAACCCTGGGGTACACCACTCATAACTGGTGGCCATTCCGAGTAGGAATCATTGACCACAACTCTCTGGATACGATCCTTCAGCCAGTTTTCAATCCAATTGCAAATGATTTCTGCCAAACCAATAGCCCTAATTTTACCCATCAGGCGTCTGTGAGGGATAGTGTCCAATGCCTTTGCAAAGTCCAAGAACACAATATCCACAGCTGCTCCTCCATCCAGGCACCTGCTCACCTCTTCATAGAAGCAGATAAGGTTAGTTTGACAACTTCTATTCTTAGTAAACCCTCGCTGGCTATCACTTATAATTCTATTTGATGTCACATACTCCAGTATGTAGTCTTTTACTAACCCTTCCAATACTTTCCCCACAATGGAAGTTAAGCTTACAGGTCTGTAATTGCCTGGCGAAGTTCTAGAGGCCCTTTTTATATATTGGCACCACATTTGCCTTGCGCCAGTCACTTGGCACCATACCAGACATGAGCACATCCCTTTATGAGCACAATGTACCCTGTAACATCTGATGGCTACTTTCAGCAGGATAATGCGCCATGTCATAAAGCTGGAAGCATCTCAGACTGGTTTCTTGAACATGACAATGAGGTCACTGGACACAAATGGCCTCCACAGTCACCAGATCTCAATCCAATAGAGCATCTTTGGGATGTGGTGGAATGTGGTGGAATCTATGCCACGAAGAATTGAGGCAGTTCTGAAGTCAAAAGGGGGTCCAACCCGTTACTAGCATGGTGGACCTAATAAAGTGGCCGGTGAGTGTACACCAGCATTTGTATCTGTAATGAAGACCATTGCTATGTCAGCAGCTGGCAGTGTCAGAGAAGATGCTGTGTGAAGTCACAGTGTGATCTCTTATATACTCATCTATAACACTGTCTGCTGCTCTAAACAGGTGACAGGAGAAGAGCAGAAGATAGACACCCCGGTCACGAAGGACCATGGAACTGTACTATAGCAGTAGACATCTAGGCAACCTATGGCAATATCCCTTAGACAATGAGCATGTTGGCTAGCAGAAGCCACCTAGGCTACCTTTTGGGCAGGGGTGGGAAAAAAATAAAGCATTGTCATCCAGCTCCATGTTGCTATGGTATTCCTGTTTTTGACACTGTGTCCGGCCAGAGGGTCCAGGCAGCTATGGTGCCCAGCTCAGTAATTTTGAAAGGAATCACAGGAACAGTGTAAGAGTGTTGAGAGGAGACAGTTCCCAGTTACAGAAGAGAGGAGCAGTGAGAGAGTTCTGAGAGGTGATGGTTCCTGGTGTCATAAGGGAGGAGGAGCAGTGTGAGAGTGCTGAGAGGAAACAGTTCACTGCAACAGAAGGGAGGAGGAGCAGAATGAGAGTGTTGAGAGGAGACAGTTCCTGATGACAGAAGGGAGGAGCAGTGTGAGAGTGTTGAGAGGAGACAGTCTCCAGTGACAGAAGGGAGGAGGAGCAGTGTGAGAGTCCTGAGAGGAGACAGTCTGCAGTGACAGAAGAGAGGAGGAGCAGTGTGAGAGTGCTGAGAGGAAACAGTTCACTGCAACAGAAGGGAGGAGGAGCAGTATGAGAGTGTTGAGAGGAGACAGTTCCTGATGACAGAAGGGAGGAGCAGTGTGAGAGTGTTGAGAGGAGACAGTCTCCAGTGACAGAAGGGAGGAGGAGCAGTGTGAGAGTGCAGAAACAGTCTCTGGTGGCAGAAGGGAGGGGGAGCAGTGTAAGAGTTAGTGCTGACAAGAGAGGGATCCTGGTGAGATAAGAGAGGAGGAGCAGTGTGAGAGTGATGAGAGGAGACAGTTCCTGGTGACAGAAGGGAGGAGGAGCAGTGTGAGAGTGATGAGAGGAGACAGTTCCTGGTGACAAGAGTTAGGAAGAGCAGTGTGAGAGTGGTGAGAGGAAACAGTCCCTGGTGACATAAGGGAGAAGCAGTATGAGAGTGGTGAGAGGAGACAGTCTGCAGTGACAGAAGAGAGGAGGAGCAGTGTGAGGGTGGTGAGAGAAGACAGTCCCCAGTGACAGAAGGGAAGAGGAGCCGTGTGAGAGTGCTGAGAGGAAACAGTCCCTGGTGACAGAAGGGAGAAGCAGTGTGAGAGTGGTGAGAGGAGACAGTCCCCAGTGACAGAAGGGAAGAGGAGCAGTGTGAGAGTGGTGAGAGAAGCATTAATAAATATATTAAATAGTAGTGGGCCAAGCACAGAACCCTGGGGTACACCACTCATAACTGGTGACCATTCCGAGTAGGAATCATTGACCACAACTCTCTGGATACGATCATTCAGCCAGTTTTCAATCCAATTGCAAATGATTTCTGCCAAACCAATAGCCCTAATTTTACCCATCAGGCGTCTGTGAGGGACAGTGTCAAATGCCTTTGCAAAGTCCAAGAACACAATATCCACAGCTGCTCCTCCATCCAGGCACCTGCTCACCTCTTCATAGAAGCAGATAAGGTTAGTTTGACAACTCCTATTCTTAGTAAACCCATGCTGGCTGTCACTTATTATTCTATTTGATGTCACATACTCTAGTATATAGTCTTTTACTAACCCTTCCAATAATTTCCCCACAATGGAAGTTAAGCTTACAGGCCTGTAATTGCCTGGCGAAGTTCTAGAGCCCTTTTTATATATTGGCACCACATTTGCCTTGCGCCAGTCACTTGGCACCACACCAGACATTACGGAATCCCTGAAGATTTTAGACAGCGGTACAGCAATAACAGAACTGAGTTCTTTAAGAACTCTGGGGTGTAGCCCATCTGGTCCAGGAGCTTTGTACACATTGATTTTTTTGAGCTTAGATTGGATAATGTCTACATTTAGCCAGTCTAGTATATTACAGGGTGCATGACCCGCACTGGCACCACCCAAGTCAGAAGTTCTTTCTTCTATTATATAAACGGAGCTAAAAAACCTATTAAGTATCTCCGCCTTCTCTTGGTCTCCAGTCACCAGTCCAGAATAAAGGGGTCCAACCTGTTCTGACCCAAAATTTCTTGGGATTTGTTTTGCTATCTTTAGCCACCTGTCTTTCATTTTGCATTTTAGCTGATTTGATTTCCTTTTTACAGATTTTGGTAAATTTTTTGTAAGTATTGAAAGCCTCAGGTAACCCATCACCCTCTGGTGACCCGGTCCAGGTTTCTGCTTTCCTGGGTTCGGGCTCTACAATGAACTTTGTGGATGCTGCCCTGGTCTCCCAGCATCACTTCCAGGTGGTTCGTCTCGAGAAAACATTGTTCATTGCCTCGGTCAACGGCCAGATTCTCTCCATGCCCATCTAGTTCAGCTCGGAACCCCTACTCCTGCAAGTCGGTGCTCTACACAGAGAGAGACTTTCTTTGTTTGTGCAACCCCGATGCGCTTCCGCTCTCCTGCTGGGTCTCTCCTGTACTGGACTGGTCTTCTGGGGAGATTCTCCGTTGGGGTCTGGATTGTTCCACACACTGTATGGAGATTGCTCGTCTGCTACCTGTCAGGACTTCGACATTGTCTCCAAAGCCTCTGGAGGGGTTTCCCGCACCATACCTGGACTTCGCAGACATGTTCTCCAAAAAGCAGGCTGAGACACTTCCTCCACATCGCCCCTAAAATTGTCCCATCGACCTGCTGCCCGACGCCACTCTCCTCCGCAGGGTCGGGTATTCCCGCTATTGGTACCGGAGACTGCCGCCATGTCAGAATACATCAAAGAGAATCTGCATACACAGATCGTCCTCTCCAGCTGGCACAGGTTTCTTTTTCGTCTCCAAAAAGGATGATTCTCTCCGCCCCTGTATTGACTATAACGGTCACCGTTAAGAATCGCTATCCTCTGCCACTAATCACGGAGCTGTTTGACCGTCAAGGGTGTGCAAGAGCTTTCTCCAAATTGGATCTTTGTGCGGCCTACAACCTCATCCACTACAGGAAGGGGGATGAGTGGAAGACAGCCTTCAACACCCGTGATGGACATTTTGAATATTTCGTTATGCCTTTTGGACTTTCTAGTGCGCCAGCCGTTTTTTAGGAGTTTAATGACATCTTCAGGGACTTGTTGTGTTGTGGTATACCTGGATGATAACCTTGTGTATTCTGCGCATCTCGAGTCCCACCAGTCCCATGTACTGCAAGTGCTCAACCGCCTCAGGGTTAACCATCTTTACGCCAAACTGGAGAAATGCCATCAGCAGAGCCTTCCATTCCTTGGCTTCATAATCTCCAATAAAGGCTTGCAGATTGATCCTGCCAAGTTGTCTGCAGTCCTTCAGTGGCCACGCCCAGTGGGACTGCGTGCCATTCAAAGATTCCTAGGCTTTGCAAACTATTATAGACAGCTTATCCCACATTTCTCATCTCTGGTAGCCCCGATGGTGGAGATTACGAAGAAAGGTGCCAATTCTCGGATGAGGCCTTCACGATATTAAAGGCTGCCTTTTCCTCTGCATCAGTTCTTACCCGACCTGATACCGAAAAGCCTTTCCTTGTGGAAGTTGATGCCTCCTCAGTGGGAGCTGGGGTGGTTCTTACCCAGAAATGGCCTAAGGGCCGAACTCTCACCTGCGGCTTCTTCTCCAAAACTTTCTCCTCTGCGAAACTACTCTATTAGAGATTGTGAGCTTCTGGCTATCAAGCTTGCCTCGGAAGAATGGCAGTATTTTCTGGAGGGAGCCCGATTTCCAGTTAGCATTTACACGGACCACAAGAATCTTCAATACCTTCAGACGGCTCAGCGACTGAACCCGCGTCAAGCCCGGTGATCTGTTTTTTTCCCGCTTTGACTTTCAGATCCATTTTCTTCCCACTGATGCCTTGTCCCGTGCATCCGATGTTATGGGGGAGGACTCTGCTCTGAGACATATCGTTCCTCCCGAGAGGCTTGTGCTGGCAGCGCCGGTAGACCTCCGGCAAATACCACCCGGCAAGACCTTTGTGCGACCTGGTCTTCAAAAGAGGATCTTGACCTGGGGAAACTCTTCCCGTGTGGCTGGGCACCCTGGGGTGCAGCGCTCTTTAGCCCTCATTTCCCGATTCTATTGGTGGTCAGACTTGGTCAAGGATGTTCGGGATTTTGTGGGTTCCTGTGCCTCTTGTGCCCGCAATAAGCCCTCACAACAAAAACCTGCTGGTCTTCTGTTACCGTTACCCGTGCCTACCTGCCCGTGGTCTCAAGTGGCTATGGACTTTATTACGGATCTGCCACCATTATCTGACAATACCGTCATCTGGGTGGTGACTGACCGCTTTTCCAAAATGTCCCATTTTATCCCTCTACCAGGTTTGCCTTCTGCTCCACATCTTGTCAGTCTCTTCTTCTAGCACATCTTCCGGTTTCAGATCGAGGTGCTCAGTTCGTCTCTAAGTTCTGGAGGTCTCTGTGTAACCAGCTGCAGGTGAAATTGGACTTTTCTTCTGCGTATCACCCTTAGTCTAACTTTGGGTTGTTACCTCCGTCATTTTGTGTCCGCTCGTCAGGACGACAGGGCTTCTCTTCTTCCATGGGCGGAATTCTCCTATAATTCCCTGAACTTCTGCCGGTTCTGTTCCCTTCTGTATTAATTATGGACTGCATCCACGGTCTGCTGATGTTCCTGCTGTGGAGGTCTTGGTACAAGATCTAAACGCTATTTGGGAACAAGTCCGTACTTCTTTGCTCCAAGCTTCTGTTCAGACCAAGCGTCAAGTGGACAAAAGACGCACACCCTCTCCTGCCTTTGCTCCCGGTGACAAGTTCTGGTTGTCCTCCAGATACGTCCGGCTAAAGATCCCTGGCTACAAATTGGGACCCTGATTCTCGGGTCCATTTGAGGTCCTCAGTCGCGTCAACCCGGTGGCCTACAAATTGCGACTGCCTCCTAGCATGCACATACCCAACTCCTTCCACGTTTTCCTCCTCAAGCCAGTAGTTTTGAACCACTTTTCCCGGCAAGTTCCTCCTCCTCAGGCGCCTCAGGCTGATTCCTCTGATGTCTTCGAGGTGAAGGAGATCCTCGACATGAAGACGGTGAGAGCTTGTAGACTGGAAGGAGTTTGGTCCTGAGGAGAGATCATGGGAGGCAGAGGATAACGTCCTGGGCAAGAGCCTGCTTCAGAGGTTTCTCAGGCCTAAGAAGAGGGGGAGGCCAAAGGGGGAAGGGGGGGTACTGTCTCGGATCGCGGGCGCACCCGTGGTCCTCCGTGTGCCCCCGCTCCGGTCCCCTCGGACTCACCTCTTCTGGTTCTGGTACCCCATCAGAGTGCCGTGCACACGTCCCCCCCGCCTAGGGTGCACGCGCTCGGGCTGTAGGAAATTTAAAGGGCCAGCGCACCACTGATTGGTGCACTGGCTGAACATTCACCTTAAAATCCGGCACCTCCTTTCCTGCCTTGCTGGATCTTTGTGTGCATATCTGAAAGATCATCTGCCAAGCCACCCAAAAATTATCTATAGGAGAGCAGCCACAATTAGGAACATCCTAGCCCCTAGTATACTGAGGCAACATAAAAATAAAAAGAACATCAGTAATGTCACGAAAAGCCATAAAACCAAATGCCTTTGTTGTAGAATGATAAAAAATGGGATCGACATTTAAATCCCATAACACCAATGAGATATTCCAGATTAAAAGTAGAATGTCCTGCGACACAAAATATGTCATTTATTTAATCGAATGCGAAATTTGCCACCTATAATACAGTATATTGGACAAACCGTACGAAGCAGATTAAATAAACACAGGGAAAATACTCGTAAAAAATTCTGGCATATCTAAACACTGTTCATTATGCCACCCTAAGAAAAAATGTACTATTGCAATTCCACCAATTGATCATGTACCTATTACAGTATCAAATAAATTTCCCCCTCTATGCAGACGGGAAGTCTATTGGATGAACGAACTGGATACGCTGGTGCCAAAAGCCTGAATTAGATACAGGAAACCATTTTGTAAAAAGAAAAATAATAAGTCACTGCTTAAAGAAAATAAAAGAACACTTACCTGGTGGTGTCGACTCGGTGTGGATAACCGGCACCTCATAGCCAGAGGAGACCTGCTTCCGTTCATGGTAGCCACCCTGACCCTTCTTGGTACGTCTGGAGTCTGGTCATACGATGCCGGCATAGTTATCTCCATCCATATATCAAATATGTGCTTGGTCCCTTTGGGCACCCGTATCTGTTTTTTTCGACTAGCCCAATAGCCCAATCTAACACATATACAAACCAAGACTTTTTTTTCTCCCCGTTATTGCTAAATACAATAAAATACACTAAATACAATAAAAGCATCAAATCTGATACATTGCAGTACTCTTACTATCTCTAAACAAAATTTCATATACGTTTCATGGTAATTAAACATTTACGGCAAAAAAGTCGATCCTTCATTCACAAAGATTCCTTTGATACCTCCTGGCGTCGGCATCTGCAATGCTAGCATCCCAACACAAGATGTTGCGAAAACTTTTTTGTGCATATATACACACACCACATAAGTATTTTGATCCTCTTAGGCTTCCGTAGTTTTAGATCTATCACAACACCGCCATGATTGTAGCTTTTCTTTCCACATCGTAACACTAGATGAGTTTGAAGATTAAAAAAAAAATCTAAAACTAGAGTTCATATTATATCAATTGTTTTACTCTTTTATACTAATTGTAAAATATTAATTATTTGCATAGTTCTTTGTATATATCGACTTGATATTTGAACCGGGACATTTCCGGTGACTTCCGGTTACGGTACCGTAACCCCTATAAATCTGACGTTTGTAACTGTACATGCATGAACCTGACAAATCGCTTAGTTTGAGTGCGAAACGCGTTGTTTTTTATCCCTATAAATGATTTTATTATATCTTTTATAAAAAATAAATTCTTATATAAGCGACAAACCGACCAACCGGCGCCATTTTTCAGCGTTCTTCATTAGAAAACACCGTCCATTGGTGTTAAAGTTTTTGCATTTGGAATCTGCCTATCCATTCTTGGGGAAGGAAAGATACGATACGAGGAGTTGGGCCCTTCGTCCAGGTTAGTGTTTTTTCACAGTAATTGTCTAAAACAGGGTATTACACCATAGGAGCGCCCCTTGTCTATCTCTTTTCCCACTATCTTTGCATCCCTTTCTTTACATTCATTTTGTTGTTTCCAGTCCGTAAGGATGTGAAATTTTGGAGAGCAATTAGGTCACATCCAGAGTGAGAAAGAGAAATCACATTCCCGGCTTTATTCTTGTTAATAAAAAAATGTTAAAAACCTAAAAGATAAAATCACCCCTTTTTTTGGACCTTTTTCCCAAGTATTGTCAAATTTTCGTGAACAGGTCTTTCGTGAACCGATTTTTCAAGGCGATTGGCCCAACTGTCTGCCCATAATAACATATTCTGCAGCCATCAGCAGAAGAGATACAAGGAAAGTAAATCCAACCACAGAAATCTAAACTGGTAGTGTCCAAAGTTAACATGGCTTCTCTCCTGTGCGACTTCTCTGACGTTTAACAAAATGGGATTTCTGACCAAAACAGTTGTACATGAAAATGGTTTATCCCCCGGTGTTAACTTTCCGGTGTTTAACAAGCCTTGAATTATCTTTGAAACATTTCCCACATTCATTGTATAAAAATGGCTTCTCCCCTGTGTCATGTGTGAGTTTTCTTATGTCTCTCAAGATTTGTTTTCAGGCTAAAACATTTTCCACATTCATTACATAAAAATGGCTTCTCCCCTGTGTGAATTCTCTGATGTAAAGCAAGATGGGTTTTCTTAAGGAAACATTTCCCACATTCTGGACATGAAAATGGCTTCCACCTGTGTGAGTTCTCTGATGCATAATAAGATGTGATTTCTGAAGAAAATATTTCCCACATTTATTACATAAAAATGGCTTCTCCCCTGTGTCATGTGTGAGTTTTCTTGTGTCTCTCAAGACTTGATTTCATGCTAAAACATTTTCCACATTTATCACATAAATACGGCTTCTCTGCTGTGTGAATTCTCCAATGTTTAACCAGATCTGAATTATCTCTGAAACATTTTCCACATTCATTACATAAAAATGGCTTCTCCCCTGTGTGAATTCTCCGATGTTTAACCAGATCTGAACTATCTCTGAAACATTTTCCGCATTCATTACATAAAAATGGCTTCTCCCCTGTGTGAATTCTCTCATGTAAAACAAGATGTGATTTCATATTAAAACATTTCCCACATTCTGGGCATGAAAATGGCTTCTCCCCCGTGTGAATTCTCTGATGTTGAACAAGATGTGATTTCATATTAAAACATTTCCCACATTCTGGACATGAAAATGGCTTCTCCCCCGTGTGAATTCTCTGATGTTGAACAAGATGTGATTTCTGAGTAAAACATTTCCCACATTCTGGACATGAAAATGGCTTCTTTGTGTGAATTCTCTGATGTTTAACAAGATGTGATTTCTGAGTAAAACATTTCCCACATTCTGGACATGAAAATGGCTTCTCCTTTGTGTGAATTCTCTGATGTTGAACAAAATGTGATTTCTGAGTAAAACATTTCCCACATTCGGGACATGACAATGCCTTCTTCCTTGTGTGACTTCTCTGATGTTGAATAATATTTGGTTTCTGAGTAAAACATTTCCCACATTCATTACATAAAAATAACTTCCCTCTTTGGTGGATTTTTACATATTGATCCAGACTTGATTTCTGGGTATAATTTTTCTTTTCTTCTTTGTGACTTTGAAGATGAATGGGATTTGATTCTTGACTAAGAGGCTTCTCACATTTCGGACCTAAAAACTGCCTCTTATCTCCATGATTTCCCTCCTCTGTGGAAAGATGTGACTGAATATCTTCTACTTCACCACAAGGAGATGAGGGGGGACGTCCATGGGAACCTCTTGTACTTTCATCTCCTGGAAAATATAGTTAAGAAATTAATATTGGAAGTTTCCTTTTCCCCAGTTACAAGCAGAAGTAAAGCACCAGTCAGTAACATACAGTCATCTGTGTAAAGAAAAATCATGAATATTAATTGAAACTAAAATCCACTGCCATATAATGATTGATTAAAAATCGAAATGATCAAATGTAATAAAAATAAAACCAAACCGGATTTGTCTACTTCCAAGACATAAGATGAGTCTCCTCTTATAGCGATACCCATTTCAGGCTGGAGCTAGAAAAACCACTAAAACGAGTGGTAGAAGCCCCGGGCAGCCGTATATCCAGGATAACTGTACTACTATATAGCTACTAGAGACGGGCGTTTAGTGGATTTCTTGTCTGTTAGAACTGCGGAAGTGATTTGGGCTCCCCTCCTGCAGTCTGTGTCTGGTCCTCGCTGCTGGTCTCCTCCTCCCGGCTGCCGGCAGATCTTCCTACTTAAGTCGCCCCGCGGGGGCAGCAGGGAGAGTTGTAGTGCAGTTGCCTGAAGTTTCCTCTCCAGGCCCAGTTCCAAGTAACGCCATTGTGGACATTTAGTACTATTTGTATATGTTTCTGGCCCCCCACCATCTTGTTTACCCTTCATCCATCTCAGGATGCCAGTCTGCCAATTCCTATCTATGGATAGATAAATAATAATAATGTGGGGAAGAGCAGACAATTTTGGGCATCAGCTGACAATGAGTGTGGGAGGTGCATTTAAGATCAGGTGTTAAAAGCAACTTTTTTTTCATGTCTGAAGTCAGGCTGCCTATATGAGCGTTCATAGAAAGCCACTGAGAGACCGCCACGAGAGCCGCACTGAGAGACCGCCATGAGAACCGCACTAAGAGACCACCATGAGAGCCGCACTGAGAGACCGCCATGAGAGCCGAACTGAGAGACTGCGACCAGAGCCGCACTGAGAGACGAGTCACGAGAGCTGAACTGAGAGACTGCCACGAATACATCTGTAATAGTACAGAATGCGGCTATGGAGAGTGACCAGGAAGAACTTTTTTAGTTGTGGAGAAGGTTCCGCTAGGGAATCCTCCATCTCGGTCTCTGCTTGGGCAGAGGATACAATGGAGGCCTCGCCAGTGTTTTTGGAGGAAGAGGTGGAAGCGTATTGGTTGATCATCTGCGCCCCTTTTTGCTGGAGTAGGAAGGCCAGACCTCTACCACCTCTTTACGAGTGCCATTATGCGCCATTAGAGTCATTATGTCGTAGTGAGACACGTTATACAGTAGAATGTGTTTTCAGGGTAATATCCAGCAGAGTGGTTACTGAAGGATAGCACTGATCAATAAAGTTCTTAAAATGTAACCCCCTACAATGTGTGTGTCCCCTCTAGCAGGATCTACTGTTCTTTTAGCTTCTTATGTCCTTGTGTTCAAGAAAAAAAAGGGCTTAAACATGTATACAAATGAGCCTGAGGGGCCCCAGGCTCCATTAACTCCTATAGAGCTTCGAGCCCCTCAGGTTGCATTATTTAAAAGCCAGGCTATGAGCATACCTTCCTGAGAATCAGAACTCCAACCAGCTACTGCTATCCAGCTGAAGTTTTGCTGCTGTTAAGGCCGTTGCCTGTTCCAATAAAGAACTGTAAGTTAATCTTCACCAACTTGCCTCGAAGTGATCCCTCACTGTCACAGGTGCCCCCATCCTTCATCACCAGGGATCCCCACACATCGGGGCTTCCCCAGGGAAAAACCTATACTGGCAGCCTTTCCCTCCATTTTCTTGCACACACCATTTGCCAGGCTGTGGACGAGGCCTCCGCACCTGATAGCAAGCACAGTGACCACTGCCATGCGCAAGGCCGCACTAGCCAGCCACTCAGGTATTCCGGGCCCGGCTTTCTCCAGCCATCCGAAAAAGGTCAGGCCCCAAAGGGGGATGTTGCAAGTGGCATCACAAATAGGATATCTACTTCTGTGCCTTATGCTGGCACTTTGAAATGTCTTTTATGTAACTATGTTCCCTAACCCTGCTGCTAAACGTGTTAAGGCCCTGCTGTGATTGAACAAAGAGCGTTATTCTGCTGCAGTGTTAACCTCCAGCAAGAACTGTATACGCTCTGCTGAGCTGTGCTGTGAAAGCATTTACCGCCATAGAGACCATGCTACGCAGCAAGAAGTTGCAACCCCAAAAGTTTACTGGCAGGAAACCCAGGCTGCACTCTCACTGAGCCCTGCCCCCTGCATGTGGGATGTGAAGTACCTCGGAGGAGCCAAAGCCGCAGCGATTCAACGAGGGTGAGGGTTAATCGGCCATTTTGGATTCTTCCATGCACGCTGCCAAGAAGCCTGCCACCCACGTGGACACCAGCCAGAGTGCAGATTGAAATGTCCTGCGTCCAGGGAGGAACGATCAACTCCTAACTGCCAACCATCCAGAGAAGAATCAATTGCGCACCGGAACTGTCCCATCATTGCAACTGAGTACACTGGGGAAGTTAAAGGAGGGAAGAGATTGTTTCCAAATCTGGATGTATATTGGCTAACATCCCAGGGAATAGTGACTGCCTTGAAGGGACCTTGTCCACATTGCTAGCCTTGCCCATAGCAACGGACATTCCTTCCCCTACTAGCCCCTTAAACTTCAAGATCCTAGCAGAACCATGTCAGATCAGGAAGAGAAGACCATGCTGAAGCCACAGCCCTCATCAGGACATCAGAGTCTACCAAACTCCCTGAAAAGCCCGCTTAGTTTGACTACTACCAGTGCTACCATGGTTATGCCCCTGACTATTCCTTACTACCACAGTGCCCCCTGGTTGCCCCACTATGAAGGAAGCTACAAACCCTTTTTGAATTTAGGGCAAATATACTAGCCCCCTTCAACCTGTACCATCTCATCTCACAAGAAACAGAAAGTAGGCATTCTAACTGGTCAGTTAAAGGGACCTTCTCTCCATTAGGTCAAGTCTTCGCCTTGGGCAGCACGCCAAAATGTGGCTCAAATCCTCAATAGGCTTTTTAAAAAGTGTTCGGTTTCTGAGATAAGGCAGAAATTCTTTGGGAAAAGACAAAAGCCCAAAGAATCACTTAGAAACGTTGTCCTTTCCCTGCAGGAGACTTAGAAGGCTATGATCCACCTTGATCCTAAAAAGGCTGAAAATTTTGATCGAACCCTGCGGGAACAATTTATTAACGGGCTTCTGGATAAGCACCACAAATATCAACTAAAAATGTCTCTGCAACACTCTCAGGCTCATTTCCTAGAGTTTAAGGAGATGGCCATCGACATCTTAGGAGAACGTCTGCCTGTTGAGCCCCAAGAGGAGTCTGAGCCGGTGGACTTGAAAGATTCTGCTCTAGCCTCTTCCGCAACCCAGCTGGTGACACCACCTCTGGTGTCCAAAGAAGCTGCTTTTATGGCTGAGCAGGTCACCAACCTGGCAGATACGATGAGAAAAATGCTCAAGAGACTTGTGCAACTGGAGGTGACTTCCCTGTTCAAGAGGAAGAAACCACCTGCTACTTCCTTACAGCCGACCGAGACTCCTGGGCCACCCAGCATCCAACTCCGGCAAAGTCCCTGAACACCTGGAGTCGAAAAGAGAACCGAGGCAATGGTGTGGCCTCTGTCGCCGATACGGACATGAGAACTAATGCTGTCGGTTAAACAACAAATCCGTGAAGCTACAGGGGTTATCTTATAGGGATGAACCTTTAAGTCCCTGAGATTCCAACTGGATGCCAAGGTTTGTCGGGACTCACCCCATGGTTCCTGTGAGCATCAATGGAATGACCCTACTGGTCTTAATCGACACCGGCTCTCATGTGACCACTATTAAGAGTGCCACCTTTGAGAAATTCTGAAGAGGAGCATCCCTGCTAGAACCTCCAAAGGCTTATCTGAACATCATTGCTACTAAGAGGAAAACTGTAGTCATATGTGGTTACTGGGAGCCCACTCTAGTCAGTGGAGATACCAAGCTATCAATAAAAGGAGCAGTAGTAACGCAAGTGCCTGAAGACAGTAACATCTCCCTGTTGTTGGATACCAATGTCCTCTGCCACTGGTATTCAGAAATGCTGAAGGCTCTCCAGAATCCCCTACCACCCATGCCCAGTGACTCCAGGAAGGTGATTCATGAGACAATGCAAGTCCTGGCAGTATAACAGAAGTTTGCCGGCCCGTATTGATTTGTAGAGTCTGAATCAAGGATCCCGAACCTGTCTGACTTCAACCTGGAACTGAGACGTTGGTATGGTGCCGAGCCTGCATAGGTATTCAAGTATTCAAGGTCAAGATTACCAGGCCTTGGTAGAACCCTTACTAGCCAATAAATACCTTCCCATTTTGGTGACCAGAAACCTGGTCACTTTATCCCAAGGACGGTGGATCTAAGTAGATACCAAGCCGTTGCCGCACTCTTCAGTGTTAACCCCGGAAACTTGGTGGAAACCTCCCTATCCACCTCACAACAGTTGGAAGACAACCTAAGTGCTGTTTGCGAAACCAACTGAGCAATCCTGGTGGCTTGAGCTCAATATTGTGGATGATGAACTTATTCATGCTGATCAGGTGCAAGGTCTACTGGAGGTCGTCATGCAATACCACCAGGCTTTCAGTAAACACCTGTTGGACTTTGGGCAGACCACCTTGATAAAGCATACCATCCCCACTGGTTTTCACACTCCTATTAAGGAGAGAAACAGGTCAATCCCTCCTGCCTGTTATCAAGAGGTGAAGAAGCTTGTACAGCAGATGAAGACAGCCAATGTTATCCGGGAGAGTAACAGCCCATGGGCTACCCCTCTGGTCCTTGTCAAGAAGAATGGAACCCTTTGCTTCTGCGTTGAATTTCAGAAAAATCAATAATATCACCCACAATTACGCCTATCCGCTGCCGCAAATCGAGAAATTACTTGCGGCCCTAGAGTTTTTTTCTCCACACTGGACCTGACCAGTGGCTACTGGCAAGTGGCCATGGTGCCTGTAGATAGGGAGAAGACTGTTTTCACCACCCAATGGGCCTCTTCAAATTCAACAACATGATTTGGACTTTGAAACTGTCTTACAAACAACATTATCATCTACTCCAAAACCTATGAGGATCACCTCCAACATCTGGCTGAAGTGATCCAAATCCTGACCCAGCATGGGTTAAAGGTCAAACCATCTAAGTGCCATCTGCTACAGCCTAGTGTAAAGTACCTAGGACAAGTGGTGAGTGCTGATGGAATCGAGACACAACCTGAGAAGATCACAGCTGTCCACGTGTGGCCTACCCAGTCTACAATCCAGAATGTCTAGACCTTCTTGAAAATTTTGTCAGCTACTACGGGCAGTTTATCCAAAAGTTTACCCAGCTTGCAAGAACTCCTAAGGGGACTTCCTAAGGATGGCCAACGGTCCCCAGCACCCATTGACTAGACAGCAGAACGAGAAGCTGCTATCAGATGCGGAAGCAAAGTTTGATGGAGCGTCCAGTGTTAGGATATCCAGACTACAATCTGCTTTCGTACTTTAATACAATCTGCAAACAGGGTCTAGGGGCTGTGTTATCGCAGCTCCTAAACCGAACTGAAAGGGTCATTTTCTATGCCAGTCGTTCCCTCAGAGAGCTGGAACAGAACAACCAAAATTATAATTCGTTCAGGTTGGAGTTCATGGCGTCTGGGCAGTGACTGGAAAGTTTAAAGATTATCTGGCTGTATCCTTCCTCACCGTCTTATATGACAACCATCCCTTGGCACATTTGAATACTGCCCGGCTCAGGGCACTGTAGCAGCTGTGGGCCTCCAAGCTGGCCAAATTCAACTTCACTATCAACACAGATGCTTTTTCCCGTCTCCCTGACCAGAGAGCTGGACCTTCCACCGATGCCTTCTATGTCCAATTTGTATGGCAAGATGCCCAGAGAGTGTATTCTTTGCCCTCTGAGTTGGCCCAAGCTCCACAGCTCCACATCATTGCAACTGAGTACACTGGGGAAGTTAAAGGAGGGAAGAGATTGTTTCCAAATCTGGATGTATATTGGCTAACATCCCAGGGAATAGTGACTGCCTTGAAGGGACCTTGTCCACATTGCTAGCCTTGCCCATAGCAACGGACATTCCTTCCCCTACTAGCCCCTTAAACTTCAAGATCCTAGCAGAACCATGTCAGATCAGGAAGAGAAGACCATGCTGAAGCCACAGCCCTCATCAGGACATCAGAGTCTACCAAACTCCCTGAAAAGCCCGCTTAGTTTGACTACTACCAGTGCTACCATGGTTATGCCCCTGACTATTCCTTACTACCACAGTGCCCCCTGGTTGCCCCACTATGAAGGGAAGCTACAAACCCTTTTTGAATTTAGGGCAAATATACTAGCCCCCTTCAACCTGTACCATCTCACAAAGAAACAGAAAGTAGGCATTCTAACTGGTCAGTTAAAGGGACCTTCTCTCCATTAGGTCAAGTCTTCGCCTTGGGCAGCACGCCAAAATGTGGCTCAAATCCTCAATAGGCTTTTTAAAAAGTGTTCGGTTTCTGAGATAAGGCAGAAATTCTTTGGGAAAAGACAAAAGCCCAAAGAATCACTTAGAAACGTTGTCCTTTCCCTGCAGGAGACTTAGAAGGCTATGATCCACCTTGATCCTAAAAAGGAAGAAACAGAAAGTAGGCATTCTAACTGGTCAGTTAAAGGGACCTTCTCTCCATTAGGTCAAGTCTTCGCCTTGGGCAGCACGCCAAAATGTGGCTCAAATCCTCAATAGGCTTTTTAAAAAGTGTTCGGTTTCTGAGATAAGGCAGAAATTCTTTGGGAAAAGACAAAAGCCCAAAGAATCACTTAGAAACGTTGTCCTTTCCCTGCAGGAGACTTAGAAGGCTATGATCCACCTTGATCCTAAAAAGGCTGAAAATTTTGATCGAACCCTGCGGGAACAATTTATTAACGGGCTTCTGGATAAGCACCACAAATATCAACTAAAAATGTCTCTGCAACACTCTCAGGCTCATTTCCTAGAGTTTAAGGAGATGGCCATCGACATCTTAGGAGAACGTCTGCCTGTTGAGCCCCAAGAGGAGTCTGAGCCGGTGGACTTGAAAGATTCTGCTCTAGCCTCTTCCGCAACCCAGCTGGTGACACCACCTCTGGTGTCCAAAGAAGCTGCTTTTATGGCTGAGCAGGTCACCAACCTGGCAGATACGATGAGAAAAATGCTCAAGAGACTTGTGCAACTGGAGGTGACTTCCCTGTTCAAGAGGAAGAAACCACCTGCTACTTCCTTACAGCCGACCGAGACTCCTGGGCCACCCAGCATCCAACTCCGGCAAAGTCCCTGAACACCTGGAGTCGAAAAGAGAACCGAGGCAATGGTGTGGCCTCTGTCGCCGATACGGACATGAGAACTAATGCTGTCGGTTAAACAACAAATCCGTGAAGCTACAGGGGTTATCTTATAGGGATGAACCTTTAAGTCCCTGAGATTCCAACTGGATGCCAAGGTTTGTCGGGACTCACCCCATGGTTCCTGTGAGCATCAATGGAATGACCCTACTGGTCTTAATCGACACCGGCTCTCATGTGACCACTATTAAGAGTGCCACCTTTGAGAAATTCTGAAGAGGAGCATCCCTGCTAGAACCTCCAAAGGCTTATCTGAACATCATTGCTACTAAGAGGAAAACTGTAGTCATATGTGGTTACTGGGAGCCCACTCTAGTCAGTGGAGATACCAAGCTATCAATAAAAGGAGCAGTAGTAACGCAAGTGCCTGAAGACAGTAACATCTCCCTGTTGTTGGATACCAATGTCCTCTGCCACTGGTATTCAGAAATGCTGAAGGCTCTCCAGAATCCCCTACCACCCATGCCCAGTGACTCCAGGAAGGTGATTCATGAGACAATGCAAGTCCTGGCAGTATAACAGAAGTTTGCCGGCCCGTATTGATTTGTAGAGTCTGAATCAAGGATCCCGAACCTGTCTGACTTCAACCTGGAACTGAGACGTTGGTATGGTGCCGAGCCTGCATAGGTATTCAAGTATTCAAGGTCAAGATTACCAGGCCTTGGTAGAACCCTTACTAGCCAATAAATACCTTCCCATTTTGGTGACCAGAAACCTGGTCACTTTATCCCAAGGACGGTGGATCTAAGTAGATACCAAGCCGTTGCCGCACTCTTCAGTGTTAACCCCGGAAACTTGGTGGAAACCTCCCTATCCACCTCACAACAGTTGGAAGACAACCTAAGTGCTGTTTGCGAAACCAACTGAGCAATCCTGGTGGCTTGAGCTCAATATTGTGGATGATGAACTTATTCATGCTGATCAGGTGCAAGGTCTACTGGAGGTCGTCATGCAATACCACCAGGCTTTCAGTAAACACCTGTTGGACTTTGGGCAGACCACCTTGATAAAGCATACCATCCCCACTGGTTTTCACACTCCTATTAAGGAGAGAAACAGGTCAATCCCTCCTGCCTGTTATCAAGAGGTGAAGAAGCTTGTACAGCAGATGAAGACAGCCAATGTTATCCGGGAGAGTAACAGCCCATGGGCTACCCCTCTGGTCCTTGTCAAGAAGAATGGAACCCTTTGCTTCTGCGTTGAATTTCAGAAAAATCAATAATATCACCCACAATTACGCCTATCCGCTGCCGCAAATCGAGAAATTACTTGCGGCCCTAGAGTTTTTTTCTCCACACTGGACCTGACCAGTGGCTACTGGCAAGTGGCCATGGTGCCTGTAGATAGGGAGAAGACTGTTTTCACCACCCAATGGGCCTCTTCAAATTCAACAACATGATTTGGACTTTGAAACTGTCTTACAAACAACATTATCATCTACTCCAAAACCTATGAGGATCACCTCCAACATCTGGCTGAAGTGATCCAAATCCTGACCCAGCATGGGTTAAAGGTCAAACCATCTAAGTGCCATCTGCTACAGCCTAGTGTAAAGTACCTAGGACAAGTGGTGAGTGCTGATGGAATCGAGACACAACCTGAGAAGATCACAGCTGTCCACGTGTGGCCTACCCAGTCTACAATCCAGAATGTCTAGACCTTCTTGAAAATTTTGTCAGCTACTACGGGCAGTTTATCCAAAAGTTTACCCAGCTTGCAAGAACTCCTAAGGGGACTTCCTAAGGATGGCCAACGGTCCCCAGCACCCATTGACTAGACAGCAGAACGAGAAGCTGCTATCAGATGCGGAAGCAAAGTTTGATGGAGCGTCCAGTGTTAGGATATCCAGACTACAATCTGCTTTCGTACTTTAATACAATCTGCAAACAGGGTCTAGGGGCTGTGTTATCGCAGCTCCTAAACCGAACTGAAAGGGTCATTTTCTATGCCAGTCGTTCCCTCAGAGAGCTGGAACAGAACAACCAAAATTATAATTCGTTCAGGTTGGAGTTCATGGCGTCTGGGCAGTGACTGGAAAGTTTAAAGATTATCTGGCTGTATCCTTCCTCACCGTCTTATATGACAACCATCCCTTGGCACATTTGAATACTGCCCGGCTCAGGGCACTGTAGCAGCTGTGGGCCTCCAAGCTGGCCAAATTCAACTTCACTATCAACACAGATGCTTTTTCCCGTCTCCCTGACCAGAGAGCTGGACCTTCCACCGATGCCTTCTATGTCCAATTTGTATGGCAAGATGCCCAGAGAGTGTATTCTTTGCCCTCTGAGTTGGCCCAAGCTCCACAGCTCCACATCATTGCAACTGAGTACACTGGGGAAGTTAAAGGAGGGAAGAGATTGTTTCCAAATCTGGATGTATATTGGCTAACATCCCAGGGAATAGTGACTGCCTTGAAGGGACCTTGTCCACATTGCTAGCCTTGCCCATAGCAACGGACATTCCTTCCCCTACTAGCCCCTTAAACTTCAAGATCCTAGCAGAACCATGTCAGATCAGGAAGAGAAGACCATGCTGAAGCCACAGCCCTCATCAGGACATCAGAGTCTACCAAACTCCCTGAAAAGCCCGCTTAGTTTGACTACTACCAGTGCTACCATGGTTATGCCCCTGACTATTCCTTACTACCACAGTGCCCCCTGGTTGCCCCACTATGAAGGGAAGCTACAAACCCTTTTTGAATTTAGGGCAAATATACTAGCCCCCTTCAACCTGTACCATCTCACAAAGAAACAGAAAGTAGGCATTCTAACTGGTCAGTTAAAGGGACCTTCTCTCCATTAGGTCAAGTCTTCGCCTTGGGCAGCACGCCAAAATGTGGCTCAAATCCTCAATAGGCTTTTTAAAAAGTGTTCGGTTTCTGAGATAAGGCAGAAATTCTTTGGGAAAAGACAAAAGCCCAAAGAATCACTTAGAAACGTTGTCCTTTCCCTGCAGGAGACTTAGAAGGCTATGATCCACCTTGATCCTAAAAAGGTACGGAGGTATACATTGTTTCTTTTTTTTTGTTATGGTGTTTTACCTTACATTTTGAGGTGTGTGAGGGGTCATTTTTTTTGCAAAAATGATGCGAACGTTTTCATTGCTACCATTGAGGTACTGGTGCGACATTTTATAATTTTTAGTTACATTTGTTTGTTGTAATAGACAAAGGTGTTAAAAGTCGCATTTCGGACATTTGGCGCCATTTCCCGCCTCGGAGGTCACGCCAGCCGTAAAACCGTTTTATATTTTGATAGATCGGCGGGCGTCGGCATCTTTGGGACGCGGCATACCTAATCATGTTTGTTGATTTTTTACTGTTTATATAGTCTGTTGATATCCGTCTAGGAAGGGGGGTGATTGAATTATATTTATATTATGTTTAATTTTTTTGTTAAACTGTTTTTTTTCGTTTTTTTTATTACTATATTTTTTAGACCATCTAGGCAGTGGTAGCGAACCTATGGACACCGGTGACCGGAGAATGGCACTCGGTTGGACCTGCTCATCGTGGGCAAACGGGCTGTCTCCCAGGCACAGAGTTTGCCTGGCATGACACACTTCCTGCAGTCAGGCAGTGCCAAGTAGGACCCATCCTGCGCTGCTTGTGTCCGGTATGCAGAGGTGAAAAGGTGTGGACAGGGTCGGATGTGACTAAAAGCATCTCGGTGAAAAATAATAGTTTATGGTTTGTATAAGTTGTTCTTCAAATTCCGTGTTTGCATCGTTGGGAAAAGCTGTGTGTGTGGTCTCTTGTTGGGCACTCCTCTCTAAAAGGTTCGCCATCACTGATCTAGGGTACAGTAACCCTAGATGGTCAGATCATTCCATACCACTACTGCAATACTTCGTGTATGCACATATGGCATTTTGCACACATACAGGATAGAGCCACAGGCTCATTGTAATGGATATCAGAAGCCAGTATCCTCGTCAAACGAAGATGGCCACTGATCGCTCGCATCTTTAAATGCCAACCGCGACGTTGCGGCCGGACAACGGAGGGGTGTTAATAGCGCAATCGGTGCAATCACCGACCGCGGTTATTAGCGGTGGGGTTTTCATGCAAATATCAAAAAAAACCCCCTTGTATGAAGAGGACTCGGCTCGTGGCCTCTCATACACCCTTATACCCTCTGCACCTAGAGCTACGGCCAGAGCGTTAAGGGTTTAGGGAAGCTTGTTCTCGAGTAGGCGAAATAGCCATCCGAGCAAGAAGTCAGTTTAGCGAGTACGACTTAATACGCGAACGTAGCATCAAGCTCGGAATATCCTCCGCTATATCTGAGTCATGCGATACAATTCTTCATATTAGAGTTTGCTCTTAGTTTCTCTCACTGGTTCCTCAGGTTTTCTTAGATCACCTGACTCCCAGAGTTGTCTCCTAAAGATGATCCTTTCCATAAATTATCCACCAGGGATACCGGGAGAAGGACAGAGAGCAGATGGGGGACCAGGAAGCCTGGAGCTCCACCGTGAGATGATCGTCGTTGATAACCGGAGAGGTGAGATTCTCCCAGGACACGGCTTTATCTCTAGAATAACAGCGGGAAATGACTGGAGAGGTGAATGATTTTAGGACTCTAGTAGTGATCAGTGTCTCCCCATACACGGATTACACACAGTAGTGTAGAAGTCGTCTGGTGGAGGTGGTGACCCCCCGTGTGTCAGAGGAGGACCCAGGCCCCACCCGGCCCCTCATCTCATCACTGATACCATGACAGAAGAAGATCTAGTATTAATTTACCCCAGGATCCTGCAGCTCTGAGCGGAGAGGTGAGCGCTGACCGGGAATGCGGTGGACATGAGTTTTTGTTTTTTTACAATACACAAGGGAGGGGCTGGGTGATGACTGTGTCATGGGTGGTGTCAGGTCCTACAAGTGGTCGCGCCGCGTCACTGTTCTATTTCTCCATGCGAGGAGTGGGAGATATAGAAGGACTGAGGGAACTTTACAAGTATTCAATCTCGTAAATGGCTCTCCAGGCAAGAAGGAAGAGACCAGAAGGGATCAAGAATCCTGGACCTCACCCTGGATATGATCTCCTTGTATACCGCGCGAGGTGAGAGTCTCCCAGGAAACGGCTCTTATCTCTAGGAATACAGGGGAAATGAACTGGAGAGGTGTGAAGTATTCTTAGGATCTATGTAGTGATCAGGCTCCCCGAAGACAGGGATTACAAAGGTAGTGACAGAATCGCCATGGTGAGTGTGTACCCCCAATGTATCTGAGGATGGATCAGATCCGTCCTATGAGCGGGTATTCCCTTATTCCTGATAACATGAGCAGAAGATCCAAGAAATTACTCACAGACACTAGCTGGCTGAGCAGCATAGGTGGCGAGCTGCCGGGCAATGCTGGGACATCTGTTACTATAACACAAGGGAGGGTGACGGTGGGACTGGTAATTGTGTGTGTCAGGTTCTATAAGGTGTAGGGACGTCACTGTCTTTTCTCCCGGAGGTGAGTGGAGTCGTATATAGAGGACACAAGGACCATACAGGCATCATGATGGAGACCACCGCCCCTCACATAACCAAGGTAAGAGGAGAACCTTCCTGATTATAGAGGACAGACCACAGGAACAGAACAAGGCTCTTCCTATACCAAACAGCAACATTTTAGGTTGGTTGGGGTCCTGGTCCCAGGAAGGTATGCCCACACCTGGTATATATTTTCGCTTTGATGCGTAAGATGGAATAGAGAGTCCTGATGGTGGGGAGGTCTGCTTGCTGCGCCTAGTCTCGTCCACTGGCCAAGGGATCAGCACCTTGCCAACACACCTCTGGTTCACTCTTTTTGGTTGATTAGGACTGGTTCTCAGACTTTATTCTCAGACCATGGGGCACCACAACTCCTAGAACAGCTGGAACTCAATGGGACCCTTGGTCCGTGAGGATCTATCCGGACCCATCGAATAGGAAGGAACGATCGAACCAACTCAACCCAACTTCACACACTCTGGGCCAACAATCTCCCAGGAGAGCGGGAATCAAGTGGGGTTAACAGGAGCCCACTGGTTATGTCGCTCCCTCAAGCGATTTGCACAGTTTGGACACCGCCGAAAAAGCATTATGGTGCGTGCTCCATGTCACAGAGTAGACAGATAGAACCGTCTCCGTTCTTAGCCTCAGTCTTCTTTAGTGCCCAAGTCCCGGATAGTCGTGGTAATTGGCACTTTCTTGGCATCCCTCCTGGGAAGTCGCCCACTGAGAAATACCTTTTCTGATCGCGCAATGTCGGCCGCAGACTCTAAACAGAGGGTCTTTCTGCTGGGTGTTACGATTCTTCTTGCTGTTGAGCTGGTGCCACCTCAGAGGCAAAAATACACTCTCTGGGCATCTTGCCATACAATTGGACTAAAGGGCATCGGTGGAAGGTCCAGCTTCTGGTCAGGGAGACGGAGGGAAAAGGAACCAAAGATCTGTGTTGATAGTGAAAGATTAATTTGGCCATCTTGGAGGCCCACTAGCTGCCGACGTGCCCTGAGTCCGGGCGTATCAAATGTGCCCAGGGATGGTTGTCATTAGAAGACGGTGAGGAGGATACAGCCAGAGAATCTGTAGGATCAGAACGGAAACCCATTTTGGATTTATGTCAAATATACTAGCCCCCTTCAACCTGTACCATCTACAAAGAAACCAAATAGGCATTCAACTGGTCAGTTAAAGAGGACCTTCTCCTACCATAGGTCAAGTCTTCGCCTTGGGCAGCACGCCAAATGGTGTGCTCCAATTCCTCAATAGGCTTTTTTAAAAAGTGTTCGTTTTCTGAGATAGTGCGAAATTCTTTGGGAAAAGCAAAAGCCCCAAGAATCACTTAGAAAAACCTTTGACTCTTCCCTGGGCAGACTTAGAAGGCATAGATCCACCTTGACCTAAAAAGGCTGAAAATTTTGAATCGACCCTGCGGAACACATTTATTTAACGTGGCTTCATGGAATAAGCAACACAAATATCAACTAAAAAGTCTCTGCACCACTCTCAGCTCATTTCCTAGAGTTTTAAGGATGGCCATCGACATCTAGAAACGTCTGCCTGTTGAGCCCCAAGAGGGAGTCTGAGCCGGTGGACTTGAAAGATTTCTGCTCTAGCCTCTTCCGCACCCCACTGGTGACACACCACCTCTGGTGTCCAAAGAGCTGTTTTATGGCTGGCAGGTCACCAACCTGGCAGATACCATGAGAAAAATGCTCATCTTGTGCACTGGAGGTGACTTCCCTGTTCAAGAGGGAATAAACACCTGCTACTTCCTTACACGTCCGAGTACTCCTGGGCCAACCCAGCATCCAACTCCGGCAACGTCCCGAACACCTGGATCGAATAGAGAACCGAGGCATGGTGTGGGCCTCTTTCGCCGATACGGACTGAGAACTATGCTGTCGGTTTAAAAACAACAAATCCGTGAAGCTACAGGGGTTATCTTATAGGATGAACCTTAAGTCCCCTGAGATTCCAACTGGATGCCAAGGTTTGTCGGGACTCACCCCATGGTTCCTGTGACATCATGGAAGACCCTACTGGTCTTAATCGACACCGGGCTCTCATGTGACCACTTTAAGAGTGCCACCTTTGAGAAATTCTGAAGAGGAGCATCCTGCGAGAACCTCAAAGGCTTATCTGAACGCATGGCTATAAGAGGAAACTGTAGTCATATGTGGTTACGGGAGCCCCTCTCTAGTCAGTGGAGATCCAAGCTAATCAATAAAGAGGCAGTAGTAACGCAAGTGCCTGAAGACGTAACATCTCCCTGTTGTTGGATACCAATGTCTCTGTCCACTGTATTCAGAAATGCTGAAGGCTCTCCAGATCCCCTACCACCCCTGCCCAGTGACTCCAGGAAGTGTTCATGAGACAAGTGCAAGTCCTCTGCAGTATAACAGAAGTTTGCCGGCCGTAAGCAAGAAGAAACAGAAAGTGGCATTCTAACTGGTCAGTTAAAGGACCTTCTCTCCATTAGGCAAGTCTTCGCCTTGGGCAGCACGCCAAATGTGGCTCAAATCCTCAATAAGGCTTTTTAAAAAGTGTTCGGTTTCTGAGATAAGGCAGAAATTCTTTGGGGAAAAGCAAAAGCCCAAAGAATCACTTAGAACGGTTTCCTTTCCCTGCAGGAGACTTAGAAGGCTATGATCCACCTTGATCCTAAAAAGGATCCTAAAAAGATTATCTTGCTGTATCCTCCTCACTTCCTCCGCTCTATATGACAACCATCCCTTGGCACATTTGAATACTGCCCGGCTCAGGGCACTGTAGGCAGCGTGGGCCTCCAAGCTGGCCAAATTCAACTTCACTATCAACACAGATGCTTTTTTTTCTTTTTTCCCGTCTCCCTGACCAGAGAGCTGGGACCTTCCACCGATGCCTTCTATTTCCATTTGTATGGCAAGATCCCCAGAAGTGTCATTCTTGCCCTCTGAGGTGGCACCCAAGCTCCACAGCAAGAGAATCTGTACCACAGCAGAAAGAACCTCTGTTATAGTCTAGAGCCGCAGCGAGCGATCAAGAGAAGAAATGGCTATTTCTCCAGTGGCGCGACTTTTCCCCCCAGGAGGGATGCCAAAAAAGTGCCACATGTACCACGACTAGTCCGGACCTTGGCACTCAGAAGACTGAGGCTACGGAGACGGTTCTACTGTGATGAACATGGAGCACGACATTAGGCTTGTTTCGGGAGTGTCCACCTGTGCAAATCGCTTGAGGAGAGCGACATAACTACAGGGGCTCCTGTTATAACCCCCCATTTGTGAGCCCGCTTCCCCTGGAGATTGTGGCCCTAGAGTGTGAAGTTGGTGTTGAGTGTGGTCTCGATTCTTCCTATCCATGAGGGGTCCGGATAAGATCCTCACGGACCAAAGGGTCCCATTTGAGTCCCACTGTTCTAAGTTTGTGTGCCCCCTCTGGCTGCAATAAGCTGAGAACCAGTCCCGTTCACACCAAAAGATGAACCAGAGGTGTGATTGGCCAAGTGCTGTCACCTGGCCAGTGACTAGGCTAGCGCAAAGCAGACCTCCCACATCAGGACTTCTATTCCATCCTTACCAGCCCAGCGAAACTATATACCAGGCTGTGGGCATACCTTCCTGAGGACCAGGACCCCAACCAACCTAAATGTTGCTGTTGTTAAGGGCCGTTGTCTGTTCCTGGTCTGTCCTCTATAATCAGGAAGTTCTCCTCTTACCTGGTGATGTAGGGGCTGGTGGTCTCCATCATGATGTCCTTGTACTGTCCTTGTGTCCTCATATATACCCACTCCTCCTGGAGAAATAACAGTGACGTCCTGACACCTTATAGGACCTGACACACACAATTACACATTCATCACCAGCAACCTCCCCTTGTGTTATTGTACAATGTCCCAGCATTTCCCGGCAGCGCTCACCTCTCTGCTCAGCACTCAGTGATCCTGGATGTAATTTCTTGGATCTTCTGCTCATTTTATCAGATATAAGGTACCGGCTCATAGGAGCTCTGGATCCATCTTCAATACATGGGGGGGTCACACACTCACCAGGCGATTTCTTCACTACTTTGTAATCCTGTGTATGGGGAGACACTGATCACTACATAGATCCTAAGAATACTTCACCTCTCCAGTCATTTCCCGCTGTTATTCCTAGAGATAAGAGCCGTGTCCTGGGAGACTCTCACCTCTCAGTTATCAAGGAGATCATCCCCAGGGTGAGGTCCAGGATTCTTGAAGCCTTCTGGTCTCTGTCCTTCTCTGCCCCTGGAGAGCCATTTACTATATTGATATCTTTGTAAAGTTCCCTCAGTCCTTCTATATACTCCCACTCCTCCATGGAGAAATAGACAGTGACGTCCTGAACACCTTTGGAACCTGACACCACAATGACACAGTCATCACCCAGACCCCTCCCTTGTGTTATGTACAATGTCCAAGCACTTCCCGGCAGGCGCTCACCTCTCCGCTCAGGCAGCTCAGTGATCCTGGAGGTAAGTTCTAGGATCTTCTGCTCATGTATCAGTGAATGAGGTGGAGGCTCGGTGTGGGGCTCTGGGTCCATCCTCCTGACAACACGGGGGTCACACACTCACCAGACGACTTCTTCACTACTGTGAATCCTCTGTGTATGGGAGACACTGATCACTACATAGATCCTAAGAATCCTTCACCTCTCCAGTCATTTCCCGCTGTTATTCCTAGAGATAAGAGCCGTGTCCTGGGAGACTCTCACCTCTCCGGTTATCAAAGAGATCATCTCCAGGGTGAGCTCCAGGATCCTGGCCGCCATCTGCTCTCTGTCCTTCTCCCGGATCCCTGGTGGATCATTGATGGAAAGGATCATCTTTAGGAGAAACCTCTGGGAGTCCTGTATCTATAGAACCTGAGGAAACATGAGAAGAACTAAGAGCAAACTCTATATGAAGCAATTGTATCCATGACTAGAGATGAGCGAGGATACTTGTCCGAGCTTGATGCTCGTTCGAGTATTAGCGTACTCGAAACTGCTCGTTGCTCGGATGAGTATTTCGCCTACTCGAGAACAAGCTTTCACTAAACCCCTTAACGCTCTGCGCCGTAGCTCTACGGTGCAGAGGTATAAGGGATGTATGAAGAGGGCTCACGAGCCGAGTCCTCTTCATACAAAGGTGGGTTTTTTTGCATATTGCAGAAAACCCCCACCGCTAATAACCGCGGTCGGTGCTTGCACCGATTGCGGCTATTAACCCCTCCGTTGCCGCCGGCAAAGTCGCCGGTGGCATTTAAAAGACGGCGGCGATCAGTTGCCATGTCTTCGTTTGACCCGAGGATACATGGCTTCTGCATATCCATTACAATGAGCCTGTGGCTCATTATAATGTATAGTGTGCAAAAATGCCATATATTGCAATACAGAAGTATTGCAGTATATGGTAGGAATGATCTGACCATCTAGGGTTAATGTACCCTAGATCAGTGATGGCGAACCTTTTAGAGAGCGAGTGCCCAAAATGAGACCTAAAACACACAAGCTTTTCCCAAAGTGCCAACACGGCAATTGAGACAGTAACAAACTTATTACTACCAGAATCTTTGAGCTCCAATCCGACCCTGTCCACACCTTTTCACTCTTCAGACAGGACCAAGCAGCGCAGGATGGGTCACTACTTGGACTGCCTGAGACTGCAGGAAGGTGTCATGCCAGGCAAACTCTGTGCCTGGGAGACAGCCCGTGTGCCCACAGAGAGGTCACCGAGTGCCATCTCCGGCACCTGTGCCATAGGTTCGCTACCACTGCCCTAGATGGTCTAAAAAATAGTGAAAAAAAAAAGAAAAAAAAAAGTTTAAAAAAAATTAATAAAATATTAAAATATTCAAATCACCCCCCTTTCCCTAGAACGGATATAAAACATAATAAACAGTAAAAATCACAAACATATTAGGTATCGCCGCGTCCCAAAACGCCCGATCTATCAAAATATAAAAACGGTTACGGCTGGCGGTGACCTCCGAGGCGGGAAATGGCGCCCAAATGTCCGAAATGCGACTTTTACACCTTTTTACATAACATAAAAAATGTAATAAAAAATTATCAAAATGTCGCACAGTCCTCAAAATGGTAGCAATGAAAACGTCGCATCATTTTGCAAAAAAATGACACCTCACACACCTCAAAATGTATTAAAACACAATAAAACCTGTATAAATCCGGTATCACCGCGATCGCACCGAACCAAAGAATAAAGCTGAGGTGTTATTTTGAGTGCAGTCCACAGTTCCACATTTGGAATTTCTTTTCAGCTTCGCAGTACACGGCATGTTAAAATAAATAACATTACGGGAAAGTAAAATTTGTTACGCACAAAATAAGCCCTCACACAGGTCTGTACACGGAAACATGAAAAAGTTATGGATTTTTGAAGTTGGAGAGCCAGAAATGAGCCAAAAAACCCTCCGTCCTTAAGGGGTTAAGGATCATTTAAGTGAAGAACACATTGCAGAACACGGTCTTTCTCCTGTTTGAAGTTCCACGAATATTCCATTGAATAAAACAAAACGAAGAAACAGGACTGACTTCCTTATTTCTCAATAAAATTACATATTTTATTGGTCCCCTTGAAAAATGCTCGAGTCTCCCATTGACTTCAATTACTTTATTCGAAACGAGCACACGAGCATTGGAAACAGTAATGAGTAATGAGCACTCGAGCATTTTAGTGCTCGCTCATCTCTATCCATGACATGTGTGATGTGACAGATGGGGATTCTCCAGACACTGGAGGGGAGGTCACTGGACTGAGGGAGGAGTGATGGCGCTGGACTGTGCCGCTCCTCACTAATAGCACATACTGGACCCCACTGAGGGGACCTGAGCATGCTGGAGTTGTAGTCCCTCCCTATATAGTGTGTGCGCTCCTGGAGCATGCTGGGAGTTGCTATCCTCTCATAAAGTGTGTGCGCCTGGAGCATGATGGAAGGTGTAGTCCTCATATAGTGTGTGCTCTGGAGCATGCTGGGAGTTGAGTCCTCTATTAGTGTGTGTGTGTGTGGCCTCTGGAGCATGCGGGAGTTGTAGTCCCTCATATAAGCGTGGCGCTCCGGAGATGCTGCGAGTTGTAGTCCTCCATATAGTGTGTGCTCCTGGAGCATGCTGGGAGTTGTAGTCCCTCCATATAGTGTGTGTGTGCTCCTGGAGCATGCTAGGAGTTGTAGTCCCTCCATATAGTGTGTGTGCTCCTGGAGCATGTTAGGAGTTGTAGTCCCTCCATATAGTGTGCGCTCCTGGAGCATGCTGGGAGTTGTAGTCCCTCCACTATAATGTGTGGTGCCTTGGAGCATGCTGGGAGTTGTCGGTCCCTCCATATAGTGTGTGTGCTCCTGAAATGCTGGGTTGTAGTCCCTCAATTAGTGGTGTGCTCTGGAGAATGCTGGGAGGTGTAGTACCTCCATATAGTGTGTGTGCTCCGGAGCATGGGGAGTGTAGTCCCTCCTCTGTCACTTAACCTCTCTCTCCTCACACATGTCGCTCCTGCTCACTATCCATCGAGTCATGTGACTTGGGTGTGATGTACTGAGGGGCGGGGGCCTCCGGGGTTACAGGAGCAGCAGCATTGTGTGTATTATATTATGGATGATGAAAAATCATGGCTCATTGATGGAAAGGATCATTTTAGAGAAACTCTGGGAGTCCTGTATCTATAGAACCTGAGGAGGAACATTGAGAGACTAAGAGCAAACTCTATTGAAGCAATGTGTCCATGACATGTGTGATGTGCCAGATGGGGATTCTCCAGACACTGGAGGGGAGGTCACTGGACTGAGGGAGGAGTGATGGCGCTGGACTGTGCCGCTCCTCACTGATAGCAGATACTGGACCCCACATGGAGGGAGAGTGTGTGTGTGTGTGAGTGTGAGTGAGTGTGTGTGTGTGCGCTCCTGGAGCATGCTGGTAGTTGTAGTCCCTCCATATAGTGTGTGCGCTCCTGGAGCATGCTGGGAGTTGTAGTCCCTTCATATAGTGTGTGTGTTTCTGGAGTATGCTGGGAGTTGTAGTCCCTCCATATAGTGTGTGTGCTCCTGGAGCATGCTGGGAGTTGTAGTCCCTCCATATAGTGTGTGCGCTCCTGGAGCATGCTGGGAGTTGTAGTCCCTTCATATAGTGTGTGTGTTTCTGGAGTATGCTGGGAGTTGTAGTCCCTCCATAAAGTGTGTGCGCTCTCACTGTTGGAATAATAATATTGTATGCAACAATTACTTCTGTATGTAATGCATATATGAGCCTTTGTCTAGGGACATTGTAAATGTTAATAAAGTTAGGCTGTTTAAAAAAAAAAAATCTGTGAGACAGGAAGAGACTGCACAGACATCTTCCCTTGCTTGCTGCAGATGGACTGATCGCAGTACAGACATGTTATCTTAGATGCTGAGAAATTCGGTGAGTTCTGTTCATAAATAAAGTTCTTTTTACTATTCCACTACTGGAGAATGATGTGGATAATCTGCTGCTAACATGTTATGGGCCCAGGATCCAAGTATTGCAGTATCACAGTACAATAGGAAAGTGGGGACAGTAAGAAGATAAAAGAGGAAGATAAGATGGCTGCCAGCAGCAATCCTGGGAAGTTCTCAGTGCCAAGACTGACAAACCAGAACCACCAATCCTGGAAATTCAAGGTGAAGAGAAGGTACAAATGGAAATCTACACAGGAGACCAAGCCTGATCCTCCATCAGATGAATGAATAGAGAAGGATCAGAAAGCAGAGAGAACTATCTCCCTCAGTATAGATGATGACCAGATTGTACACATATGCAAATGTCACACTGCAAAGGACATGTGGGAGGAGCTACAGAAAGTGCATGAAAGAACAAATCTCAGCAATAAGCTTTATCTAATGAGGAAACTGTATCAGTCTAAGCTAAGCAAAAGGGTACTTGCAACATATGGAGAAGATTATGATGCTACATTTTCTCCAGTTGCTAAACAAACTACATTTAGAGTGTTAATGTCTGTAGGAACAGTGCAAAACATGAAAGTAAGACATTTGGACATTGAGACAGCTTTTCTAGAAGAAGAGGTTTATATGTTTTAAACCAGAAGGTTATATTAAGAAAGGAGAAGAACACCTTGTGTGTAAACTGAAAAAATCTCTTTATGGCCTAAAACAATCGGCAAGAGCGTGGAACACTAAACTGAATGATGTTCTACTAAAACAGGGGTTTACAAAATGTCAAGCTGCTCCGTGTTTATACACAAAATGTATAGCAGATAAGTGGATGGACGTTCTTCTGTATGTCGATGATGTTCTCATAGCTCATCAAGAAGAAGCTGAAATTACAAAGGTAGGAACAATTTTGAACCAACATTTTGAAACAAAGGATCTTGGAAATGTGGCACATTATCAAGGAATCCAGATCCAGAGAGAAGATGATGGAAGTTTCCTTCTCAACCAGAAAGCTAAAATTGTCTCCGTTCTCAACCAGTTTGGGATGTCAGAAGCCAAAGGCGCTTCAACACCAATGGATCCATCTTACCTAAAGTTGGAAGGAGAAGATGACTTACTACCTAGTAATGAGAGCTACAGAAAAGTAGTGGGGGCACTACTGTACATAGCCACTACTACTCGCCCTGATATTACAGCGACAATGGGCATTTTGTGCCGACGTGTAAGTAAGCCACGTCAAAGAGACTGGAATGCTGTTAAAAGAGTCCTCCAATATCTAAAGCAGACTCAAGATATGAATCTAAGGATATGTGCAAATGGTGATCTGAAGCTCACAGCCTACGTGGACACAGACTGGGCTGGAGATTTAAGTGATCGAAAGTCAACAAGTGGTTACTTGTTCAAATTAGGAGAAAGCCCAATTTTTGGTCAAGCAGAAAGCAGGTGTCAGTTGCATTATCATCTACAGAGGCAGAATACATTTAAGTAATTTGGTTGAACCAACTACTAGAAGAGCTTGGTAAAACTCCAACTCAACCTGTTACGATTTATGAAGACAACCAAGGATGTATTAAACTTGCCAGCAGTGAAAGGATCAATGCCAGGACCAAGCACATTGATGTAAGATATCACCATCTGCGTGATTTAGTGGAACGTGGTATCATTGACTGCGAAACTGACAAGATGATAGCGGATGCGCCATGACAAAGCCATTGCAAAGAACCAAGTTTGAAAATTTCAGGAACATGATGGGACTGACTGGATGAGTAATTGTAAAATGGGGGTGTTGGAATAATAATACTGTATGCAACAATTACTTCTGTATGTAATGTATATATGAGCCTTTGTCTAGGGACATTGTAAATGTTAATAAAGTTAGGCTGTTTAAAAAAAAACTCTCTGAGACAGGAAGAGACTTGGGATAGGCCCTAAGTTCCTTGGGAGGGTCATAGCCCTTTATGACCACCCAAAGGCTAGAGTCAGGGCAAATGGGTTCTTTAACCTCATCCGAATAAATAATGGCACTCGCCAGAGGAGTCCTCTCTCCCCCTTCTATATGTAGTGGTGATGGAACACTTAGCAATTGCGATTAGGAACAACCCTAATATACATGGCATCCAGATAGACCATAGACACTACAAGACGGCCCTGTTTGCAGCTGATTTGTTGTTATATATCTCCCAGCCCAGAGTCTCCCTTCCCTCGCTCCTCAAAGAGTTTGAGTTTTATAGCCACCTAAGCAACTTCAAAATTAACTTTAACAAATCTAAGTCGTTGAATGTTTCCCCCCCTACGGAGGAAGTCCAGTCTATCAAGGAATGCTTCCCTTTCCGCTAGGGCCCTATGTCAATTAAATACTTGGCCATGTATGACAAAAAGCGCCTCTCACTGTTCGGCCAGATAAATGTCATAAAGATGGACATACTGCCCCGCTTCCTTTACACATTTCAGGGAGTTCCATTAATTCCCCCATCCTCATTCTTTAAATCCATCAGGACTGCAATGTTATGCTTCATATGGGGCACCTCTTGCCCTCGGATCGGGTGGAAATGTTTGATACGCCCCAAGCCTTCTGGGGGTGCAGGACTGCCGGACTTTAAACTTTACTACCAAGCGTCCATCCTAGTTCGCATACCCGACTGGCATTACCATCTGCCTTATAAACAGTGGGTTCAACTGGAACAATATAGATCCATGGTTCCTATTAACCTATTCTCATGGGTCTCCGCTCAACACGTCGATATCAAACCACGGACCCTATTCCTGGCCCAAACCTTGAAACTATGGAGATCTCTTATTCAACGCTCGATCCTGTCCAGACTGTTTAGCCCTCTAACACCGCTATTTCGGAACCCAGATTTCCCCCGGCTATCTTCAGAACTACCTTTCTGGGACACTCGGTTCACGAGGACCTACGCATGCATGATATAGTGGGTTAAGCGCCGATACCGCTCCTAAATTAACTAGCGGATCTTTCTGCCTCTTCCAATCATTCTTGGCTAGAAATCACTCAACTGGGATCTTTTCTCAAACAACCATAGGGCCTACAACGCTCCTATTAGGCCCTTTGAGAAGCTCTTTTGCTTAGCATCCCCTCCAGAACACTGCACCTGGTAAAAGAGTCCGATACTTCGGCCTTACTCTATCTCGCTGGCTGGGGATTGGGATAAGTCATTTCTGTACACTCAAACTCTCCGTAGAATGTTCCTCTTAGGAACAAAACTACAAAATAATTTCTAGATGGTACAGGGTTCCTACCTTTCTGCCCTACATCTACCCCTCAACCCCGACTGGAGATGCCGACTAGACAAAGGGGACATACTCTATATATGGTGGACATGTTGTGACATTTCTCCGTTTTGGGACCAAATCTTAGAAGCTACGAACGACCTCACAGGCGCTACGACCCCTAAGACCTCAGAGGTGGCTCTCCTCTCTATTCTCCATAGGGCCAAAAGGAAACAAAATAAATAGCCTGTTAAGGTTCTCCTTTACTGCTGCCCAGTCTGTCATCTCTAGAAATTGGCGCTCCTCCATTCCTCCCTCCATCTCTGACTGGGCCCAAGAATTACTACACCTCTCTCGAATGGAGAAGATCATGGCCGACACTTCTGACAAATCAGAGAAATATTTATAACTGTGGCAGCCGTAGCTAGCCCTCCGGGACTCCCTGCGGTTAAAAGATATCCTGACTTGGAGTTATGGCAAAAGAGCCTCGGGATTCCATCTAACTCCCTTCTGTAACTCTTCTCTCCTAATGTATCCTCAATACTCTGGGTCCTTCTTGTCCCATTCCCTCTGCCATTTTCTCGCCTTTTCTCTTCCTTCCCCCTCTGTCTTATTGTTCTGCTTCCATTGGTTTGAACGGTGTTTCTTGTCTCTTTTCTCTGCTCGCGAACAAGGCTGTCCCCGACTTTTCCTCCCAAAACGTGTATGAAATACCCCATATCCTGAGGACAAAGATTGCTCTCCTGCTGGGACTTATTTTCAGATATACTCTCTGTATTGGCAAGTGTTTAATGTTTTTGTTTCTGCATAAATTTTGATTTGTATTTGTTACAACTCGTCATCTGTCTACTGAACAGCGGAACCATTGCATTCCCTCTCCCATTTCACTTGGGATGGACACAGACGCCTTATCGTATATCATAATTGAATGGACACTACGAGCCTATACTGCTTTTCTTGTACTATCTTTACCTGTTAATGTTGTACACTATTTTGAAAAAACTTTGCTGAAATAAATGATTGAATATAAACCGGCACAACGAACAGTTTAAATAAAATATACAATTTTACCTATTTTGTCAATAAAATGCAGTAAAAAGTGATCAGAAAAACCTATCTATTCATAAATGGTATTATAAAGGACACCACGTCCCACAATAAAAGCTCTCAATCAGCTCTTTAGACCAAAGATTAAAAGAGTCAATCCTTTTGGAAAATGGTAATGCCAAAAATAAAAGATTTTTCCTCCGAAAAAAACCTGTATATATTCGAGTATAAGCCGAGCTTTTCAACACAAAAATTGTGCTTATTCTCGAGTCTATAAAAAAAAATTAAAACTGTACTCACCTTTCCGACATCCCCCATAGGTCTTCTGCTTGCTTTGCTTCCATCTCTGTCTTCGGGTCCTCTGGGGTTTTTATCGGCTCCTCTTCGGGTCCCCTCGCAATGCCGGCGGTGCACAAACAATGATGTTGGAAAGCAGCTGACATCATTGCGTGTACCAGCCGTGTTAGGGGACCTGAAGAGGAGCCGGAGGATCCCAAAGAGGACCCGAAGATGGAGTCGGAGCACCCAAAGCAAGAAGGGGCGTCGGAAAGGTGAGTACCATGTTAATTTATTTTTTAAAGCCTTGGCATGCTCGGAGCAGGGGATGGGCTGGCTGTATACTTGGGAGGGGGGTGGCAGGGTCGCTGGATATATCTTGGGGGCAAGGGGATGGCAGGCTACATACTGAGAAGAGGGGCTGTTTTCTATCACTAAGCCAATTACTTACCCAAATACAAAGATTTTCCCCTAGTCCCAGCAGTTCTATTTTATGTACCAACCTTTTATGCGGCACGGTGTCAGATGCTTTTGAAAAGTCCAGATATACAACATCCACAGCGTCCCCCAGGTCCAGTCTAGAACTTACTGGGTTATAAGGTTATGCACAGTGAGATACTCCAGGATAGCATCTATAACAAATCCCTCAAATATTTTTCCCACCACAGAAGTTAGACTCACAGGTCTGTTGTTTCCAGGATCGCTTTTTGATCCTTTTTTGTATATTGGTACCACATTTGCTATGTGCCAGTCCTGTGGAACAAAACCAGTCCTCAGAGAATCTTCAAATATTAAAAATAACGGTCAATCATGGTACATAGTTCATGCAGAACCCGGGGGTGTGATGCGCCATCATACCTCTTCCTGGGTTAAACTGTTGAGATTCCAAAGAGAAATTACATAATTTTGATACCCTGTCAGGTCTGTTGGTAAGGATAAGGTCCAGCAGTGCCCCCCCCTCTTGTTGACTCCAGGACTAGTTGCGACTGGTAATTGTCATTTGTTGTTGACAAAAACACCTTTGAGGGACCTGCAGGTTTCTGCCCCCCAGTCAATATCTGGGTAATTGAAGCCCCCCATGATAAGTACTTCACCATGCTTTGAAGCAGCATCCATTTCACTTATCAGCATTTCCTCTGCTGCCTCCATTATATTTGGAGCCTTATAACAAACCCCTAGTAATATTTTATTATTCTTTTTCCCTCCCCTTATCTCCACATTTTCATTTGTGTCACCGATGTCATCTCGCAGGACAGGCTTGAGACAAGATTTCACATATAAACAAGCCCCTCCTCCTTTTTTATTTATACAATAATTTCTAAAAAGATTATAATCCTCTATAGTAACAGCCCAGTCACAGCTACTGTCCAGCCATGTCTCGCTGATTCCCACTATATCATATTTGTACTCCAACATTAAGAGTTCCAGTTCCTCCATTTTGTGAGGCTTCTGGCATTTGTGTACATGCACTTTATATGGTTTTCCCTATTACTTTTGTTCTTAGTCCCCAATCTTATTCCAGCCCTCCTTCCTCCCCCATGGACTATGACTCTTCCCTGCTCCCTGTCTACACTGTTTCTTGTCCTGCACAAGTGTAGTTGCCCTCTCCCCAAGTCTCTAGTTTAAACACTCCTGCAACCTTATAGCCATATTTCCCCCCAAAACAGCGTCCCCCTCCCCATTGAGGTGCAGCCCATCCCCACTGTAGAGCCTGTAGCCGACAGCAAAGTCAGCCCAGTTCTGAACCCAAAGCCCTCCTTCCTACACAAACTTTTGAGCCACTTATTTACCTCCCTGATCTCCCGCTGCCTTTCTGGTGTGGCACGTGGTACAGGTAGTATTTCGGAGAAAATTACCTTTTAGGTCCTTGCCCTGAGCTTATGGCCTAAATCCTCAAAATCATTTTTAAGGACTTTTCACCTACCTCTTACTTTGTCTTTGGTGCCAATGTGGACCATGACCGCTGGTTCCTCACCAGCCCCCGGTGATAAGTATTTGGCCCGTTTGGTCAGTGTTGAGAAGAAGCCGCTTTGGAGATGGTACAGCCATGAGGCGTCTTGGGAATGATACAAGAGCCCGTGAGAAGGCATCAACAATAAACAGGAGAATAAAAAAATAATTGCTGGTTCAGATTTTTCTATTAGGAATAAGGTTTAACTTTTTACTTAAATATGAGTCTGGGGGAGCCTGTCCGGACCTGAGCAAAGATGGCCGCATAGTCTATCAGCTCCGTGCTTCCCCGGCCTCACGGCACCCTAAATCAGCCCCATCCAGGCTTGCATGGGGAAGAAACTTACCGGGAAGCTCCCCCGAGGACCCCGCCATCCACCGAATCCCCTAGCAACGTTGGACACATTCGTCCGCCACCATGTTCCCTTCAGTGCGGAACAGACCCTCCGCAGCCCAACTCCTGCTCTCCCGCAGAGTCGCGGCCTGCTGGGACTTCACCGGGCAAGGTACGGTCCCCCACACTGGTACAGGCAGGAAGGGAGCCTGAGGAGAGGTTTGGCTGTCCCTCCGAGACCTCTGCAGCCATGTGCGCACCCGTCACCATATTGAGACCGCTTTCAGTCACTGCGGCCTGCCCGGATCTCCCTCTACAGCCACAGAAGGCAGATAACCCGGCAACACATCCTGCTGGTGATCAGGGCCCCTACCTTTCTAGCCTAAATCCTGCTGCAGAGGCTTTTACTCCTTGGCCATTGCCTACCCCATCCTGGCCTCTCACTGGACTCCAGCCCCTCCCTCATTGGGGGCCCTCACAGCCTACTAGGGATTTTTTATGCTTTCCCCTCTGACTCCTCCATCATGCCACCGAAGCCCCAGAGGCCTCCACCATCTCCCACAAAGGGACTCCGTAAAAACGCTCCAACAGGCTCTGCCTCGCCCCTGCGGTCATCATCTACTGTTACAGAAGCTTCATGTTCTCATTCTCAGAATTATTCTTCCATAAACTCCCTAACGCCTCCAGTGGCTATTTTGGACAATGCTCAGTGGTAAGCCTTAGTTATGCAACTTCCTACCAAGCAGGACTTTCAGAACATGGTACTGGAGCTAAAGCAGACCTGTGAAGCTAGCATTGTGGCGGTTCAACGCAATCTTAAGCAACTGTGTGAACGCGTTGATACTGTGGAGGGGGACCACAATGTCACTCGCCAATACATCGATTATCTTCAGACTGTGTCGCAGCAATCTTTTGCACTACGGGAGCATAATAGGCACTTGGAGGACCTCGATAATAGAGGCCGTCGGCAGAACATTAGGGTCCGCGGTCTTCCTGAGGCGACTGGAGATGAGGATCTTAAGGTGACCCTGGAGGCCATCTTCAATATGATATTGGGGGAGTGGCCTAACCATAGCATTAAGTTTGTTAGAGCGCACAGAGCCCTGAAACCTAAGGGCTCAGCCGCAAGACCCCGGCATGTCATCTGCTGCCTACAAGACTACGAACTCAAGGAATCCATCATGACTAAGGCCCGTACCTTAAAAGATTTTGATTTGACGGTGCGCCTATCCAGCTATACCCGGATCTCTCTTGGATAACCTTCCAGAAAAGGCGAGCTCTGCATCCTCTTCTTCAGCTACTTCGGGACAATCACATCCTCTACTGCTGGGACTTCCCCTTTGCCCTTCGCCAGGAAGAACGGGAAGACAGCTACCCTCCTCACTATGGAAGACCTGCAGGGATTCTGCGAGAATCTGGACCTCACCTTGCCAGACCTCCCTGACTGGGAACCTGTGGTCCCCCCTCCTTTCCCACTATGGCAATCGGTACCCCAGAAGAGGCGTCACGCCCCTTTGGTTTCTCCGAGGGTGTCGCCTCACTCCCCTGATGATTCTCCCCCCCCTAATTTCCCTCCTCGGGACACTGTCAACAATGTATCCTTTTATCAAGGTCTAATGTTTTCTGTAAATTTATGTTAGACCTTTACAGTTTCTAGGATCGGATATAATTCATGTTTGATGCTTAGACAAGTTTCTCTTACCCTCCTGGAAGTTTACTCTCTTCGTCAGGAGGTTTGGGGGCGCACTGGAGTGGCCATCTTTAATAGCCTCCTCTGGTCCTCCTCCTAACCTTGGGACTTTTTTCCTGTTGCAAAATTGGTGCCGCTCCTGTGGCATCTTGCGTTTATTTCTCCATTTATTACTTCAAAACCGGTAAACCCGGTTTCCTTGTCCCTACTCAAAACATTTTTGGTTCTGATACCTATGACACTTTTGGATTTCTTAATGTTTTGTGTTTTGTTCGTCTGTATGTGTGCACCCCCTTTCCTTTTGTTTCTTCCCAATTTACAGGTCATTGATAACTTGCATATATTCTCCGTCTTTGGATGGCGAGGGGGGCCCTTCGGATTGTTGGTTTCCTTCCTAATCTTATCTGACCCTCTAAACAGAAGCAACAACACCCAACTAAGGATCCCCCACGATTAAGTGTATTACTTTAAATGTGAAGGGCCTCAACTCTGATGCCAAGAGGCGCTCAGGTCTCTGCGCGCAGAGGTGGCGTTCCTTCAGGAAACCCATTTTGATAGTTCCTCCTCTTTCAACTTTGCACCCAGACACTTTCCTCTTATCTACTCAGCTCCATTGGCCTGACTGTCAGCCCATGTAACTTAACTTTATATATATATATAACATATTCTGCAGCCATCAGCAGGATACAAGGAAAGCAAATCCAAACACAGAAATCTAAACTGGTAATGTCCATAGTGTAATAAAATTTAACATGGCTTCTCTCCTGTGTGACTTCTCTGATGGGAAAATGGGATTTCTGACCAAAACAGTTGTACATGAAAATGGTTTATCCCCCGGTGTGAACTTTCCGGTGTTTAATAAGCCTTGAATTATTGTTGAAACATTTCCCACAATCATTGTATAAAAATGCCTTCCCTGTGTGAATTCTCTGATGTCTCTCAAGATTTTATTTCAGGGCAAAAAAATTCCTACATTTCAATTCTTCCGATTTGATTTCAGGGTGAAACAGATGTACATGTAAATGGTGTATCCCACCTTTGTGAACTGATGTTTAACAAGCCTTGAAACAATGTTATCGTTGAAACATTTCCCACATTCATTGCATAAAACTGGCTTCTCCCCTGTGTCCTGTGTGAGTTTTCTTATGTCTCTCAAGATTTGATTTCAGCCTATAACATTTTCCACATTCATTACATAAATACGGCTTCTCTCCTGTGTGAATTCTCTGATGCAAAACAAGATCTGATTTGATGACTGTATGTTACTGACTGGCTGCCTTTACTTCTGCTTGTAACTGGGGAAAGGAAACTTCCAATATAATTTCTTAACTATATTTTCCAGGAGATGAAAGTACAAGAGGTTCCATGGAAGTCCCCCTCTCCTCCTTGTCGGTTGAAGTGAGTAGAAGATAATCAGTCACATCTTTCCACAGAGAGGGAAATCATGGGATAAGAGGCAGTTTTCATGTCCGAAATGTGAGAGCCTCTTAGTCAAGAATCAAATCCCATTCACTTCAAGTCCAAAGAAAGAAGAAAGAAAAATTATACCCAGAAATCAAGTCTGGAATCAATATGTAAATCCACCAAGGAGAGAAGAGCATTCTTATGTAATGAATGTGGGAAATGTTTGTCAGAATCAAATCTCGTTCAACATCAGAGAATTCACACAGGGGAGAAGCCAGTTTCATGTCCTGAATGGGAAAGTTTTACTCAGAAATCAGGTCTTGTGTAAACATCAGAGAATTCACACAAAGGAGAAGCCATCTTATGATGAATGTGGGCATGTTTCAGTCAGGAATCACCATCTTATTCAACATCAGAGAAGTCACGACTGGGGAGAAGCCATTTCATGTCCAGAATGTGGGAAATGTTTTGCGTAAGAAATCATATCTTGTTGTACATCAGAAAATTCTACATGGGAGAGAAGCCCTTTTCATGTCCAGAATGTGGGGGAAAGTTTTTGTAAGAAATCACATCTTGTTAACATCAGAATTCATGGTAGGGAGAGAAGCCATTTTTATGTAATGAATGTGGAAAATGTTTAGAGATAATTCATATTTGGTTTTAAACATCAGAGAATTCACAAAGGGAGGAAGCCGTATTCATGCAAAGAATGTGGGAAACATTTTAATCAGAAATCACATCTTGTTATACATCAGAGAATTCACACAGGGGAGAAGCCATTTTCATGTCCAGAATGTGGGAAATATTTTATTAAGAAATGCAATCTTGTTTTACATCAGAGAGAGACATACAGAGACGACGCCATTTTTTTGCAACGAATGTGGGAAATATTTTAATCAGAACTCACATCTTGTTATACATCAGAGAATTCACACAGGGGAGAAGCCATTTTCATGTCCAGAATGTGGGAAATGTTTTATTAAGAAATCAGATCTTGTTTTGCATCAGAGAATTCACACAGGAGAGAAGCCATTTATGTAATGAATGTGGAAAATGTTCAAAATATCATATTGGGTATACATCAGAAATTCCACACAGGGGAGAGAAGCCATTATTATGTAATGAATGTGGAAAATGTTTCAGAGATAATTCATATCTGGTTATACTCAGAGAATTCTCACACAGTGGGAGAAGCCATTTTATGTAAGAATGTGGAAATGTTTCAGAGATAATTCAGTTCTGGTTAAACATCAGAGAATTCACATAGGAGAGAAGCCATTTTTATGTAATGAATGTGGAAAATGTTTCAGAGATAATTCATATCTGGTTATACATCAGAGAATTCACACAGGGGAGAAGCCATTTTCATGTCCAGAATGTGGGAAATGTTTTAATTAAGAATCAGATGTGTGAATTCTCTGATGTTTAACAAGACTGGATTTCTGAGTAAAACATTTCCCACATTCTGGACATGAAAATGGCTTCTCCCCTGTGTGAATTCTCTGATGTTGAACGAGATTTGATTTCTGACTAAAACATTTCCCACATTCATTACATAAGAATGCCTTCTCTCCTTGGTGGATTTTTACATATTGATCCAGACTTGATTTCTGGGTATAATTTTTCTTTCTTCTTTCGGACTTTGAAGATGAGACTGGGATTTGATTCTTGACTAAGAGGCTTCTCACATTTCGGACATGAAAACTGCCTCTTATCCCATGATTTCCCTCCTGCGGGAAAGATATGACTGATTACTTCTCTACTTCACACCCAAGGAATGAGGGGGGACGTTCCATGGAACCTCTTGTACTTTCATCTCCGTGAAAATATAGTTAAGAAATTAATTTGGAAGTTTCCTTTCCCGGCAGCTACAATCATAATGTAAAGCAGCCAGTCAGTAACATACAGTCATCTTGAAATGAAAAATCATGAATATTAATTGAAACTATAATCCACTGCCATATAATTGATTAAAAATCGAATATAGGGGCGTGTCCTAACCGGCAATGTAAGAGGTCGCACGGCGTGGAGCTCCTGCCCTACATCCTGGGAAACACATCCTAATCTTGGCAAATTACTGCCTAAACTGGTGAGGTGGACGTGGAAAGTGCCCCTCCAACACCCGGTTACCGGCACAGCGGCTCCAGCGCTAACACCAATTACGCTAGGACCCTGCGGAGCCCTTAATAGGGTATTGCTGTCCAGTACAACTAAGGGATTAATTTCTTTTTACAATAAGGTACTACTTAACGATATGATAAAAGATGTGCCAATTAAATGTAGAGCTAGGTGGGAAGCGGACATGGGTCCCATCCCAGACGAACAGTGGTCTGATTGTCTGGAGATTTTACCTGTCTTATCTCCTAGTGAGTCCTACAGGATGTCTCACCTTCTCATGCTACATAGGGCTTACAGGTCGCCGCAATTACTATTTAAAATAGGAGCCCGAGGGGACTCATCCTGTCCCAGGTGTGGGACGGAAGAATCGGGTATCCTACACATGATGTGGGAGTGCCGGGAATTAGAAGGGCTCTGGAAGGAAGCACTGGACCTCTTGGGAGGGGTTTTTTCAACAACCATCCCAGCAACACCCCTTGCTTGTCTAATGGGGATTATAGACCTAAATGGGGTATCAGTCTCTAATACGATAGGGATTCAGCGGTCTCTATATCAGATCAGAAAACTAATTGCAGCACATTGGATTAAGCCAAGGCCTCCATCTATTATGGAATACATAGACAGAGTGAATAATGTCATCAGACTGGAGTATGGTACATACCTAAAAAGAAACTCTATTAAGAAATTTGAAAAAATTTGGGGGAAATGGATGGATGCTCCGGGATTGCCATCGCGTTCCCTAACTCAACTTAGAGCAAGTCTGCAGTACCAACTATCTCTAGCCACATAGAGGGCCTTATAGGGAAATTGGTCGTGGGGCATACAGGCCCTGTTTCTGGGAGCTGACTCTGGGGTGGGGGGGGGAAGGGAGGGACTGTTTTAGTTAAATTACACGGTTGGTAACTGTATGTGGTAGCTAGCAATGAATATTATTGCAATATCTTGTGAAGATTTAAGTTGTAATATGATGCTGTAAAAATACTGCAATGTTCTTATATTCTCCTTGTACAGTGATCTATACTGCTGGAAAGAGATATACAAGATTTTATGTTTGTTTGTGTTCAAAACCAAATAAAAATTTATCTGATTTAAAAAAAAAATCGAATATAACCAAACTGGATTTGTCTACTTCCAAGACATAAGACGATATCCATTTCAGGCTGGAGCTAGGAAACCACTAAAACAAGTGGTAGAAGCCTCGGGCAGCCGTATATACAGGATAACTGTACTACTATAGTACAGAAGTTTCCTCTCCAGGCCCAATCCCAAGAAACTCCATCGTGGACATTTAGTACTATTTGTATATCAGTGTGGTGGAATGTTTCTGGCCCCCCACCATCTTGTTTACCCTTTAGCCATCTCAGGATTCCAGTCTGCATAGTGATAAGTTGCTTTTGCTGCTTCTGCTTTTAGTATTTTTAGCTCTCACAGTAGAGGGGAATAGGTAGCCTTAACCGGTTTGCGACCGCCCGCCGTGTATTCACGGCGGCGGTCGCGTTCCGATGCATGGAGAGGGCTCGTAGGCCGAGCCCTCTCCATAGCCGGTAAGTCTCTGCTGCATATTGCAGCAAAGGCTTACCGGTAACACCCGCGATCGGTGCCGGCACCGATCGCTGGTGTTTTCTTGCTGATCGCCGCCAGCAAAGCTGCCGGAGGCTTCAAACATGGGCACATGGGCGCCGCCATCTTTCCGAGGATCGCCGCTCCCCATGACGTCATTGGGGAGCGGCGATCCGTCGCCATAGTAGCTTCGGGTCTCACGAAGACCCGAAGCTACTTTGGGTTAACCCATTCATTGCAATGTCCTATCAGCACATTGTAATGTATGAGGAGTAAAATCCCCATATACTGCCATACTGTAGTATGGCAGTATATGGTAGGATCGATCAGACAACCTAGGGTTAAAGTACCCTAGGGAGTCTGAAAAATAGTAAAAAAGTTTAAAAAAAATTATAATAAAAAAACCTAAAAATTCAAATCACCCCCCTTTCTCTAGAACTGATATAAATATAAATAAACAGTAAAAATCAAACACATTAGGTATCGCCGCGTCCGAAAATGCCTGCGTTTAACCCCGTAACGGAAAATCGCGTCCAAAGTCAAAACTGGCTCTTTTTTGCCATTTAAAAAAAAATTTAAAATTCTATAAAAAGTGATCAAAAGGTCCTACAGTCCTAAAAATAATATCATTGAAAACATCATCAAAAGTCGCAAAAGATGACACCGCCCTCAACTCCATACAACGAAGTATGGAAAAGTTATAAGCACAAGAAGACGGCAAAATAAAAAAAAAAATTTTGTTCATGAGGTTTTAATTTTTGTAAATGTATGAAAACATTATAAAACCTATACAAATTTGGTATCCCTGTAATCGTACTGACCCAAAGAATAAATTAAATGCGTCATTTGTGGCGTGAAGTGAAAGCCGTAATATCCAAGCCCACAAGAATACGACACAAATGCGTTTTTTCACCATTTTCACTGCATTTGGAATTTTTTTCCCGCTTCCTAGTACATGGCATGGAATATTCAATGCGATCACTATGAAGTGCAATTTGTTACGCAAAAAACGAGCCGTCACACAGCTTTTTACGTGTAAAAATAAAAAAGTTATAGATTTTTGAAGGTGGGGAGTGAAAAATGGAAATGAAAAAACGGGAAAGGGCCCGGTCCTTAACCGGTTAAGATAACCACATGTCGCAAAAAAAAACATCTTGTGCACACCCTGTTCTGGTCAGCTCCAGGGAAGGTAAAAAATTAGCAAAGAGGGGGAAATGGAAACTTCAAAGGAAGAAACGAGTACATTTACGAGAAATAGCAACTTAAGGGCTATTAGCGTCTTTTCAGAGAAATAGCTTTGGGGATTTTAGGGGAGGAACTCATGTCACTGACTTTGTACCTTGACTTTGGCTGCCACCGCGGACAAGTCACACCTGTGGAATGACCTGGTGGTACCAAGCCACGCAGCAAGTCCAACCCGCTTTGCGGCGGGCTCTGGTGAAAACCGGGTGCCACTTAGATTCCAGTCCCAGGTGTCGGCTTGTGTCATCGTCCGCGATGGTCCACAGGGTTCACTATCCCAGAAGCCTGACAGTATCCGTCCAAGCCAAGGTTCCGCTACATAAACTGGCTGATCTTACCACCCTTGTGGTCCAGCAGTCCCAGCAGATTGCATCTCAAGGAGAACAGCTTGGGCAAGTTACCGACATACTGCAGCAGTTGATTCAGCAACAGCGACAGATCCTTGCTACCTCTCCTGCTACCCCGCCTTGTCTTCCTGCCGCTGAACATAGGCTGAGACTCTCTATGCTTACCAAGTACGATGGGGACCCCAAGTTGTGCAGGGTTTATCACTCAGTGATCCCTGCACATTGAACTTCAGCCGTCTCAGTTTGTCACTGAATGGTCCAAGGTGGCATTCATCATCACCCTTCTCTCTGGGCTGGGCTACCCCTCTCTGGGACAGAGGCGATCCGGTCAGGGCTACTCACACAACATTCCTGGCGGCATGACAGTCCGTTTTTGAGGAACCTACTCGAGCCTCCTCAGCTGAGACTGCGCTGCTAAACCTGCGCCAAGGGGACTCGTCCGTGCAGTTTAGTTCCGTACCCTGGCCTCTGAACTTAACTGGAATGATGCAGCCCTGATGGCAACCTTTAACAAAGGACTTTCGGTTCAAATGAAAGATGCATTGGCAGCTCATAATCTGCTGTCTACTATGAGTGGTCTCATCACTCTGGCCACTCGGATTGATGTTCGGTTAAAGAAGAGCACTGGAAAGTTACGTCTGGAGCATCCGCAAGCCTGCGTTTGACGTTTACCTTGCTTGGCACCTGCCTTTCAAAGGCCGCTCCGGCCTCCGGCCGTACCTTCTGCAGAGGAACCAATACAGAACCCGACTCTCCCTCCAGGAGCGTTCCAGACTACGTCAAGAGAACCTCTGCCTGTATTGTGCCAGTCCCACACTTCATTGGGGTTTGTCCCGTTCGTCCCCAGCGTCTGGGAAACGCTACCACCTAGGGTTCTTGGGAGAAGCGTCTCTAGGTGAGAGCAAAGCTTCTCCACACCTGAATATTTCCGTGCTCCTCAGCTTCGCCACCAGTAGTCAGATTCAGATCACTGTTTTATTTGGACGCCGATTCTGCGGGGAACTTTGTGGATGTCACTCTGGCCTCCCAGCATCTCATCCCCGTGGTACTCCTCAAGAAGCTTCTGTCAGCGAACAAATTCTCTCCGACCTGGCCGGTACTGCACTGAGCCCATCTCCCTGCAAGTTGGAGCTCTGCATAAGGAGAGACTGTCCTTTTACATACTGCCACGTTCCACCTCATCTCTCCTGTTGGGTCTTCCTTGGCTGCAGCTTCACACACACACACACACACACCAGTCCTTGATTGGAAGACAGGGGAGATTCTTTGTTGGGGACCAGAGTGTCAGTCTCGCTACATGGTGGCGCCTCTACCAGTACCTGTCCTTGTCTCCTCTGTAGCTCCCAAGACTCTGGAGGGCCTACCAACATGTTACCAGGACTTTGCCAATGTATTCTCCAAGAAACAAGCAGAGACTTTGCCACCGCACCATCCCTACGCCTGCCCTGTGGATCTCCTCCCAGGTGCCTCTCCTCCCCTTGGTCGGGTGTATCCTCTCTCAGTTCCCGAGACGGCAGCAATGTCGACGTATATCCAAGAAAACCTGCAGAGGGTTTATATGCAAGTCCTCCTCTCCGGCTGGTGCAAACATCTTTTTTGTGACCAAGGAGGATGGGTCGCTCAGTCCTTGCATTGACTATCGCGATCTTAACAAGGTCACGGTTAAGAACCGCTACCCATTGCCGTTGATCACAAAGCTCTTTGACCGGCTGCGTGGCTCCAAGGTTTTCTCCAAGCTGGGCCATACAACCTCATTCGGATCAGCAACAGTGAAGAGTGGAAGACTGCCTTTAACACTCGTGATTGACATTTCGAGTACTTTGTAATGCCCTTCGGACTGCATAACGTGCCAGCCATATTTCAAGAATTCGTCAATGACATCTTCAGGGATCAGCTGTATACTTGTGTCGTAGTCTATCTTGACGACATTCTGGTATTCTCCCCGGACCTTGAATCCCACCAGTCCCACGTACGGCAAGTTCTTGGACGCCTCCGGCCAATCGCCTCTACGCCAAGCTTGAGAAATGGCAATTTCACCAGCAGAGCCTTTCTTTCCTCGGCTATATTATCTCCGACAGAGGCTTCCATATGGATCCTGCCATGCTGTCTGCTGTTCTACAATGGCCTCGTCCGGAGGGTTTACGTGCTATACAGAGGTTCCTGGGTTTGCAAACTACTTCCGGCAGTTTATCCCGCATTTCTCCACTCTTGAATTCCCCATCGTGGCGCTAACCAGGAAGGGCGCCAATCCCCGCCTATGGTCTTCAGTGGGTGAAGAAGCCTTTGCAAGGTTGAAATCTGCCTTTGCCTCAGCTCCAGTTCTCACTAGGCCTGATACAGAAAAGCCCTTTCATCTGGAAGTTGATGCGTCCTCCGTAGGTACTGGGGCAGTGCTCATCCAGAAAGGGGCTAAAGGCCGTACTCTCACTTGCAGCTTTTTCTAAGAATTTTTCTTCCGCAGAAAGGAATTACTCCATAGGAGTAATCAAACTTGCAATCTGGCCATCAAACTTGCCCTAGAAGAATGGCGATATACTTTCCTGGAACAACCTGTGAACGGTCTCCATAAGCCACGAAACAGTGAAGTCTCCATCGGGAATTGTGATTGCACAACCCACACTAAAGATAAGGATATTCTGTAGCCTACTAAGAGGTATATCCTTGAAAGGAATTTCTAAAAAAAGTATCTTTTCATCTCTTGTACATTTTATTTCATGATATGCTTTGCAAAGAATTGCTAACCATGATAAAACATGATATTTATGGTGGTCAGTTGTGTTCTTCAAATATTATGTACTTCTGGATAATGAAAGGAAACCAGTACTAACTAATATATATATATATATATATATATATACACACACTTTATACAGGTCATAAAAATCTCCTGTATCTACAGACAGCCCAACATCTCAACCCTAGACAAGCCCGTTGGTCACTCTTCTTCTAACGTCTTAACCTTCTGATCCACTTCCGTCCTTGTCAGAAGAATATCAAGGCTGATGCCCTTTCCCGTGCCTCATGTCATTGGAGAAGAGCCAGTCCCTCAGCATATTATTTCTCCTGAACAACTGGTTGTTGCTGCTCCAGTGGATCTTCGGCAGCTTCCCCCAGCCATGACGTATGTCCGACCTGCACTACGAAAGAGGATTATTTTCGCGTCTGGCTGGACGCCCTGGGGTGCAACGCACCGTTGCCCTCATCTCCCGTTACTACTGGTAGCCTGACCTGGTTAAAGATGTTCAGGATTTTGTGGGTTCCTGCACTTCCAGTGGCCGGAATAAGCCATCTCACCTTAAACTGGCTAGCTTGCTGCTTCCATTGCTGATGCCCAGACGCCTGCGGTCTCACATTGCAATGGACTTTGTCACGGACCTTCCATCTTCCTCTGGCAATACCGTCATCCAGGTGGTAACTGACCCGTTTTCCAAGATGTTCCATTTCGTTTCTCTTCCAGGTCTCCAGTCTGCTCCATGTCTTGCCAGTTTGTTCTTTCATCATATCTTCCGGCTTCATGGACTTCCTCAACACATCGTGTCTGATCGAGGGGTTCGGTTTGTGTCTAAGATCTGGTGATCCTTGTGTAATCAGCTGCGAATCTGGACTTCTCTTCCACTTACCACCAACAGTTGAATGGTTAAGTGGATAGGGTGAACCAAACTTTGGGCTGTTATCTCCGCCATTTCGTCTGTGCCCGTCAGGATGACTGGTCCAATCTGTTGCCATTGGCTTCTCCTATAACTCTCTGCTGGGGCAGCTCCTTTCTTTGTTGTCTACGGACAAATTTCACGCCCACCTCTTCCTCTGTCCGTCCCTGCTGTAGAAGAGTTGGTCCAGTACCTCAAATCGATTTGGGAAGTGACTCGTCAGTCTCTACTTTGGGCCTCGGCCCGTACCAAGTTCCAGGCTGATAAAAAACATTGGTTTCCTCCTTTCTTCTCTCCTGGTGACAAGGTGTGGCTATTATCAAGATACGTCTGGCTGAAAATCCCTAGCTACAAGCTTGGGCCACGGTTTCTGGGCCCGTTGAGGTGGTGAAGCACATAAATCCTGTGGCGTATAAACTCCGTCTTCCTACCACTATGCGCATCTCAAACTCCTTACATGTCTCTCTCATGAAACCTGTCATCTTGAACCGCTTCTGTCAGCAACCTCCTCCTCCTGCTCCAGATGCTGACTCCACTGACGTTCACAGAGGTTCTGGACATGAAAACCGTGAGAGGTAAGAGGTTGTTCCTTGTTGCATGGAAGGGGTTCGGGCTGGAGGAGAGATCTTGGGAGCCGGAGGATAACATTCTGCTGTGTAGCCTAGTCCAGGGATTTTTACAGACTAAGAAGAGGCGGAGGCCGAAGGGTGGGGGGGGGCACTGTCACGGGTGCTCTGAGATGTGGGTCGCGGGCACACCAATGCTCTCTGTGGCGGCCGCTGCTCCCTCCATCCTCACCTTACCACATTCCTGCTCCCCTCCTGGCTTCCCAGCGTGTGTCCCCGGCTCCTAGGGCTCGCGATGGCGCTCACAAATTTAAAGGGCAAGAAACTAGCCCCAGAGCAGAGCTCCACCATCAGGACTCTGTTCCATCCCTACCAGAACTGAAGCCTGAAGCTAATTACCCGGCAGTGACCATACCTTCCTGAGGATCAGAACTCCAACCAGCTACCTCTATCCAGCTGAAGTTTTGCTGCTGTTAAGGCCGTTGCCTGTTCCAATAAAGAACTGTAAGTTATTCTTCACCAACATGCCTCTGAGTGATCCCTGAATCAGGGTGTACACCATAATGGGCGCCCCCTGATACTTCCTTACAGCTGACCGAGACTCCTGGGCCAGTCATCATCCATCTCCGGCAAAGTCCCGGAACACCTGGAGTCGAAGAGAACCGAGGCAATGGTGTGGCTTCTGTCGCCGATACAGACATGAAAACTAATGCTGTCGGTTAAACAACAAACCCGTGAAGCTACAGGAGGATCTTATAGGGATAAACCTGTGAGTCCCAGAGATTCCAACTGGATGCCAAGGTTTGTGGGGACTCATGCAATGGTTCCTGTGACCATCAATGAAGTGACCCTACTGGTTTTAATCGACACCAGCTGTCATGTGACCACCATCCGGGGTGGCATTTTTGAGAAATGCTGAAGAGGAGCATCCCTACTACAACCTCCAAAGGCTTATCTAAACATCATTGCTACTTAGAGGAAAACTGTACTCATACGTAGCTACTGGGAGCCCACTGTAGTCATTGGAGATACTGAGCTATCAAGAAAAGGCGCAGTAGTAACACAAGTGCCTGAAGATAGTAACTTCTCCCTGGTGTTGGGTACCAATGTCCTTCTTCAAAGAGATTGGGGAATTGGTGTAGAAAAAATATATTGTGTCACACATCTAAAGGATACTGATACAAGACATGAGGAAAGAGATGTGCAAAATTGACACTTAGGATTTTATTGAATAAAACATAAAAACACACTTAATGTCCTTCACCACTGTTACCCAGAAGTGCTGAGGGCTCTCCAGAATTCCCTACCATGCATGCCCAGTGACTCCAGGAAGGCGATACAAGAGACAAATCCTGGCAGCTTAACAGAAGTTTGCCAACCTGAATTGATTTGCAAGGATCCCAAACCTGTCCAACTTCAACCTGGGGCTGAGACATTGGTATGGTGTGAGCCTGCATAGGTGTTCGAGGTCAAGACTACCAGGCCTTGTTAGAACCCTTACCAGCCGATGAATACCTTTCCATTTTGGTGGCCAGAAGCCTGGTCACTGTATCCCGGTGGATCTGAGTAGATAGCAAGCCGTTGCCACCCTCTTCAGTGTTAACTCTGAAAACTTGGTGGAAACCTCCCTGTCCACCTCAAAACAGTTGGAAGTCAAGTCACCAAAGTGCTGTTTGAAAAACCAACTGAGCAATCCTGGTGGCTTGAGCTCAATATTTTGCATGATGAAATCATTCATGCTGATCAGGTGCACGGTCTACTGGAAGTCGTCATGCAATACCACCAGGCTTTCAGTAAACACCCGTTGGACTTTGGGCAGACCACCTTGATACAACATACCATCCCCACTGGCTTTTACCCTCCTATTAAGGAGAGATACTGGCCAATTCCTCCTGCCTGTTATCAAGAGGTGAAGAAGCTTGTACAGCAGATGAAGACGACCAATGTCACCAGGGAGAGTTACATCCCATGGGCTGCCCTCTGGTCCTTTTAAAGAAGAATGGAACCCTTTTCTTCTGCGTCGATTTCAGAAAAATCAACAATATCACCCACAATGACGCCTATCCGCTGCCGCAAATCAAGGAATTCCTCGCGGCCCTAGGGTCGGCTGTTTTTTTCTCCACCCTCGACCTGACCAGTGGCTACTGGCAAGTGGCCATGGTGCCTGAAGATAAGAAGATGACCACCCCAATGGGCCTCTTCAAATTCAACAATATGATTTGAACTTTGAAACCGTCCTACTTTAACAGACATTATCATCCACTCCAAAAGCTATGAGGCTCACCTCCAACATCTGACCACGGGTCGAATCTAAAGGCCGACAGCCGAGTGATCGGAGAAGTATTGGACTATTTCTCCAGTGGGCGAGCTTCAGAGAGGATCCGTCGGCGCAGGGCTGATTGTCGCAACTGTGGTGCCAAAGGAAGACTAAGTCTGAAACAGGCTCTAATGAGAAGGAGAGCTCAGTACTCTATTACCTATGAACAACTGTATGAAATTGTGATCCCCAGGAGGAATGTCAAGAAAGTGCTAGACATGTAGTACGACTAGTCCAGACACTTTGGAACTCAGAAGACTGAGGCTACCGGAGACGGTTCTACTGGGCGAACATGAAGCACGACATGTAGACTTGGTGTCGGGAGTGTCCAACCTGTGCAATCGCTCATTGAGAGCGACATAACCAGAGGTCCCCGTTACACCCCATCGTGAGCCTGCGTCCCCTGGAGATTGTGGCCCTAGATCATGAGAAGTTGGAGTTGAGTTGGTCCGGCCATGTCTACGCTATGACCCTCATCGATCATTACACCAAGTTCATGGTGGCTGAACAAGTCAAGGACCTGACCGCCAGAACCACTGCAGAGGCCCTGTGGAAAAGCTTCTTCCTATCCTATGGAGGTCCGGATAAGATCCAGGACCCCAACCAATCAAAATTTTGCTGCTGTTAAGCCCATTGCCTGTTCCTGCTCCGTCCTCTATAATCAGGAAGGTCTCCTCTTACCTTGTGATATGAGAGGCTGGTGGTCCTCCATCATGATGTCCTTGTACTGGGCTGAAATACCACCGACTGAGATGAGTCATTTATTGAAGTCTCTGTTCGGATATCGTGATGTGCAACGCTGTTGGGTGGGTCAAATTAAAAACTTCTTTGATACTGAAATAGAGAAAAATTTGTATAAAAAGGGTTGACACTGTCTTGGACATTGCTTTCGACATTAACATAGGACAGCCAGGGGGCTGTTGGAGCTGCGTTTTGTTAGTAACAGAACTTTTGAAAGTGCAGATAAAAAGCGATGTTCTCCAAAAGTTCTCGAGCTTTGCCTGGAATGCTGTCTGTGTTATGTTCAAGAACTGACCTTGCCGAGTTTACATAAGGGGGGGCAACTATGCCTCCAAGGTTTCTTTCTGACAGCCTAATAAAAAAGACTTGAAGGAATTGTGAACAGAATACGTATGATGTGAGTCCCCTGTGGATCCTCCTTACAGACCCAACACTAAGTCGAGTGTACATGGATTTGAGAAACATTGAGTCTGGCCAGAATTTTCTAGAGAGTACAAGACACACTGCAAAAAGGAGAATCCCATATGCCTGGATGAGATAAAGCGGAGATGTAAACGGGCATGGAAGAGTACACGGGAAAACTGTTTACAGATTAGGACACAGGGGAGATGACCTGACAGTGTAGTTGTACACTTTCTTGCACTTTGCTACCAAAGGTGTTAACGGAGAGAGACATCTTATGCCAGGACTTGCATACAGGAGGATTGATAAGGACTCCTGAGTACAGAGGGAAAGGAACGAGACCAGGGTCGGGATTTTTCACCGGACTATACACACGAGGTGGACCCGAACCTGCCACCCCAGTAACCACTGATCAAAACATACCAAAATATGTAATCAAAAGCCACAAAAAGACGAGGCATGAAAAATAGATAAGAAATAATATCTTTAGTAATAGAAAAATACACACAAACTGCTTGAAAAACCTTTAAAAATTGGAAAGAAGTCACAAATGAATGAAATCCTCGGGAAAGTGCTCGAACATGAGAATGTGCACTGTATCCGGAACTCCAGCTCCCCTAGGCCAAATATAGTGTACAACAATGTACAGAAAATCAATATTATAAATGGTGTTAAGCCTCATCAAATCTTTATAGGATCATAGTATTAATAGTATATTAAGGTGGAAGAACGCAAGGTTCCATCACGTCCAACCGGCAAGAATTAAATAATGTTTTTATCCCCAGAACCGTGATAGTTTTCTCCCAGAAAGTCATCAAGGCCTCGCTTGAACATGTACATAGTCGGCCATAAACAACCTCCTGCGGCAGAGAGTTCCCAACAGTCTCACTGCTCTTACAGTAAAGAACCTTTGTCTATGGTGATGGTCGATAGCCTATCCTCTAGGAGTAGAGGATGCCCCCTGTCATGGTCACAGCCTAGGTATAAAAAGATCTTTGAAGATCCTTGTACGGTCCGTCAGGTATTGTACAGTTGTAATGAAGGTTCTCACTCAGGAGTCTTTTTTTCTAAACTGAATAACCCAAATGTTGTCATCTGTATGTATTCTAGTACCCCATTCCCCTAATAATCCTGGTTTGCTCTACTCTGACACCCGTTCCAGCTCTACGATATATTTTTATATAAGGGCCCAAACTGTACACAAGAGTCCAGTGTGTCTAACCAGGGGATTTGTATAAGGGGCAGAACCTTAATGTCTTTATCATGAGAATCTAGTCCTCTCTGATACACCCATATTTATTTGCTTTAGCAGCCAGCGCCTGGCTTGGTCACTAAAATAATGTTTCCATCAACCAATACGCCAAGTCCTTTCAGCCAGTTTTACTAAGTAATTGACCGTTAGAACATAATTATACTTTTTGTTTCCATGGCCCAAGTGCATAACTTAATTTTCTACATTAAAACCGCATACAACATTTATCTGACCCATCCCCTCAAGCTTCCACAAATCCCTCTGTAATGCCTAAACTATCGACCTCAGTTTATATACTTTACCAGTTAGTATCATCTGCCAAATATTGAAACTTGACTGTGTTGTAAACCCACTACAGGTCATTAATAAGATAATATTAAAAAGAAGTGGCCCAATACTGACCCCGTGGCACTCCATGGTAACATCAACCCAATTGGAAAGGTGCCATAATGACCACCGTGTTTTCTATCACTAAAGCCATTACTTACCCCGTACACAGATTTTCTCTATTCCAGCAGTTCAGTCATATACCAACCGTGTATGTGGCACGGTGTCAAATGCCTTGAAAAGTCAAGGAATACAACATCCCACAGGTCCCCCAGATCAGTCTTGAACTACCTCCTCGTGAAACAAATAGATTAGCTGACAGGACCGATCTCTCATAAAAACCCATGCTGACGCTGGGTTAGAAGGTGGTGCACAGTGAGATACTCCAGGATACGCATCTATAATAAACCCTCAAATATTTTCCAACCACAGCAGTTAAAAACTTACGGGTCGGTAGTTGCCAGGATCGCTATAGATCTTTTTTGGATTTGGTACCACATTTTCTATGCGCCAGTCCTGTGGAACATAACCAGTCCTCAGTGAATCTTAAAATATAAAAATAACGTCGGTCTATCACCGTACATAGTTCATGCAGAACCCCGGGTGTGTATGCCATTCTGGCCCAGGTGATTATCTATCTTAGTGGATGCGAGCGGCGCCGTACTTCCTGGGTAAACTGTTGACAAATGATAAAAAGAATTTAATGATTCCTAATTGTGCTTCCACCAGGGAGGAATGGTCCTGGCTACGACAGTTGAAGAAGGCGACATTCAGTAGATTGGCCCGGTCTATCTCCTTCCACCATGACACCCATGTTATTTCTAAGGGGGACCCACACTCTCTGTTTTTGAGTTTTCTTATCATTTATATACTTGAAAAATAATTTGGGATGAGTTTTGCTTCTCCCTGGCAAATATTTTCTTTCAGCTCTTTTTTGAGGCCTTTATCTGTTTTTACAGGACTTGATCTTTCTCTCTATAATCCTGTAATGCCTATCGTACCTTTACGTGTAGCACCTTAAACGCTTTATCTTTCCGCTATTGCGGTCCGTACAAGGGACTCGTTAGCCACATAGGCTTTTCTTGCTTCCTTTATGCTTGTTCCCATAAGGTATGTGTTTCCCACAGGATTTTTAAGAATATATGCGAAAAAAAGTCCATTTTAGACAACTCCATACAACGTGAAGGATAAACAACAAAAAGAGGGTGAAACACAATAAGGTATGGACACACAATTCAGGATCGCACAAAACCAGGTACAAATAGAAAGTGTGTACCTAAATGTTCAGGTAATTAACGTGGGCCTCCCTCTATTCTGGGCCTGAGAAAATGTTGAAAGCAGATCTTGTCCAGGATGTGATCTCGGGCTCCACCAAGATCTTCTCAGGACCAAATACTTCCAGTCTACCAGAAACAACCGCCTACCTCTCACCGTTTAGTATCCAGGATATCTTGAACTCATAAGACATCGGTGGAATCAGGGCCTGTGGATGCGGAGGAGGAGAATTTGTCGTTGAAGATGACTGGATTAAGGAGAGAACGAGTTGGGAATGCGAATGTGGGAGGCAGATTGCAAACTTGTAAGACACAGGGTGATGCAGCTAAGAATTTCAAATGGACCAAGAACCGGGAGGTCCCAATTTATAAGCTAGGGATCTTCAGAGGAACATGCTTGCGGCAGCCAGACCCTGCACCAGAGGCTAAAACAAAGGAAATGGTCGGGTCTTTTGTTGCTGATGCTTGGTCTGGGCTGAACTTGGAGCATGAGTGGGACTTGTTCCCAGATGGCTTTTAGATCACGTACCAGGTCTCTTCAGCAGGAAGTTCGCAGTCCGGAACAAAAGTCCATAGCAACCAGGAGACCATGGGCTGGTCGGCAGGGTAACGGCAAACAGACGACAGAAGGTTTTAGCGTGACGCTTGTTGCGGGCACAAGAGGCAAAGGAAACCCCCAAAATTCCCGAACGGCCTTAACAAAATCAGGCCACCAGTAGAATCGGGAAATCAAGGCCCACAAGCGCTGCACCCCAGGGTGCCAAGCCACATGAGAAGAATGTCCACAGTTCAGGATTCTCGTCGGCGACCAGGTTGCACATAAAGTCCTTGCGGGAGGCAGATGCCAGAGGTCCACGGCAATGGCAAGCACAAGTCTCTCGGAGGAACAATTGCCTCGGGAGCAGAGTCACGCCCCGGCATAACATCAGAAGCACGGGACAGGCGTCAGCCTTGATGTTTTCTATTGCTGCGGCGAAAACTGGATTCGGAAGGTCAAAGACGAGAAAAGAAGAGGGACCACGGGTGGCGTGATTTCATAGCGCTGAGCAGTCGTAGATACTGAGGTTTTTGTGGTCTGTGAAAATCTGACTAGAAAAATTGCGCTGTCTCCAGAACATGGACGACACTCTTTGGAAAGCAAGAAGGAGGCCGCCGAAGTAATTGTTCGGCCCCTAGGCCCCTTCTGGGTAAGGAGCGGCCCCAGTCCCACGGAGGAGGCATCAACTCCATAGGAACGGCTTTTCAGTATCAGGCCAGGTAAGGATGAAGCGGTGAGGCAAAAGCAGGTTTTAAATTCTTGAAGGCTTGTTCTGCCGTGGAGGACGACACAGGGATTAGCACCCTTTCATAGCGCCACCATAGGTGCGACCAGAGATGAGAAAAATGGGGGATAAAACTATAATATAGCCAAAGCACAGAAATCTCTTATAGCTTGCAGGTCCAATGGCGTGGCCACTGAAGAACAGCAATACACTTGGCCGGATCCATCTGCAACAAACCCTTTACTCAAAAGTTATGTAGCCGAGGAATGGAAGGCGTCTCTAGAAACAGCATCTTCCCGAATTCCGCAGTGAGGTCGGTTCATCCTGAGTGGGCTGAAGTACTGCACTTAATGAGACTGGGGGACTCGAGATCAGCAGAAGTACACAAGGATGTGTTCATCCAGGTAAACCACAACACGACTGTACAATAGTCCCGAAATATCATTCCATCAATCTGGAAAACGGCTGCAACATTAAAGTCGAAGGGCATAACTTGATATTAATAATGGCCGCACTAGTGTTAAAGGCTTCACTCGTCACCCTTCCGATGCGATGAGTTGTAGGCCCCACGAAAGATCAACTTGGAAATAAACTCTGACACATGCAGCCCCCAACAACCGACGTGTCCCAAAGCTCCATTGATCACGGCTAGGTAGCGATTCCTTAATGGTGACTAGTAAGACCGAAATAGTTATTACAGGGCAGTAGAGAGCCATTCCTTCTTGGGTGACAAAAAGAAACCAGCGTCCAAGCTGGTGAGGTTTTGCGGATGAAACTCTCCTTTGTAGAGATTTTCTTACCATAGTCCGACATAACGGGCAGTCTCAGGAACCGAGAGGTGCAAATCAAACACACCGCCACCACCCGTGTGAGGAGAAGATACCAGGGGATCAGTCAATGGTACAGATGTAGGACGATGTGGAGGTAGGGTCTTCAGATTGCTTTTTTGGAAACACACTCTGTTTTAAGTCTGGTACGGAGCGGTAAGTCCCTCCAGAGATGCTTCGGTAGACAGGAGGAGTTCCTAGCTGTGAGCGTATGTAAACCGTCATACAGATCGTAGGATTACACTCCGAACCTCATCACGAGAAATCCTCCCCACTAAGACCAGTCCGGAATAGGGCCACTATGCTGCAACCTAGGGGATGACCCAACAGGAGTAGGTAATTCACTGGGCGAGCACAAAAAAGGAAGTCTCTCTTATGTAATGCACCAACTTGAGGAGCAGGGTTCCGTGCGAAACCAGATGGGCATAGAAGAATTGGCCATCGAACTGAGGCAATGGACAATGGTTCTAGAACAAACCACCGTCGGTAATTGATGCTGGGAGGACCCTAGGGCAGCATCTACAAAGTTCGCTGGGAGCCGCGTGAAGCTGTAAACAAACCTGGACAGGGGACCGGTGCACCGCCGAGGAGTCACGGGTACAGCACGCAAGTCGGCGTGGAGAAGGCTTTATGGACTCACTTCTCAGCCACCTGTAAGTCTAGGTCGCTGCGTTTCTTCCGGACGTGGGGACTGGATCAGACAAGTTCACCGACAAAGTGCTCTGGGCGTCACAATACAGGCAGGGTTCTCCTGACGTGTCTGACGCTCTTGTAGAGATAAGCCGGTTCGGTCCCACTGCATGGGTTCTCAGCAAAAAATTCTGCCGGTGGCTGGAGCGTCCTTTGGAAAGACAGGCTACCGGGCGTAGTCCTCACGCGCTCCTTAAAGCAACGTCAATCGAGTGGGCCAGGTGATGAGCCATCAGCGGTAGACGAAAGACCGAGTCGCTAGTGCGTCCTTGACCTCGCAAGAGTCTTTCTTAATGTACAGGGATGAGGGCTGCTCGTCACAGGCAACGTTCGGAACCAGGGTGCGTACTGAACTTCCGACCCTCACCACCAGATGAGTTCCCTGAGAGGTTCATCTGACAGACATCGCAGGAGGCTTGTGCCTCGAAGACTGACTGGAACTCGGACGAAATGCTGTGATGCTAGAATAACCGGTCATCTCTGTCCCAAAGAGGAGCAGAGCCAAGCCAGGGCTTTCCCAGAAGAAGGCTGAGGACAAATGCCACCTTGGACCAGCTCGGTAACCCTATGTGCATTGGGAGGCATGGGTTTATAAAGGGGGGGGGGGCCCCTGTCCATCTTCGGGATCTCCATCATATTTGCCGGGCAACAGAGAGACGTAAGCCTGGGTCAGCAGCGAGTCGAGGAGCAGCCACAGGAAGACTGTTGCTGGTTCATGGGAGATAGCAAGCGGATGAACGCATAGCGGTGACTTTCTCAAGCGATTCCGCGTGCGCAATCTGCGGGACTGTGTTGGATCAGATGCGGACAAGATCAGGCTGAAGGGGAGGTGGATCGAGGCCGGGATCTATACTGTCCAGGATCAGTGAGTCTCTGGAACACCCGCGGGAGATGGAACAGCACGACACCTGGCGGAGCTAAGTGGCATCTGTTTTCACCAGAGGCCCGTCGCAAAGAGTGTAGGACTTGTGCGGCAGGGATACCACCAGGTCGTTCATAAGGTGCACTAGCCCGAGGTGGCAGCCGTCGGGTACCTTAATCTGAAGACAGTCTCGATCAGGTCCAGGGGTCAGTGGCAGCGAAGAGATGCAAGGTCAAGAGTCCAATCTGGGGTCAGCGAATTGAGGTCAGGCAGGTGGGGAACGGGAAAACAGGCACAGAACTCAGAAACACCGGAGAAATCGGGTAACCATGGTCAACAACAGGACTACAGGAGCGGAGTACACACAGGAATGCAGGAATAAACAGGAACGCCAGCTATAATCACATGGAATCGTTCTCTTAGGACTGTGAGTGCACAAGATCCGGCAGGGGAACCCATTAGCGGTGGTGCTGGCCTTCAAATTTCAGCAGGAGCCGCACGCGCCTAGGCAGGTCGGGACGTCCGCACACGCAGTCTGGGGAAGAGCGTTATCCGGAGAGGTGAGTTAGCGAGTCCGCTTGAAGCGGGGGCACACGAGGGCATGGATGCGCCACCAATCCGAGACAGGGTTTGCGAGGAACCCAAACGACCCCTGAACCAACCTTTTTTATTTTGCACTGAGTATCCCGTTCATGCCACAGGTGTCTTCCAGTAAACATGGGGTGCTTCCCATGGGCCCACTATTAGGCCTGGTAGACTCAGTCGTTGAGGGAGCCCCTCTTGCCAGCATCTGCAGCCAGAAATCTGTCAGCAAGGCCAGTTAGATTGATCCCAATCAAGATAATCAGTTACTGTGTAAACCCCCACATGACTTGAACATGTGGCCTCCCCAAGTACAGACCAGCATCTGACAAAGGTCAGACAGCTCGGATCCAGTGTGCACTCCCAGAGCGCACACTGATAAGGTGCACACCACGAATCCGCCGTTCGTACCAGTTTACAGGTTCAGAGGGGGGGAGAGAATGGTGTTTACCCAGATGTTGAGTTTTTTCTCAAAGTATGGCTCCATGCTGCAGGAGAAGGATATGACAGTGGTTCAGTGGACACATGAGGTAGTAAAAATCGAACACATCCCTCCACACAGGTCAGTGCAGAGGAGGTGAAGTGTGAGCACTCAGGAAGTGCTACAGCTGGGTGGAAGGTAAAAGAGGGCAAAATGTATCTCAAGGTATAGTTCTGGGGTCTAAACACGACTATGAATACATATAGAAGGCTAGAGATTTCTTCCCTGCAGGAACCCCTTAAGCAATGGCACCTGGTTATAGAGACTCATGGATGCTCTCTTACTTCACAAAAGTGGGGCTAGTTAAAAAGTAAGCACACCAATTGGGGGGTAACTCCAACAGCAAGGGCAAGTATGGTGGTCTGATAGGTGTGAAGGGCAGCTGACCAATGGGCCCGGAGACTGTCCTGTAGTCTCAACGGGATTCTGCAGCAAAGTTTGTATCCATAGGCTTCCAGTCCATGGTGGCCGCAAAGTCCTCAGATGAAGGAAGGTGGAGGAAAGACTGAGCCAGAGCCTGGGACCTGGATGACTGACGAGACGGGTGTGCACTGCCCAGAGTCATCACCAGTGCCAAGACACACAACCTCAAAATGGCCATGCTCACGCGCATAAACTGCAAGTGGTTTTGCCCCGGCGTACTACCCCTGTATTAGCCTAGTGGAAGTCTGCATAGTCTGTGCCCACCACAACCCGGTAAGGTGATAAAGACCCCACAGAACCACTGATCACTTCCAAAGGACTGCAGAGGGATTATCCAGCTGCCAAAAAGGGTACGTAGGATACAGGCTTGTGGCATTGATCTCTTTGCCGGGTGGCCAGAAGCTTTCCACACCAAGGCTACTGCCAGAGCTCAGCGCAGAAGTGTGGTGATTGAGATTTTCGCAGGCTTTGGGACTTTCCGAGACCCATAGAAGTCCGGTTCGCAGACCCTTCACTGGACAGGTAAAGACATGAAACCTTTATGCAGTATCTAGAGTCATTATTCCCCATAGTCTATGAGCCAAAGATTGGTTGGGTAACTGTTTTTATGTAATCAACAGAGATTGTGAAGGTTATATGGAGATGTTCCAGAAACCCGCTGGCGCTTTGGAATTATCCTTGCCTGAGATGGGAGGAGTCTGTAAGATGGTGGGAGCGGCTTTGTTGCATGTACATTCCGGATGAATCGCCCCCTATGGATCCATTACCCATGTCACTTGAAGAGATAAATGACGTGTCCAGGAACTCAAGGGAATAACTCTGGGTGACATTTGTCCTTCACTTTGTGGGTGTGGGGATTGGAAGGGTTTCTGTAAGTTGGGGGTGATATTGGGATTGACGATTTGCTCTTGTCACTTTAGTGCTTTTTGTTGCCTCCCTCATCAAGTCCTACCATGTCCCAGATGGCCGTACTCGGCGGAGCACCTCGACAGAGAGATGCCCGGAGCGGAGGGTGATGCTGCCTGTTGGAGAACCAGCCTGTTTACAACACTGTGAACTCTAGTGAAAACTCAAGATGTGTGTGAGTGTGTACGACAATAGCCCTTTAGGACTGATCTCTGGGAATCTGGTGAACATAAAACGGCACAACAGGAGGGAGTTAGCCCACTGAAGGGTACGGGATTTTGAGGAGGTTGCTTAAGAGGTGTTGGGTTTTGCAGTTCTAAACAGGGGTGGGAATGTGAGAGATCATTCCTCTTGGCGGCCATCTTGGAGCAATGAACCAAACAGAAGCCATGTTAAGTACTCAGCCGGGTCAAGCACTGTCCACTAAGGTATGATTACAACCATTCTTTTCTACCTGTTATCGCCTGCAGACTAATTCCCTTGACATTTAAATGAGAAGCCGGTCTGTCCTTCCTCCTCTTTGTTTCTTTATTCGCTAGTACCAAGCTATCTCTGTTTGACTTAGACCTCTCTCAGAAATATAGTATAACCTGGTCGGAACAAGCCTATTAACCCTTGTCAAGATAGTGCTGGTAAATTCATTATGTGCCAATAGCAAGGACAGATTCTTATCTCCTTGTCACGCCCCCACATCTGCTTTTATTTTGATATATGACTGTGTGTTTTCGAATAAAAGTCTGACCTGGTGCATCTGACGACCATGTCGACGTCTTGGGTTTCTCTTCTCTGCTCATCCCTGGTACCAGGAGCCTTGAGATTTAATTGGAAGTCACCATGGGCGGGGGGGGGAGGGGGGGGTTTGAGCCCCAGAATAAAAATGCTCTTACACACGTCATGCATGCCCCCAGCTAGACAGCCCAGCAGCTCATCACCCCCAGTATACAGCCATAGCCCCCTGCGCCCAGTATAGTATCAGTCGCCCTGCCCCCCCCCACAAGTATATACTGAACAAAAGTACACAGTACTCCACTTCCAACGCCCTTCTTGTTTTTGGCTACTCTCCCCGTCTTTGGGTCCTACTGGCTTCTCTTCGTGTCCCCGGCGCACAGCCAGATACGTGAAGACGTCAGAATATTGCCAACTCATGTTTGTGCGCGGCGGCATCGCGGTTGTGGACCTGAATAACGGAGTAGTGGATCCCAAAGGAGGATCGAAAAAACCCAGGGACCGAGCACCTATGCAAGAAGAGGACCGGGGCGCGCCGGAAGTTTGTACAGTGTTAGCTATTTTATAGACGTCAGAGAATAAACCGAGTTCGGTTTTTTTAGCACCTATTTTGTGTGAAAGCTCGGCTTATATATCACGTCTATACGGTTATTATTTTTTTGAGGGGGATCTTTTATTTTTTTTGACATTACCGGGTCTGTAAATCGTGATCTATATAGCTTGGTGGAGAGCTTTTATGTGGCAAGTGCTGTACTTTCCAATATACATTTTATGTGGAGATAATTTTTTTGTCTCACTTTTTATGCATTTGATCTATGACAAAATCTGTGAAAATGTATTATTTTTTTTAATGTGTGTGTTTTATTGTACAGTCATCTGGACATGGCAACCAAATACTTACTGGAATTTGTTGAGTTTTACTTATGTTATGTATCTTACATTTTTATGTATATGGTCTTTTTATTAATTATTTTGTTTATTCTAATTACTTTTTATTGAACTTTTTATTGTCCCTTTATGGGCTACTGATAAGCATGTGATTGCATGTTCATTATAAAACCCTGCAAGGTCCTGTCGGACCACAGGGGCTCGATCAAAGCGAGCAACGGAGAAAACATCTTCTGCAGGATTTAACCAGTGACCACGACGTATAACGGGCCGCCCGGACACGCAATACGGACGCGTCAGCTGTAAGATCAGGTTGATCGACGCCGGCGCGGTTAAACAGGGCGCCGGTGGCGCCTCATCGGTATATATCACGGCGAATACGACTAAGTGGGTGAAGGCGGGGTTGGATTCAGACCATTCCTCCGTATTCTATCACAAGCGTTGCGGTGAGAGAATAAAGGAGAGATAGTGGGAAAACGGGAGTAGGAGGAGGAAGGCAAGGAAAGAAAAAAAATAGAATTAGTGGTTCGGGGTAGTTGTTTGAATTATACGTTCCATGCTTCTAATAACACGGTATTAGCAGCAGAGTTGTTTGAGTCGGTCAGTGTAAAGCATATAGATTCGCCGTGTGTAAGTCGCTACAAGGCAAGGCAAAACATGTCGTCACATACGAAACAAGCATCAGACGAATCGGGAAGACACCGAGCGAAGGGAGAGGTAGAGGAAGCGGAGACCCCTCCCCCCCCCAAAAAGGAGGAACAGACCGTAGGAGGAACACGTCAGATATTTCCTCTAGCCCAGAGGATGGGCGAAGATATGGTAAGTGAGGGGAGACGGGTGCGGGAAAGGTGATGAAGAGAAAGGGGGGGGGCCAGGCTCTAATGGGAATGGTTGGGAGTATGGTTAACTGGTGGATATAGGCACTTAGGTATTTTATTTTATTAGATTGTTTTAAGAATGTGTTTATTGGCGTACCGTGTTTGTTTTAGGGGTTTGAGACAAATTATGGCCTTGTAGTTGACCAATCATAGTCAGTTCGGAGGGCTGAGGGGGGGGAGAGAAAAACGGACGTGGGTGAGGACGGCGGGGGGGGGCGGGGGGCAAGCCGGAGGGTGAACAGGGGTAACGAGTGGCAACGGGGGGAGGGGGAGGGGCATGAGGGGTGGAGGAGATGAAGAGGGGGGGGGGAATAGGGGAAGGCTTCTGCTGGTTGGGGGGGGAATTGCTGTGGAGGAGGTGGTACGGGGGGAGGCTATGGGATGGGGAGCGGAAGAGGGAGGACGGAGGGGGAAAGAAAGAGGGCAGAGAAGGGTGGAACAAACGGGTGAGTTGGAAGAGGGAAGAGGGGAGGGATTACAGGGACGCTGGGGGACAAAGGGGGAGAAGAGGGGGAGTAGGGAGCGCAGATTACAGCGTAGGGCGGAAGGGAAGGGAGACGGGGGGTAGGTGAGGTAGAGAGTAGGTGGAAGAGAAGATGTAAGTGGTGAGCTCCGGGAGAATAGTTTATAAAATTTAGGTTTTGTATTATTTATTTTGGATATAGTTTAGTTAATGTAAAATGGTCTTTGTTTTGTGTGGATGGTTATTATTACTTGTTTGATTATATATTAGATTCCATGTGATTAGTAACAGTTGTTGTAGTCATTATTGTGCTGATCGTGTGTCGTTAGATGCGGATGTTATGGTGGTCTGAGCGGAGGTAGTGTTTGGTCTAGGAATAGGTGTTGGACTAAGGGGTTAATTAGTCTTGTGTAAGGTTTGTTATTATGTTAATGTTGTTTCAGATGGTGATTGTGGTATTAGGGTATACAGTTCACGGAGATCGTCGTCCCACACGGAGAGCCCCCGGCTTGCGCGGGGCGAAAGGAGCCCTGAGAAGTGCATCGGAAGGCACGACCCGGGGAGACGGACTCGGGACACCCCCGGTCGGGGAGCAGCGCCCCGGACGCATTGCGGGACGGCGGGAGTTGGCACAGGGTGGGGCCGCGGTCGGGACGGCCTAGGGCATCAATGAAGACACCTCATCCCATACCCACTCGTCTCTCCCTCTACCACTACAGAATCACCTTCCCTCCACCTACTCCCCCACTCCTCGTAGCTCGAGTCGCAACGGCCACCTCGGCATAGTCTAACCCAGGCGGTCGCCGATACTAGGTCAACTCCCTGCTCTTCTCTCGCTGACCGGGAACAACCGCAGCAAAAACGGGGACTTTGCTCTATTCCATCTTGTTTATCACTGGCTCCTCTCCCGCCAAACGCAACAACTAACATCAGGAAGCGAGCTCTTGGGCAGCAGCGGGCAAGGTCCTAACTGGAGAAAAGGAGGGGACGCCGCGCCGCCCGAAGCGCTGGACGACACGGAGGGGGAGGAAGAGCCCCGCTACGAAGGCTGTACACGCCGAGGCGGCTCCCTCCGTGCGCTGGGGCCCTCAACCCGCAGGCCGAGGCGCGTCCTCCGTAGGGGAGACCGGAGCACAGATGGCCCGCCTCTTAAACATCCCCCCCTTCTCCTCCCCCCTCAAAACGTTTCTACCAGTCACTTCCTCGACTTTGTATACAACCGATAGCTGAGACGCCCGTCAGAGCGAGGAGGAGAGCAGCAGCCAGGGAAGCAAGACGCCTGGAAGAGAGGACCCCGCGGTCCAGAGCGGGAACACGCTGGCGGGAGGACGTGGACGCAAAAAGAGTGAGATGACGATCAGGCGCATTGCCCCCAGGGGAACACCGAAAACCAGCACGAGGAGGCTAGATGAAGAGGGCAGCGAGAAAATCGGTCAGCCCACCAGGCAGAGGACTGAAGAGCGATACGAAGACGGGAATCGGGAGGAATTGCGCAGGGGACGTAGCTGACTGGCTGAGTCGGAAGAGGCTCGAGCGGAGGAGCGGGAGGCACCAGTGTTTGTACCAGGCGTAAAAGAGGAAGCCGTCTGCCGCAAAAAGCCCTGATCTGCCGTCTCTTTTCTTTTTGTTCTGTTATTTTTCTCGCTCGTGAATGAGCCGCGACTAGCATGGAACCCTAGGAGGAACACAAGGTGAGGAGGGGTGCCGGGACCCGACAACCAGGAGGCGCGGACGAAGACGGAGGCATCCAGGGCCCCCCCGAGCGGGCACAGGGCGAGGAGCGGTGGGAGGGCGCTGGGTAGCCGAGAGGAAAAGAGAGCTGAGGCGTTAACTAGGAAAGAAAGCGCGGAGGGCGGCTAGGACGTGAGGGAAGTGTGGTAGGTAGGAGAGGGAGCTGGAGAGTCTCCAGCTATTCAAATAATGAGAGACCATTTTAAGGTAGGGTAAGCGTGAGAGTTTGGTTATAAGCCTACATTAATAAATAAATAAAATTGTCCATATCAGTTTGTATGACTAATTGTGTATTCGCCGTGCGCCTGACGTAGTTTATACAAGACCCTTTGATCGGATAACAGCCATGGTCTTATACAGCCGGCGCGTTTGCCTCTGTTATGGGGGAGTAAGTGGTGTGATTGTTATACGCCTTTAACTGGTCAATTTCTATTTTTTTTTTTTTTTCATGTCACCACTTGTGTGTGTTTGTTTTTGGTTAGTTATTTCACCTGTGTTATATTTGTTATTATTATTAACTGAAATATTTTCAGCCCTTGTTTGGTGTTTTTTGTTTGTTTGTTCGCGTTTTGTTATATGTTTATCAAGTCTACCTGTGTTATAAAGGTCAACCCTACCTGTTATACGCCAGTTTTATCCTGCCGGCGGATGCGGCCCCATGAGTGGCATGATAATGACGAGCACGAGGAAGGAGAAAGATTGCAGGGGTGCGGGAGGGGAGGAGTTGTTTTCATGCTCTTTTTATGAGGTGTGATAGCAATGAGAGTATGGTAGTTGATATGTTGGTTTAGTTAGCGGTGTAGGGGATCTATACGGCCCAGTGGGTGCATTTACGCCCTGGGATCAAGATCTTTAGGCCTGCAATGATGAGAGGCATGTAGACCGTTGCTTATAGTGCGATGTGCCTTACTGGGAGTGAGTATAAGAACAGATGAAAATCCATGATTCGTTTAGTTTCTTTTCACGAGAGAGTTGGTCTCATGTATTATACAGAGAGGCTGGTGACGCGGTTTTCTTGTTCTTTTTGTTCATTTAGTAGGTTTACGGCTAGAATAGGATTAGTGCGAGCGGAGGCGTGCAGGTTTTTTGAGTAGTTGTCTGTGGGTTTTTGGTTGTTTTTCACTGGTGAGGTTGAATTATCTAATAGGGTTTTTTTTTTTGACAACGCGTGCGAGGTTTGTGGACGGTTTGTTTTAGTTTTTTTTTTTATGCTCAGTGTGGTCGGTTTTTTTTAGTGATTTTTTTATTCGAGGTTTGTTTAGTTGTAGTTGTGGCCCTGTGTTGTATCGTATGTTTACCTGCGTTATAAGCCCTGGTCTCCGCCCTTTCATGCACATTTCCATCACCGCGCCGAACCTGTTCGTCCCTCGTCTTCCTCCATCCATTCTACGTCCGCACTTCCCTCTCGTTTTCCCTGTGACTCCGCGGCGTTTTTTCTTCCCTTTCATTAACCATGGGGCTTTTGACCTGGCGCCTTATTTCTTGGATAACAGGGCGACCGTGGCGTATAACAGGGCGACCGTGGCGTATAACAGGGCGACCGCGGCGTATAACAGGGTGACCGTGGCGTATAACAGGGCGACCGCGGCGTATAACATGGCGACCGTGGCGTATAACAGGGTGACCGCGGCGTATAAACAGGGTGACATATAACAGGGCGACTGCGGCGTATAACAGGGTGACATATAACAGGCCGACCGCGGCGTATAACAGGGTGACCGCTGCATATAACAGGGAGACTGCGGCGTATAACAGGGTGACATATAACAGGGCGACCGCGGCGTATAACAGGGTGACCGCTGCATATAACAGGGCGACCGCTGCATATAACAGGGCGACCGCGGCGTATAACAGAATGACATATAATAGGGCGACCGCGGCGTATAACAGGGCGACCGCGGGGTATAACAAGGCGACCGCGGCGTATAAACAGGGCAACCGCGGCGTATAACAGGGTGACATATAACAGGGCGACGGCGGCGTATAACAGGGTGACATATAACAGGGCGACCGCGGCGTATAACAGGGTGACATATAACAGGCGACGCGGCGTATAACAGGGGACATATAACAGGGGTGACATATAACAGGGTGACATATAACAGGGGTGAGACGTGTGATCAGAGGTCGCTCCGAGCCGCGGGTGTTACAGCTTATACTGCGGCACTTACTATCTGCACCTTCTGTGTGACTTTCATCATCACATCTCTATACACTGCAGCTTCCTGTAATCCCGAGAGGCCCCGCCCCCAGTGACACACACTCCCCGGGTCACATATAATATATGAGGAAGTGTGTGAGGTTAGAGAGTGTCCTGCACTGAGGAGAGAAGAGGTAAGTGACCAGAGGAGGGACTACAACTCCCAGCATGCTCCAGGAGCGCACACACACTATATGGAAAGACTACAACTCTCAGCATGCTCCAGGAGCACACACACTATATGGAGGGACTACAGCTCCCAGCATGCTACAGGAGCACACACACTATATGGAGGGACTACAACTCCCAGCATGCTACAGGAGCACACACACATATGGAGGGGACTACAACTCCCAGCATGCTACAGGAGCAACACACTATATGGAGGGACTAAACTCCCAGCATGCTACAGGAGCACACACACAATATATGGGAGGGACTACAACTCCCAGAATGCTCAGGAGCACACACACACTATATGGAGGGACTACAACTCCCACATGCTCCAGGAGCACACCACACATATGGATGGACTACAGCTCCCAGCATGCTCCAGGAGCACACACACTATATGGAGGGGACTACAACTCCCAGCATGCTCCAGGAGCACCAAACTACTATGGAGGAAACTACAGCTCCCAGCATGCTCCAGGAGCACACCACTATATGGAGGGAACTACAGCTCCCAGCATGCTCCAGGAGCCACACACTATACTGGAGGGACTACAACTTCCCAGCATTGCTCCAGAGCACACACACACTATGGAGGGACTACAACTCCCAGCATGCTACCAGGAGCTCACACGCTATATGGAGGGACAAATACCAGCATGCTCCAGGAGCTCACACACTATATGGAGGGACACAACTCCCAGCATGCTCCAGGAGCTCACACACTATATGGAGGGACTACAACTCCCAGCATGCTCCAGGAGCACACACACAAAATGGAGGGACTACAACTCCCAGCAGCCCAGGAGCACACACACATATATGGAGGGACTACAACTCCCAGCATGTCCAGGAGCACACACACACTATATGGATGGGACTACAGCTCCCAGCATGCTCCAGGAGCACACACACTATATGGAGGGACTACAAGCTCCAGCAAGCTCCAGGAGCACACACACTATATGGGAACTACAGCTCCCAGCAGCTCCAGGAGCACACACACTATTGGAGGAGGAACTACAAAGCTCCAGCATGCTCCAGGAGAACACACACTATATGGAGGGACTACTATCCAGCATGCTCCAGGACGGCACACATGTGGGAGGGACTACAGCTCCAGCAGCTCCAGGAGCGCACACACTATATAGGGACACAACTCCAGCATGCTCCAGGTCCCTCCATGTGGGGTCCAGTATGTGCTATTAGTGAGGAGCGGCACAGTCCAGCGCCATCACTCCTCCCTCAGTCCAGTGACCTCCCCTCCAGTGTCTGGAGAATCCCCATCTGTCACATCTAGGGGCGGACTGGCCATAAGACCCACCGGGAGAAATCCTGGTGGGCCGATTAGTTTTGGGCCGGTGGTAAAATAAAAACACATGAACTCACCTCTCCGACGCTGTGACGCTGTTCCTCTGCTTGATCCCAGTCCGGCCGCGGTGACAACAACGTACGGGCCGGCGTCGCACAGACAATGACGTAATTGTCTGTGCGACGCCGGCCCATACGGAGCTATCACCGCGGCCGGACTGGGATCAAGCAGAGGAGCAGCGTCACAGCGTTGAGAGGTGAGTTCATGTGTTTTTATTTCTATGTACTGTGCTGGCGCTGTATACCGGGGGCTGGTGCTGTATACTGGGGCTATGGTCTGGCAGGTTGTATTGTACTGGGGGGTGGGGGGGTGCTGGCTACTAGTCATAGTAGCTATATTCCTGTACATAGGGGGCAGTATTATAGTAGTTATATTCCTGTACATAGGGGGCAGTATTATAGTAGTTATATTCCTGTAATAGGGGCAGTATATAGTAGTTTTTTCCTGTAATAGGGGGCAGTATTATAGTAGTTATATTCTGTACATAGGGGGGCAGTATTATAGTAGTTATATTCCTACATGGGGGCGTATTATAGAGTAACCGTACATAGGGGGCAGTATTATAGTAGGTATATTTTTGTAAATAGGGAGCAGTATTATAGTAGTTATATCCTGTACATAGGGGGCAGTATTATAGTAGTATATGTACATAGGGGGCAGTATTATAGTAGTTTATTCCTGTACATAGGGAGCAGTATTATAGTAGCTATTCCTGTACATAGGGGGGGAGTATTATAGTAGTTATATTCTGTACATAGGGGGCAGTATTATAGTAGGTATTCCTGTAACTAGGGGGCAGTATTATAGTAGTTATATTCCTGTAAATAGGGAGCAGTATTATAGTAGCTATATTCCTGTATAGGGGGGCAGTATTATAGTAGTTATATTCCTGACATAGGGGGCAGTATTATAGTAGTATACCTGTACATAGGGCAGTAATAGTAGTTATATCTTGTACATAGGGGGCAGTATATAGTAGTTATATTCTTGTACATAGGGGGCGTATATAGTAGTTATATTCTTGTACATAGGGGGCAGTATTATAGTAGTATATTTGTACATAGGGGGCAGTATTATAGTAGTATATTCCTGTACATAGGGGCAGTATTAGTATTATAGATTATTCCTGTACATAGGGGGCAGTATTATAGTAGTTATATTCGTACATAGGGGGCAGTATTATAGTAGTTATATTCCTTGTACATAGGGGGCAGTATATAGTAGTTATATCTTGTACATAGGGGGCAGTATTATAGTAGTTTATTCTTGTACATAGGGGGCAGTATTATAGTAGTATTCTGTACAGGGGGGTGGGGGCAGTATTATATAGTTATATTCCTGTACATAGGGGGCAGTATTTATAGTTATATTCTGTACATAGGGGGCAGTATTTAGAGTTATATTCCGTACATAGGGCAGTTTATAGTAGTTATATTCCTGTACCTAGGGGGCAGTATTATAGTAGTTAATCCTGTACATAGGGGCAGTAGTATATAGTATTTATTATTCCTGTACATAGGGGGCAGTATTATAGGAGTTATATTCTTGTACATAGGGGGCAGTATTATAGTAGTTATATTTCTGTACATAGGGGCGTATTATATGTAGTTATATTCTGTACTAGGGGGCAGTATTATACGGTAGTTATATTCTTGTACATAGGGAGCGGTATTATAGTAGTTTATTCTGTACATAGGGGGCAGTATATAGTAGTTATTATTCTGTACATGGGGAGGGGGGGCGCAGAATTATAGTGTTATATTCTTGTACTAGGGGCAGGATTATAGTAGTATATTCTTGTACATAGGGGGGCAGTATTATAGTAGTTAATTTTGTACATAGGGGGCAGTATTATAGTAGTTATTTCTTGTACATAGGGGCAGTATTATAGTAGTTATATTCTTGTACATAGGGGGCGCGTATATAGTAGTTATGTAATGTACATAGGGGGCAGTATATAGTAGTTAGATTCTGTACATAGGGGGCAGAGATTATATAGTTATATCCTGTACATAGGAGGCAGTATGTATAGGTTATATTCCTGTACATAGGGGGCAGTATTATAGTAGTATATCCTGTACATAGGGGGACAGAATTATAGTAGTTATATTCTTGTACATAGGGAGCAGTATTATACGGAGTTATATTCTTGTAAATAGGGGGCAGTATTATAGGAGTATATCTTGTACATGGGGGCAGTATTATAGGAGTTATATTCCTGTACATAGGGGGCGTATTATAGGAGTTATATCCTGTTACATGGGGGCAGTATATAGGAGTTATATTCTGTACATAGGGGGCAGTATTATAGATAAGTTATATTCTCTGTACATAGGGGGCAGTATTATAGTAGTTATATTCCTTAACTAGGGGCAGTATTATAGAGTTATTCCTGTTAGGGGGCAAGTAGTATGTAGTTATATTCTTGGACATAGGGGGCAGTATTATAGTAGTTAATTTCCTGTACATATGGGGCAGATATAGGAGTTAATTCTTGTACATAGGGGGCAGTTATAGGAGTTATATTTTGTACATAGGGGGCAGTATAGGAGTTATATTCTTGTAATAGGGGGCAGTATATAGGAGTTATATTCTTGTGTACATAGGGGGCAGTATTATAGGAGTTATTTTTTACATAGGGGGCAGTATTATAGGTATATTCTTGTTTATTGGAGAAGGTATTGTAGTATGTTTTATTGTACTATATGCAGTATAGTGTGTGCTCTTAAATAAAAGTGTTATTCCTTAAAGGAGGCAGTAGAGTCTTTTCTTGCGGTGACAGTTGATTTAGACCTCATTACAGTTGTATGGAGTTTAGTAACTCCACCACCATACAAGGGCCACACCTACTTATTTTGACCCCGCACACAGAATGGGCCCACTTTTACAGTTTTTTCCAGGGCCACTTTAAAATCCCAGTCCGCCCCTGGTCACATCACACATGTCATGGACACAATTGCTTCATATAGAGTTTGCTCTTAGTTCTTGTCATGTTTCCTCAGGTTCTATAGATCAGACTCCCAGAGGTTCTCTAAAGATGATCCTTTCCATCAATGATCCACCAGGATCCGGGAGAAGGACAGAAGCAGATGGCGGCCAGGATCTGGAGTCACCCTGGAGATGATCTCCTTGATAACCGGAGAGGTGAGAGTCCCCAGGACACGGCTCTTATCTCTAGGAATAACCGCGGGAAATGACTGGAGAGGTGAAGGTTCTTAGGATCTATGTAGTGTCAGTGTCTCCCCCATACACAAGGATTACACAGTAGTGAAGAAGTTCTGGTGAGTGTGTTGACCCCCGTGTGTCAGGAGGATGGACCCAGAGCCCCCATCCACCGAGCCTCCACCCATTCAGCTGATAATGCAGAGAGAAGATCCTAGAATTACCTCCAGGAATCACTGAGCTGCCTGAGCGGAGGGGTGAGCGCTGGGGAATGCTCGGGACATTGGAACAATAACACAAGGGAGGGGTTGCGGTGAGACGTGTCATTGTGGGTGTCAGTGTTCCTAGAAGGTGTCAGAGAGTCGCTGTCTATTCCCATGGAGGAGTGGGAGTATATAGAGGACACAAGGTTATACGCCGCGGTTGCCCTGTTATACGCCGCGGTCGCCCTGTTATACGCCGCGGTCGCCCTGTTATACGCCGCGGTCGCCCCGTTATACGTCGTGGTCACTGGTTAAATGCCTGCAGGAAGATGTTCTCCGGTTGCGCCTTTGATCGTAGCCCCTGGGTCACAGACAGGACCTTGCAGGGTTTTATAATGAACATGCAATCAAATGCTTATTCATATCCCATAAAGGGACAAATAAAAAGTTCAAAAAAAGTAATTAGAATAAAAAAAATAAATTAATAAAAAAGCCCATATACATAAAAAATGTTAAGATAACATAAAATAAGTAAAAATCAGCACAAATTCCACATGTAAGGTATCGCCATGTCCATAATGACCTGTACAATAAAACACAATCATTAAAAAAATATACGATTTTACAGATTTTGTCATAGATCAAATGCAATAAAAAGTGATAAAAAAAAATTATCTCCACATAAATGTTATTGTAAAGTACAGCACTTGCCACAATAAAAGCTCTCCACCAGCTCTATAGATCAGCGATTAAAAGACCTATGGTAATGCAAAAATAAAAGATTCCCCCTCCAAAAAAATATACCGTATAGACTTGAGTATAAGCCGAGCTTTTCAACACAAAAATTGTGCTAAAAAAACCTAACTCGGTTTATTCTCGAGTCTATAAAAATAGCTTAACACTGTACTCAACTTTCCGGCGGCCCCGTAGGTCCTCTTCTTGCATCAGGTGCTCCGGGTCCTCTGGGTTTTTTCGGATCCTCTTTGGGATCCACTGACTCCTCTTCAGGTCCCAACGCGATGCCGGCGGCGCACAAACAATGATGTTGGCAAGAGTCTGACGTCTTCACGTATACTGGCTGTGCGCGGGGACACGAAGAGAAGCCAGAGGACCCAAAGACGGAGGAGGAGTACCCAAAACAAGAAGGGGCGTTGGAAGGTGAGTACTGTGTTACTTTTGTTTATAGTATATACTTGGGGGGGGGGGGCAGGGGCCGCTGGATATATACTGGGGCGCAGGGGCCGGCTGTATACTGGGGGTATGAGCTGCTTGGCTGTATACTGGGGGCATGGACTGTGTTAGAGATTTTTATCTGGGGCTCAACCCCCCCCCCCCCCCCCCCCCCCATGGTGACTTTCAAATTAAATCTTTCAAGGCTCCTGGTACCAGGGAGGAGAGAACAAACCCAAGACGCAGACATGGTCTTCAGATGCACTCAGGTCACACTGTTTATTTCCGAAACACACAGTCATATATCAAAACAGAAAAAGCAGCATTGGGGGGCGTGACAAGGAGATAAGAATACTGTAATGCTATTGGCCATAATGAATTTACCAGCACATTCTCTGAAAGGGTTAATAGGCCTTGTTCACAGACATGTTTATACTAATTTTCCTGAGAAGAAGGCTAAGTCAAAACAAGAGATACGCTGGTACTAGAGAATAAATGTATAACAAAAGAGGAAGGACAGACTGGCTTCTCATTAAATGTCAAGGGAATTAGTCTGCAGGCGAACAAACAGGTTACATAAAAGAATGAAGTTTGAATCATGACCTTAGCTGGACAGTGCTTGACCCCCGGCTAGTACTTAAAATGGCTTCTGTTTGGTTCACTTGCTCCAAGATGGCCGCCATAGAGGAATAGATCTCTCACATTCCCCCCCTGTTTAAGACTGCAAACCCACAACCTCTTAAAGCAACCTCCTCAAACTCCAGGTACCTTCAGGTGGGCTAAACTCCCACCTGTTGGCCTTTTTATGGCTTCACCAGATTCCCCAGAGATCAGTCACTAAAAGGGCTATAGGTCTACACACTCACATCACATCACTGAGTTTTCATAGTTCACAGGTTTGTAAACAGGCTGGTTCTCCAACAGGCAGCATCACCCTCCGCTCCGGGCACTTCTCCTGTCGAGGTGCTTACCGCCTGGACGGCCATCTGGGACATGGTGGACTTGATGAGGGGGACCAAACAAAACGCAATAAGTGACAAGAGCAAAATCGCAATCCCCAATATCACCCCCACTTACAGGAAACCCTTCCAATCCCCCACCCACAAAGTGAAGGACAAAGTGTCCACCCCAGAGTTACTTCTCTTGAGTTCCCTGGACAGTCATTTAATTTCTTCAAGTGCATGGGTAATGGATCCATAGGGGGCGATGTCATCCAGGATGTACATGCAACAAGCCGCTCCCACCATCTTACAGACTCCTCCCTTCTCAGCAAGGATCATGTCCAAAGCCATGCGGTTCTGGGAAGCATCTCCAATATAATTCACAAATCTCTGTTGATTACAATAAAAACAGTTACCCAACCAACATCTTTGCTCATAGCTATCTGGGGAATAATGGACTCTAGATCTGCCATAAAGGTTTCAGGTCTTTACCTGTCCAGTGAAGTGGGTTCTGCGACCGGACTCTATGGTCTCTGGAAGTCCAAACCTGCAGAAAAATCTCACTCACCAACTTCTTGGCTGCAGCTCTGGCAGTAGCCTTGGTCGTGGGAAAAGCTTCTGGCCACCCTGCAAAGAGATCAATGCACACAAGCACGTACTCCTACGTACCACTTTTTGGCAGCTGGATAAAATCCATCTGCAGTCTTTGGAAGTGATACAGTGGCTTCTGTGGGGTCTTTATCACCTTACCCGGGTTGTGGTGGGCACAGACTATACAGACTTTCACTAGTCTAATGACAGGGGTAGTAACGCCCGGGGCAAACCACTTGCAGTTTATGAGCACTAGCATGGCCATTTTGGATGTGTGTGTGTCCTTGGGCTACTGGTGCAGGACTCTGGGCAGGCACACCCTCTCTCCCAGCATCCAGGTCCCATCGGCATCTGGGCTCCAGCTTTCCTCCACACTTCCTTCATTTCTGATGACTTTCGGGCCACCAGGGACTGGAACGCCTATGGATCAAACTTTTTTGCTCAGAACTCACCGTTGAGACTACAGGACAGTCTCCGGGCTCCATTTGTGCAGCTGCCTTCACCACCCTATCGACCACATACTTGCCCTTGGCTTGTGGAGTTACCAAATTGTGTGTGCTTTTACTTTTACTATCCCCACTTCTTGTGGAAGTAAGAGAGCATCCATGATCTCTATAACCAGCGTGCCATGCTTAAAGGGGGTCCCTGCAGAGGAAATCTCTAGCCTTCTATATGGATTCATAGTCGTGTTTAGACCCCAGAACTATACCTTGAGTATACATGTTTGCCCTTTTACCTTCCACCAGCTGTAGCACTTCCCTGAGTGCCATCACTTCACCTCCTGCTGCACTGACCTGTGTGGAGGGAGTGGTTCTGCTTTTACTACCTCATGTGTGCCACTGACCACTGTATATCCTTCTCCTGCAGACATGGAGCCATCTTTGAGAAAAAACTCAACATCTGGGTTAAACACCATTCTCTCCCCCCCTCTGAATCCTGTAAGACTGGTGACAGAACGGCAGGATTCATGGCTGTGCACCTTATCAGTGTGACGCTCTGGGAGTGCACACTGGAATCTGAGCTGTCTGGCCTTTGCTCAGATGCTTGGGCTGTACTTGGGTGAGGCCACTGTGCAAGTCATGTGGGGTTTACACAGTAACTGAGTGATCTAGGATCTGGGATCAACTAACTGGCCTTGCTGAGCAGATTTCTGGCTGCAGCTGCTGGCACATGAGGGGCTCCCCTCACGACTGAGTCTAACCAGGCCTAATAGTGGGCCACTGGGGAAGCCACCATGTTTCTGGACTAGACACCTGTGGCATGAACGGGATACTCAGTGCAAAATAAAATAAAAGGTCTGGTTCAGTGGGGTGTCTTGGGTGCTCCCGCAATCCCTGTCTCGGATTGCGGGCGCATCCATGCTCCTCCGTGTGCCCCCGCTGCAGCCCGGCTAGCTCACTCACCTCTCCCGGATCCTGCTCTTCCCCAGACTGCCGTGTGCGCGCGTCCCCGCCTCCTAGGGCGCGTGCGGCTCCTGCTGAAAATTTGAAGGGCCAGCACACCGCTAATGGGTCCCCTGCCGGATCTTTGTGCCTCACAGCCTAAGAGAAAGCGTTCCTGTGTATATCTGCGTTCCTGTGTATTCCTGCATTCCTGTGTGTCTCCGCTCCTGAGTCCTGTGTTGCCATGTTACCCGAGTTCCTCCGTGTTTCTGAGTTCCGTGTGCCTGTTTTCCCTTTCCCACCTGCCTGGACCTCCTATTGCTGACCCCAGATTTGGACTTGACCTTGCATCTCTGTCGCCTGCCCTGACCCTGGACCTGACCTCGAGACTGTCTTCAGCTAAGGTACCTCGAACTTGGCTGCCACCGCGGGCTAGTTGCACCTCTGGAACGACCTGGTGGTATCCTGCCGCAACAAGTCCAACCCGCTTTGCGACGGGCTCTGGTGAAAACCAGATGCCACTTAGACTCCGGTCCCAGGTGTCGGCTAGTTCCATCTCCCGCGGTGGTCCAGAGGATCCACTGATCCTGACAGTAAGATCCGGCCATCGATCCCACCTCCCAGTCAGCCTGATCTTGCCGCCATCGTGATCCACCAGTCCCGGCAGATTGCCGCACAGCGGAATCAGCTTGAGAAAGTCACCGCTATGCTGTAACAGCTGCTATCTACCCAGAACCAGCAACAGTCTCCTGTGGCTGCTCCTACGACTCTGCTGCTGAACCCAGGCTACGTCTCTCTTTGCCCGGCAAGTATGATGGAGATCCCAAGATGTGCAGGGGCTTTATAACCCAGTGCTCCCTGCACATAGGGTTACCGAGTGGTCCAAGGTGGCATTTGTCCTCAGCCTTCTTTCTGGGAAAGCCCTGGCCTGGGCTACTCCTCTTTGGGACAGAGATGACCCGGTTATGTCTAGCATCACAGCATTTCTGTCAGAGTTCCAGTCAGTCTTCGAGGCACAAGCCTCCTCTGCAGAGTCTGCAGTATTGAACCTGCATCAGGGCAACTCATCTGTGGGAGGGTACGCAAGTTCAGTTACGCACCCTGGCTTCCGAACTTGCCTGGAACGATGCAGCCCTCATCGCTACATTTAAGAAAGGACTCTCTGCGCAGGTCAAGGACGCACTAGCGACTCGGGACCTTTCGTCTACCCTGAGTGGCCTCATCACCTTGGCCACTCGAATTGACGTTTGCTTTAAGGAGCGCGCTGAGGAACTACGCTCCGAGTAGCCTGTCTTCCAAAGGCCGCTCCAGCCCCCGGCAGAATTTTCTGCTGAGGAACCCATGCAGGTGGACCGAACCCGGCTTACTCTACAAGAGCGTTCCAGACAACGTCAGGAGAACCTCTGCATGTATTGTGCCGGCCCAGAGCACTTTGTCGGGACTTGTCCTGTCCGTCCCCAACGTCCGGGAAACGCCAGCACCTAGGCTTCTCAGGTGCTGAGAAGTGTCCATAAAGCTTCTCCACGCCTGATTCTCCCCGTGCTCCTCGGCGTTGGCACCGGTACCCCGGTCCAGGTTTCAGCTTCCCTGGGCTCCACAGCGAACTTTGTAGATGCTGCCCTGGTCTCCCAGCATCACTTCCCGGTGGTTTGTCTCGAGAAGCCATTGTCCATTGCCTCAGTTCGTGGCCAGATTCTCTCTATGCCCATCTGGTTTCGCACGGAACCCCTGCTCCTTCAAGTTGGTGCATTACATAAAGAGAGACTCTCCTTTTTTGTGCTGCCCCAGTGCACTTCCACTCTCCTGCTGGGTCTCCCCTGGTTGCAGCATCATGCCCCTATTCTGGACTGGTCTTCTGGGGAGATTCTCCGTTGGGGTCCGGATTGTTCCTCACGCTGCATGACGGTTCCACATCCGCTCCCTGTCAGGACTCCTACCTTGTCTCCTAAGCCTCTGGAGGGACTTCCCGCTCCGTACCAGGACTTAACAGATGTGTTTTCCAAAAAACAATCTGAGACCCCTCCTCCACATCGTCCCTACGATTGTCCCATTGACCTGCTGCCTGGATCTTCTCCTCCACGGGGTCGGGTGTATTCACTCTCGGTTCCTGAGACTGCCGCTATGTCGGAATATGTTAAGGAAAATCTGCAAAGAGGTTTCATCCGCAAATCCTCCTCACCAGCTGGCGCTGGTTTCTTTTTTGTCACCAAGAAGGATGGCTCTCTCTGCCCCTGTATAGACTATTGCGGTCTTAACTAGGTCACCATTAAGAATCGCTACCCTATGCCGCTGATCATGGAGCTGTTTGACCGTCTGGGGGGTGCAAGAATTTTTTCCAAGTTAGATCTTCGTGGGGCCTACAACCTCATTCGCATCAGGAAGGGTGACGAGTGTAAGCCTTTAACACTCATGATGGCCATTTTGAATATCAAGTTATGCCCTTCGGACTTTGTAATGTGCCAGCCGTTTTCCAGGAATTTGTGAATGATATTTTCCGGGACTTATTGTACAGTTGTGTTGTGGTTTACCTGGATGACATCCTTGTGTATTCTGCTGATCTCGAGTCCCACCAGTCTCATGTAAGGCAAGTACTCAGCCACCTCAGGATGAACCACCTCTACGCGAAATTGGAGAAGTGCCTGTTTCATCAGAAGAGCCTTCCATTCCTCGGCTACATAATTTCTGATAAAGGTTTGCAGATGGATCCTGCCAAGTTATCTGCTGTTCTTCAGTGGCCACGCCCAGTGGGACTGCAAGCTATAAAGAGATTTCTGGGCTTTGCTAATTATTATAGTTTTATCCCACATTTCTCATCTCTGGTCGCACCGATGGTGGCGCTTATGAAAAAGGGTGCTAATCCCTGTGTCTGTCCTCCAGCGGCAGAACAAGCCTTCAAGAAATTAAAAACTGCTTTTTCCTCCGCTTCAGTCCTTACCTGGCCTGATACTGAAAAGCCGTTCCTAGTGGAGGTTGATGCCTCCTCCGTGGGCACTGGGGCGCTCCTTACCCAGAAGGGGCCTAGGGGCCGAACAATTACTCGCGGCTTCTTCTTGCTTTCAAAGAGTGGCGTCATGTGCTGGAGACAGCGCAATTTCTAGTCAGCATTTTCACAGACCACAAAAACCTTCAGTATCTACAGACGGCTCAGCGATTGAATCCACGTCAAGCCCGGTGGTCCCTCTTCTTTTCTCGCTTTGACTTCCGAATCCATTTTCGCCCAGCATAGAAAAACATCAAGGCTGACGCCTTGTCCCGTGCTTCTGATGTTATGGGGGAGGACTCTGCTCCGAGGCATATTGTTCCTCCAGAGAGACTTGTGCTTGCCATGCCGGTGGACCTCTGGCAGCTGCCTCCCAGCAAGACTTATGTGCAACCTGGTCTCCGAAAGAGAATCCTGACCTGGGGACATTCTTCTCATGTGGCTGGGCACCCTGGGGTGCAGCGCTCTGTGGCCTTGATTTCCCGATTCTACTGGTGGCCTGATTTGTTAAAGGCCGTTCGGGATTTTGGGGGTTCCTGTGCCTCTTGTGCCCGCAACAAGCCTTCACGACTAAAACCTGCTGGTCTTCTGTTGCCGTTACCCGTGCCTACCAGCCCATGGTCTCATGTGGCTATGGACTTTGTTACGGATCTGCAGAACTTCCTGCTGAGGAGGACCTGGTACGTGATCTAAAAGCCATCTGGGAACAAGTCCACACCTCATTGCTCCAAGCTTCAGCCCAGACCAAGCATCAAGCAGACAAAAGACGCCGACCATTTCCTGTTTTAGCTCCTGGTGACAGGGTCTGGCTGTCCGTCAAGCATGTCCGGCTGAAGATCCCGAGCTATAAATTGGGACTCCGGTTCTTGGGTCCATTTGAAATTCTTAGCTGCATCAACCCGGTGGCTTACAAGTTGCATCTGCCTCCCAGCATGCGCATTCCCAACTCTTTCTCTCCTTAAGCCAGTCATCTTCAACCGACAAATTTCTCCTCCTCCGGCACCACAGGCTGATTCCACCGATGTCTTTGAGGTCAAAGATATCCTGGATACTAAGACGGTGAGAGGTAGGCGGTTGTTTCTGGTAGACTGGAAAGGATTTGGTCCTGAGGAGAGATCGTGGGAGCCAGAGGATAACATCCTGGACAAGAGCCTGCTTCAACATTTTCTCAGGCCCAAGAAGAGAGGGAGGCCACTTTAATGACCTGAACATTTAGGTACACAACTTTCTTATTTGTACATGGTTTTGTGCTGATCCTTGAATTGTGTGTCCATCCATTATTGTGTTTCACCCCTCTTTTTGTTGTTTATCCTGCACTTGTATGGAGTTGTCTAAATGGGACTTTTTCTCATATATTCTGAAAAAGTCCTGTGAGAAACACATACCTTATGGGAAAAAGCATAAAAGGAACAAGAAAAAGCCTATGTGGCTAACTAGTCTTGTAAGGAAAGCAATAAGCGAGAAAGATAAAGCGTTTAAGGTGCTAAAACGTGAAGGTAGCGATGAGGCATTACAGGATTATAGAGAGAAAAATAAATCCTGTAAAAAACAGATAAAGGCCGCAAAAATAGAGACTGAAAGAAATATTGCCAGGGAGAGCAAAAATAATCCCAAATTATTTTTCAAGTATATAAATGATAAGAAACTAAAAACAGAGAGTGTGGGTCCCCTTAGAAATAACATGGGGGTCATGGTGGAAGGAGATGAGGAAAGGGCCAATCTACTGAATGTCGCCTTCTCAACTGTCTTTAGCCAGGAAAATCCCCTGGTGGAAGACACAATGAGGAATAATGTAAATTCTTTTTATCATTTGTCAACAGTTTAACCCAGGAAGAGGTACGGCGCCGCCTCGCAACCACTAAGATAGATAAATCACCTGGGCCAGATGGCATACACCCCCGGGTTCTGCATGAATTATGTACGGTGATAGACAGACCGTTATTTTTAATATTTGAAGATTCACTGAGGACTGGTTATGTTCCACAGGACTGGCGCATAGCAAATGTGGTACCAATATACAAAAAAGGATCAAATAGCGATCCTGGAAACTACAGACCCGTAAGTTTAACTGCTGTGGTGGGGAAAATATTTGAGGGGTTTATTAGAGATGCTATCCTGGAGTATCTCACTGTGCACAACCTTATAACCCAGCGTCAGCATGGGTTTATGAGAGATCGGTCCTGTCAGACTAATCTGATTGGTTTCTACGAGGAGGTAAGTTCAAGACTGGATCTGGGGGACGCTGTGGATGTTGTATATCTGGACTTTTCAAAGGCATTTGACACCGTGCCACATAAAAGGTTGGTATATAAAATGAGACTGCTGGGAGTAGGAGAAAATCTGTGTATCTGGGTAAGTAATTGGCTTAGTGATAGAAAACAGAGGGTGGTCATTAATGGCACATTCTCAGATTGGGTTGATGTTACCAGTGGAGTGCCACAGGGGTCAGTATTGGGGCCACTTCTTTTTAATATTTTTATTAATGACCTTGTAGTGGGTTTACACAGTCAAGTTTCAATATTTGCAGATGATACTAAGCTGTGTAAAGTAATAAATACTGAGGTCGATAGTTTAGCATTACAGAGGGATTTGTGGAAGCTTGAGGGATGGGCAGAGAAATGGTTGATGAGGTTTAATGTAGATAAATGTAAAGTTATGCACTTGGGCCATGGAAACAAAAAGTATAATTATGTTCTAAACGGTCAATTACTTAGTAAAACTGAAGCTGAAAAGGACTTGGGCGTATTGGTGGATGGTAAACTTAATTTTAGTGACCAGAGCCAGGCGGCTGCTGCTAAAGCAAATAAAATAATGGGATGTATCAAGAGAGGAATAGATTCTCATGATAAAGACATAGTTCTGCCCTTATACAAATCCCTGGTTAGACCACACATGGAATATTGTGTACAGTTTTGGGCACCAGTATATAAAAAGGATATAGTAGAGCTGGAACGGGTGCAGAGGAGAGCAACCAGGATTATTAGGGGAATGGGGGGACTAGAATACAATGACAGATTACAAAATTTGGGATTATTCAGTTTAGAAAAAAGACGACTGAGGGGAGACCTCATTACAATGTACAAATACCTGAACGGACAGTACAAGGATCTCTCCAAAGATCTTTTTATACCTAGGCCTGTGACCAGGACAAGGGGGCATCCTCTACGCCTAGAGGAGAGGCGATTCTACCATCACCATAGACAAAGGTTCTTTACTGTAAGAGCAGTGAGACTGTGGAACTCTCTGCCGCAGGAGGTTGTTATGGCCGACTATGTACATGTTCAAGAGAGGCCTGGATGACTTTCTGGAGAGAAAAAATATCACGGGTTATGGGGATAAAACATTTATTTAATTCTTGAAGGTTGGACTTGATGGACTTGCGTCTCCTTCCAGCCTTATATACTATGATACTATGATACTATGAAAGATTTGATTAGCTCACCATTTATAATATTTATTTCTGTACATTGTTGTACACTATATTGTGGCCAGTAGGGGGAGCTGGAGTTCCGGGAACAGTGCACATTATCATGTGTCGAGCACTTTCCCGAGGATGTCATTCATTTGTGACTTCTTTCACAATTTTTAAAGGTTTTCAAGCATGTTTTGTGGTGTATTTTTCTATTAATAAAGATATTATTTGCTTGATCTATTTTTCATGCCTCTGTTCTTTTTGTGGCTTTTGATTACATATTTTGGTATGTTTTGATCAGTGGTTACTGTTGGGCAGTGCTGGTCCACCTCTTGTGTATAGTCTGTGAAAATACCGACCCTGGTCTCTCTTCCCTCTGTACGTCAGAGTCTTATCAATCCCTCTGTATGCAAGTCTGGCATAGATGTCTCTAGTCCGTTAACACCTTTGGTAGCAAAGTGCACTAAATGTACACTACACTGTCAGGTCATCTCCCATGTGTCCTAAAGCTGTAAACAGTTCCCGTGGAACTCTTCCATGCCCGTTTACATCTCCGCTTTATCTCATCCAGGCATATGGGATTCTCCTTTTCCAGTGTTCTTGTACTCTCTATAAAATTCTGGCCAGACTCCAATGTTTCATCAAAATCCAGGTACACTTAGATTAAGTGTTGGTCTGTAAGAGGAGTACACGAGGGGACATCACATCATACTGTATTCTTGTTTCACAAGTTCCTTCAAGTCTTTTTTTATTAGGCTGTCAGAAAGAACATTGGAGCAGAGTTGCCCCCCCCCTTATGTAAACATCGGCAAGGTCAGTTCTGAACAGAACACAGACAGCATTCCCAGGCAAAGCTCTAGACTTTTGGAGAACATCGCTTTTATCTGCACTTCAAGTTCTGTACATAACAAAACGCAGCTCCAACAGCCCCCTGGCTGTCCCTATTGTTAAATGTCAGAAAGCAGGTACCAGAGACATTGCAACACTTTTTATACAAATTTTTCTCTAATTGTCAGGATCAAATAAGTTTTAATTAGACCACACCCAAACAGCGTTGCACATCCAAGAATAATCCGAACAGAGAACTGAAATAAGATGAAATCATCTCAGTCGGTGTTTATTTCAGACGTCTGTCAAGGCCCTTCAAGGGTGCTCAGCTGCTAAACTACAAGAAAACCCACAACCAGCCTTTATGGCTGACAACAGAGTAGAGTCATAGGCAATTAACTTTAAGGGACTTAAGATGGCCCCCACTGAAGGATGGTAGGGCGTGTCATCTTCTCTAACCACCAGATACAGGGGTGGAGTCTGCTTTCCAGACGCCATCTTTCCCTCCAGAGAAAATATAATAAAATCTCTTTTTCTCAATTCTCTCCACATGAAAAACTTTCAAATGTCCCTTATCGCCTGTATCTTTCTCAGTGGGCACTCTGAAGGATTTCTGTCACTCTGTCCTGGTCCGTCCGAGTCAGAGGCTCTAAGTTTCTGTTGGCAAGCTATATATTGGGGATATGGGCTGGCAGGCTATATACTGGGGAGCAGGGGCTGGCTGTTTACTGAGGGACAGGGCTGGCAGGCTATATACTGGGGACAGGGCCTGGCTGTATACTAGGGGGGGAGGTGCCAACTATATACTGGCTTGAGGCTGTGACCAATGCATTTCCAGCAATAGGTATTCCCAGTTATTTGTGTTCAAATTAGGTACCTGAGCTTATACTCAGGTCGGCTTATACTTGAGTATATAGGGTAGAAATTTGATATTGTGGTAATTGCAGTGTCCCATAAAATAAAGATAATATGTTACGGTTGTCAGCTGGGAGGAGCATGACGCGAGCGGCACGCGATCGCGTGCAGCTGCGACGCTGAGGGGAGAGCGATCCACGGGCCGGAACACCGCCTCCCTCTGCTATCAGCGGTCACCTGGATCGCGTGTGGAGATGGTGTAACCTGTTGATGCCTGCTGATGCCGGAGATATGTGAGCCGCCTCGCACACAGCCCATGATAGCTGGAGTGGGTTTATGCTGCTGCTAGCCCACAGTAAGGAGGCTAGTCTGAGGATACCTCAACCTGTTCAACCTGTTCACTGGAGATTACGGTTGGAGGCTGCTGCTGGAAATCAGTCCAGGGTCATAACTGGATTCGTGGGCTGGGCGGGTGGGTGCCATGTATGTGTATATGCAGGGTGCCCCTCACTCAGCTGAATCGCCGAGGACAAGCCAGCGTGCCACAGTGCTATAGTGTGTGAACACAGCTACCTGTTGATTGGCCCAAACTCCTGAACCGTGCCAGGGATGATTGTTTCCTCCAAATACAACCAGGACTGGATGCCCTGTCTGGTGTGGGGCTGGTAAGATCTTGACCTATTTTTCGTTTATTATCCAAAAGCCTGATCTGCTGCCTCCTGCGGTGCCAATTTGTCTAACTCTATTAATATGTGTATGGACTGGTTCCTTTGACTTCTGGCTCTATACTTAAGTGAACTAACCTTGGCAAGATCTTGATCTACCTTTTCATCTTTCATCTATTATCCAGAAGTCTGACCTGTTGCTTGCTGGTGGTGCTATCTGCTAACTTGACTAACTCTATCAGTATGTGTATGGTCTGGCTCCTATAACCCCGGGCCTTATATCTAAATCAACCAACTTTGAGGCTCTGTGTATGGATGCGTCTTTTTGATCAGAACTGTGTATCTAACTAACCAACTAACCATCTGACTTTGCTTTTCTCTGAACTCGCACTGATGTATCATCGCTCAAGAATGCTTGGACTTTGTAACTAACGCAACTAAGCAATATCTTGACTCGCCTAATCTGAACTGTCGCATGTCTGTGCTGGGACGACTCAGTTCTTATAATTGATTACGTATATAATTAATTCGCAAAAATCGGTGTTTTCTGAACTGGGACAGTTGCCTGTTCATAGGTCTTGCGGCAGCTCCAGACCAGCGGTGTCCTGTGCTGGTGATGTCCTATATTGCTGGGGTACAAATTGGAGCACCCCTATGCTGGCAAAGTTGGACTGAGTGAGCCGTATGTGTCTATTCTGTGGCTGCCTTTTTTTTTTTTTTTTTTTTTTTGGTTTTTTGTTTTGTTTGTTTCTTTTCTTCTCTGTTGTTCTTTGCAGTTTAAAAGAACCGCGCGGTATTACCCGTCAACTATATATGTAAGGGGTTGGTTCGAGAGCTGGTAAAAGGAGGGCTAAAACAACTAATTGATGGTATACCGCCCATATTATATGGTCATATGTAAATTGTAGGTGGAGGGAGTACTGGGCATACCAGCTTTTTGTTACCTCCCCAGAAGGGGGGAAGGAGAAAGGGAGGGAAGAAGAATGGCTAGTAAGAGGCAGAACAAAACGGGGATGAAGAGCAGATTATCAGAAGGGGGGCTCTCCCCAGGTGCGAAGTCAAAAGAGGGGAAGCTAGATAAATTCTTGCACTCCCCTGGATCAGTAAAGGAAAAGGGAAAGAAGTCAGAAGAAAAAGGCAAAGGTGGCGGGTCTCCTGAGTTAGAGACGGAACAGGAAATTGTTGCAGGGGGGGCGGGAGAGTTGCCAATAAGTGGAGAAAGTTTATCTCTTAAGGATATTTCTGCACAGATTATGCAGTGTACATTGGCAGTAGGAGAAGTGCTGAAGGAAATAGGAAATATGAAAAGTAAAATAGATGCCATCGGGGCTGAAATAAATACTCTCAGTGGAAGAGTGGAAGAAACTGAAAGTAGAATAAATAAAATCGAAGATTCAGCAGTTAATATACAAAAAAGGGTGAAAGAACTAGAAAAAGCAGAAAAACTGGCTCAACAAAAACTTCTAGACCTTGAAAATAGGTCGAGACGAAATAACTTAAGAATAGTAGGGTTTCCGGAAGGGGCTGAAGGGGAAGATGCGACGAGCTTCATATCTAATTGGTTAGAGAAGACATTCTCGGACGAAATTCGCACCAAGGTATTTTTTGTAGATAGAGCACACAGGGTTCCCTTTAAGACACGTGCAGTTGGTGCTCCTCCCAGGAGTATTCTGGTGCGTCTTCTCTCACCAAGGGACCGGGACAACATACTTAAAAGCCTGAGAAAAATGGGGAAGTTGGAATACAACTCCGCCCCAATTATGATCTTCCCAGATTATCCCCAAGAAGTTCAAAAAAAGAGGGCTAGTTATGTGGATCTTAAAAAGAGGCTGAGGGGAAAAGGTATTTTGTACTCCCTGATATACCCGGCAAAACTTAAAATTATCTACGAAGAGAAATCCTTGTTCTTTGAAAACCCTATAGAAGCAAACGAATGGGCAGAGAGGGTCTTAAAGATCTAAGAGGCACGGCCCCAAGGTAGCTCAACCTTAGCAGAGGTATATGCTCTGTGATGAGCTCAGGGATAGTATGGCCTGGGCATTCGAAGGGGGAAGGGGGGAGGGAGGGTGGGAATCGACTGGTGACCTCTAAACCCGATAGGGAAGATGACTGCATGTTATGATTAAAAATTTTTCATGGAATGTACGTGGATTGAATAATAGGTTAAAAAATAAAGCAGTGTTTGATTTTTGTTCCTCGTACCAACCAGATGTTGTATGTCTACAGGAGACTCATCTTCTGAAAGAATCCGCTCAAAAAATTAAGAAGGCTTGGTTAAGTCATTATTACCACTCTACATTCTCATCATATGCACGGGGAGTCTGTATAATGATTAATAAACGCACTGGTTTCCGAGAACTTATGTTGAGAGTGGACCCCCAGGGCAGATATATTATACTACACTGTCTATTGGATGAACTTGAGGTAGTGTTGGTAGGGGTTTATCTCCCTCCTACTGCTCCAGGGGATCTACTCTTGGACATCTGGAACCAGATCAATAGATACAATAATATCCCAATATATTGGATGGGCGACTTTAATAAAGTTGTGGATGAGAATATTGATAGAAACAGGAAAGGCTCAACCCGCTTAGGCAGTCAATTAACTTCATTTGGCAGAATCCTAAAGGAGATAGGTCTTCGGGATGTTTGGAGAGAGAAGTTCCCTTCTAAACGTAGCTACACATGCTACTCCAAGACACATAGCACCCTGTCTAGAATTGATTTAATACTGACAAATGAGAGAGGGTATTGTGGCATTGAAAAAATTAATATTGGGGCAAGGGGACTTTCAGATCACTCCCCGGTGTGGTTTACACTGGTGAACAGTGATACCACAGGGATTATATTCTACAAAATAAAGCCCTTTCTTTTTGAACTGGTCAAGGGTGAAAAAAAAATTGAGGAGGATATAAAAACCTTTTTGGGAAATTGGAAGTGCGTGCAGGATGAGGGTGTAAGCTGGGATGCACTGAAGGCATACATAAGGGGGTCGGTTAGAGGCTGTATCACGCGGTTTAGAAAGAATAAGGATACAAATTTTCAGCAGGCCAAATCCAGGGTAATGGAGCTCGAAAAAAGATTTTTGGCAGATCCAACTGAAGATAACAATAATCAATGGGCACAGGCTCAGGAATGTTTGAGGCTGCTATGCATGGAAAGAGCGAGCCGGGTAGCGAGGGGACAGACGCGGAGGGCCATAGGGGGCTATTATACCTCAATGGAAAGAGTGGCATCAATAATCAAGAATCAGACACCAAGGGAAATAATAAGTGTAATAAGAGCAAGGGATGGGAAATTGCTAACATCCCAAATAGATATAAGGAAAGAATTTATGGAATACTTTAGCGAGGTATATACCTCTGAGCTTAGGGTCGACTCAAGAAAAATAGGGGAAGTGCTTGCTGATATCTCTATACCAAAGATCTCTAGTGAAGATGCTGAAATGTTAGACAGCCCAATTACCCTTAACGAGATGCGGGAAGCATTGCAAAACTTAGCTAAGGGGAAGGCGGTAGGGTCTGATGGGATCCCCCCGGAGGTATATCTGGAATTCTCTGAACTCCTTCTGCCAGTACTTTTGGATGTCTACAACTATTCCATGGATAAAGGGGTACTACCGGAGTCCATGAGGGAGGCCCTCATTGTCCTGTTGCGTAAAGAAGGGAAGAACCCACAAGAACTGGAGGCGTATAGACCGATCTCCCTGCTGAATACTGACTATAAGGTGTTGGCAAAAATATTATCAAGTAGACTTCAGAGGGTCAGTTCTACTGTGATACATGAAAATCAGTCGGGATTCATGGCAGGGAGATCGGTCCGCAACAATATTTTGAACACGTGGTGGAACTTACAGACGCCTTGTGAAGCCGGGGGTAGGAGAATGTTGGTCTCTCTGGACGCGGTCAAAGCCTTTGACCGCGTCGAGTGGGACTATATTTGGGCTGTGCTCGGTAGGATGGGCTTTGGTTCCTATTTTACAAGACTGGTAAAAATCTTGTATGGGGGAGCATCAGCTAGGGTGTGCATTAATGGCAGGGCCTCGGAACCATTGAGCCTATACAGAGGGACAAGGCAGGGGTGTCCATTATCGCCCTTGCTATTTGCACTGGCGTTGGAACCCCTGGCTTGTCATCTGCGAGAGAACAACCTGATAAGGGGGTTCGTCAGAGGCATAGAAGAGGACAGGTTGCAGCTCTATGCAGACGACATGCTCCTATTTTTAGATCAGTCGGGTACAATGCTCCAATCGGTCATTAGCCTGATAGAAGAGCATGGGAGCATGTCGGGTATAAGGATTAACTGGGGTAAGTCCTCTTATCTTCCATTAAGCCCCCTGACTGAGGGAACTCAAAACCCAGGTCAATTATTAGAGGTGTCAGAAATGAGATATTTGGGTATTGTAATCAGCAAGGATTTAAACGATTACATGAAATTAAACGTTAAGCCTATGTTAACTAAAGTTAGACATAAGGTGAATATATGGAAAAAAATGAATTTACCAATGGCTGCAAGGCTAGTTTTGTGTAAAATGGTAATACTGCCACAGGTCCTCTTTGTTCTGCAAAACAGCCCAGTATTGATATCCAAAAAAGGGTTTAGGGCACTAGAAATAATGATAAGGGATTTAATATGGGGGGGTAAGCAGCCACGAATAAGCTTAAAAAAATTATATGCACCGTGTGAAAAAGGAGGCTTGGGGGTCCCTGATTTTGGTAGATATTTTGTTGCAGCGCAACTACAGAATATTTTTGATTGCGATATGGGGAAAATCATATATACACTTGGGCAAAATTATGATTATCTTAAGGGTTTAAATATATGGAGTTTATTGGAAACGAGAGTTTTTGGGAAAAGAGAACTAAGGGAACACTATCCCCTATTCAACTTAATGCAAGGTATATGGGATAAAATAAAAGTAGATTTAGGATGGGATAGTTTTCTGCACGAAACACCACTTTGGGGAGAAGGGATTTGGACTTTAGCCCCGATGGAAGGGGCTAAATTTTGGAATGAAAAAGGGTTGAGATTTGTACACCAAATAATAGAGAATAATAGGTTTAAAACACTAGAGGAATTGTCACTGCAATATGGGATTGGAGAAGGGAATTGGTTGTGGTGGGCCCAGCTGGTGCGTGCCTTCGGAGCGTCATTAGCTAGGGTGGAGTTTAAGGATGTACAACACCCCCTTCTCAATGTAATAAGAGCGCCCAATAGGCCAAAGGGTATGCTGTCAAAACTATCCAAAGTATTGGATAGTAATATAGTAATAGGGAATGCCCAATACTGCTATGAAAAATGGAAAAAAGATATTCCGGACTTATTGGAAGAAGAATGGGAAGATTCTCTAAATATGATTAAAAAGACCACACGGAATTTATCATATATTGTGTCTCAAATATTTTTAGTACATAGAGTCCATTACACCCCAAAAATGTTGAATAGATTTGGACGCAAAAAAAAGGAAAGATGTCCCAGGTGTGATCTTGTGGACGCAGGCATAATACATATGATGTGGAGGGGCCCAAAATTGAAACGATATTGGGAAGGAGTAATAGAAGCTATAAAAGAACGAAGTGGATGCATAGTTCCATATGAGGCAAAAAATTGCATTCTTGGAACTAAGATAGGTGTAATTGGCACAAAAATTGGTATAAGAAATGCTATGAAAGGTCTAGTAATGGCACGTAAGATGATATTAAGTAACTGGAAAAACAAAGATCCACCGGGGATTCAAGAGTGGATAAAAAAAGTGGATTACATGTTACGGAATGAGTCTCCTGTGGACACAGATGACTGCTGATGTAAAAGAATAGAGTCTCGTAAATTAAGGTAAACATGATAAGTCATATATGATATTTAAAAAAAGAGTGAAAATGTTGGTTACTGTGGGAGCGGGGGTCACCAGTCATAGGGGGCGTGGGTAGGGGATAGGGGAGAAAATTATATAATAAAAATGTGATTTTAATATTGTGTGTTATAATAAGCGCTGTTTTACTTAGTTGCCTATGGTCACAATGTACTGGGGTGTTACTGCTGTGTTGGGACTAATAAAACCACTATTCAATTTATAAAAAAAAACAAAAAAAAAAAAAAACCTTATTTATCACATTGTACGGCAAATTGTCGCTAATCTTTCTAACTGTGCTAAGGCCTCACTAGTCTTTTGTTTTATTGTTAATGATGATAGGCAACAATATCAATGTAACCGTGGTTTTTCTGGGTACTGCGCTTGAGCAGCACAGAAGACTCGGATAAAAGAAACACTGTAAATTTAGTTATGTTTATATGTTAAAAAAAAAAAAGAGAGAAGCGCATGACACGCAATATATTGTAATGGATCTTAATTGTGTCTCAATAAAAAAAAATTTATTAAAAAAAAAAAAAAAAGATAATATGTTACATAGGTTATACAGTGAACACTGAAAAAAATAAGCCCTCACATGCCAACATTAATGGAAAAACATATTTTTAGCTGTGTGACTGTACTTCTCTCTGCTGTGAATTATCTTTGGCTGAGGGACTCACCGGACAGCTCCAGGACATTGTACCAGCAGTGTCTCCCCACTCCGATTTGTAATAAAAGACGTGGAGGCCATCTGGGCCTGGGCTTTTGCCTGAGGGCGGCTCAGATATGGTGGACTCCAGTTCCTTACTATGATAGGATGTGGTCATCCTGGCATTAAGATTAGGGTTTTGGGAAGAGGAGACCAAGAGAGGCTTGAGGGTAGCAACAGACTACTAGACACAATCCCTCACTACATGATCGCATTAGTTGGAGATTGTTGGTAAGCGAGGTAGTTTGGGCCACATTGGGAGCATACAAGCCCAGCTATGGGTACAGTGGATTGTGCCAATTCCCTTTGAGAAAGATGTTATAGACTTCTGGATCAATCAGTTGGGTGGTCAGAGCGAATAGTATATTTTTCCTAATAGCAATCGTGCCGCTTTAAGTTTTAGTTGGGCAACAGCCAAAATGGTGAGAAATAAAGAGTAGGGAGTGACTTAGCTTTTAGAAAACATACGTACTGCAGCCATCAGCAGTGGTCATCCTAAAGAGAGAAATTCAGTCATAGAGATTTCTAAACTAAAAAACATTCAAAGTTCGAGAATTGTCAATGTGGCTTTTCTCCTGTGTGAGTTCTCCAATGTATAACAAGAGATTTCTGGGTAAAACATTTTCCACATAAAGTACATAAAAATTACTTTACCCGTGTGAAGTCTCTGATGTTGAAAAAGCTCTACTTCAGGCTCAATCCGTGGTCTCTAATTTTATAGGGGCAGGGAATAAACCGTCACCTGGCTAGGCATATCATAATAAAACACAAAAGGTTGGCAGCTTGGGCGTGCCGGATTTAAAAGCCTACTGTCTAGCTACCTTATTAGCACAAGGATCCTCCTGGCATAATGCAAATATAAACACCTCTTGGATGCAGATTTTATGGCCGGAGACCTTGAGCTCCGTAATATGCTGTTAGCCTCTTTTTTGGGACATTCCCATCCCAAAGTCACTCTGTACCCCTACGAGAGCTCTCCTTATGGGCTGGAAGGCCCCTCATACAAAAGGCCAGGACAAACTGTCATGGGCTTGACCTCCCTCTCACAACTCTGAGCCAAGCGATCCCATCCACCTCATTGACATCTTGGAGCTCAGCAGGGATCTGATCCTGTGCACAACTATATGACGGAGAAAACCTACTCCCAGTCGACTCAAAGAACAGTATTCCCTTGTGGACACTTAAATACGCTCAGGTCGTACACTACTTGAAATCCCGGCCAGCACCTAACCCTACAAATGACAAAGAACTCCTTCACAAGGTTAGAAGACTTAAGCCGTTTTATGTGCAGATAACTAACTGTATGACCTTTCAGTACTCGTATCCTCTGAGATGAGAAAGGGAGTTAGGGGTGACTTTATCCCAGAGCAGCTGGACTAAGTCACTGAGCCTCATACACTGTGCACTCAAGATCCTAAGTCATATTGAAGCATCCCCGAAACGGATGCTGAACTGGTACTCTACTCCTTACCGCGAGAACCTCATATTTCCTGGCGCATCACATCTCTGGTGGCGAGGCTGTGCGGAGAAAGGCTACACGTTTTTTGGGGCTTTCCTCTACTCTCCTCTTATTGGTCTGAGGTATTCGATATACTCCAACGACTGTTCCAATGCCATATCCACAAATCTCCCCAACTGGCCTTACTACTCATGGGACTCCCCCCTCTCCCCTTCTATAATAAGAAGCTGCTGGTTAAAATTCTTACCATTGCCGGGATTTTAATCCCCAGGAAGTGGAAATCCAGTGTACGAGTAGTTCACTCTAGGGCTGAACTAATAGCTGAAATAAACACTGTATTTACTTACGAGATGGCCTCGGCATATGGCTTCCTAAAAACACATGTCCCCATGCGAGTGTGGAAGTTGTGGTCCGCTAGCCCATAGGCCACGTCAGGAATTTGATCCTACAACCTTGACTACCCATACATCGCTATGGACTCACGGCGCCCAACGGGAGCGGTACATGTGCCATAAGAAAATGGTGGGCAAACCCTATTATGAGACTTCCGACTTGCCAGCTATACGGCTGTAACAGCCACCCAGCGGCGACGCCTCATATTATATCCTTCTTGCTTATAATCTGAATGTACTGGACATGTCTGTTATGCCTTCACTAAGCTTTGTTTTATTAACGGAAAAAATCTTCAATAAAAAGTATTTGAATGAAAAAGCTCTACTTTACTGCAAAAACATTTCCCACATTCAGTACATGAAGGTGGCTTCTCTCCTGTGTGAGTTCTCTGGTGTTAGACAAAATATGTTTTCCCACTTTCTGGACATGAAAATGGTTTCTCTCCTTTGTGAGTTCTCTTTTGTGTTTAACAAGATTTGATCTATTAACAAAACCTTTTTTTGCATTCAGAACATGAAAATGGCTTCTCTCCTGTGTGAGTTCTCTGATGTGTAACAAGACTGGATTTCTCTCTAAAACATTTTACTTATTCAGTACATGAATATTGTTTCGCCTCTGTGTCGGTTCTCTGATGTTTAACAAGACTGCATTTCTTTCTACAACATTTTCCATGTTCAGTACATAAAAATAGCTTCTCTCCTGTGTGAGTTCTCTGATGTCTAACAAGACTGGAATGATCTCTAAAACATTTCCTACATTTAGTACATAAAAATGGCTTCTCTCCTGTGTGACTTCTCTGATGTATAATAAGAATTGATACCCGAGTAAAGGACTTCCCACATTCAGGACAAAAAAATGGCTTCTCCCCTGTGTGAGTTCTCTGATGGGCAACAAGACTTGATTCCATAGTAAAACATTTCCCACATTCAGGACATGGAAATGGCTTCTCCCCGGTGTGAGTTCTCTGATGTCTAACAAGATGTGATTTGTGATTAAAACATTTCCCACATTCAGTACATAAAAATGGCTTAACCCCTGTGTGAATTCTCTGATGTATAACAAGATTTGATTTCCGGTTAAAACATTTCCCACATTCAGTACATGAGAATGGCTTCTCCCCTGTGTGAATTTTCTTGTGTACAGCAAGGCCTGATTTCATGCCAAAACGTTTCCCACATTCGATACATGAATATGGCTTCTCTCCTTGAGTTCTCAGATGTTGATCAAGATTTGATTTCTTGGTAAAGAGCTTCTCATATTTCGGAGATGAAAACTGCCTCTTATCTCCATGATTTCCTTCCTCCGTGGAAATATGTGACTGATTATCTTCTACTTCACCACAAGGAGATGAGGGGGGACGTCCATGGGAACCTCTTGTACTTTCATCTCCTGCAAAATATAGTCAAGAAATCAATATTGGAAGTAATCATGATTACTGATTAATCCATTGACATACAATTTGAATAGTATCCAACCAAATAATTCATCAAATCCTTAGACACTTCTTCCAAAACATAAGAGGGATGTCCCCTGTCTATGTTGATGGTAAAATCGCCTCTCCTCTAGGTGTACAGGATGCCCCCTATCTATGGTGATGGTAGAATCGCCTCTCCTCTAGGCGCAGAGGATGCCCCCTGTCTATGGTAATGGTAGAACCGCCTCTCCTCTAGGTGTAGAGGATGCCCCCTGTCTATGCTGATGGTAGAACCTCCTTCCTCTAGGTGTAGAGGATGTCCCCTGTCTATGGTGATAGTAGAACCTCCTCTCCTCTAGGTGTAGAGGATGCCCCCTGTCTATGGTGATGGTAGAACCTCCTCTCCTCTAGGTGTAGAGGATGCTCCCTGTCTATGGTGATGGTAGAACCTCCTCTCCTCTAGGTGTAGAGGATTCCCCCTGTCTGTGGTGATGGTAGAACCTCCTCTCCTCTAGGTGTAGAGGATTCCCCCTGTCTATGGTGATGGTAGAGCCTCCTCTCCTCTAGGTGTAGAGGATGCCCCCTGTCTATGGTGATGGTAGAACCTCCTCTCCTCTAGGTGTAGAGGATGCCCCCTGTCTATGGTGATGGTAGAACCTCCTCTCCTCTAGGTGTAGAGGATGCCCCCTGTCTATGGTGATGGTAGAACCTCCTCTCCTCTAGGCTTATATTCGAGTCAATAAGTATTCCATGTATTTTGTGCTAAAAGTAGGTGGCTAATACTCTGGTCTGCTTATCCTCGAGTATATTCTTTATTTATTCCTAAATATTCTAGCCTTAGTGCCTGGAGTGCTGATGTGATGCCAGCACCTCGTGACTATGGTAACGGGCCGTGCTGGCACAATGTTGGCGCAGAGCTTCCCTTACGGTTCTCAGACCAAACTAACGAAAGTAGAGGAATATGCGCCACATGGTTATGTATCTTATCATCACTACCCTGAAATTTAGACTGATACGTATCCTGGTAGAAATGCTGCATTACAAGTAGAAGATCTAAAAAAGTTTTTCAAATAAACTATATGCGAAGAGCAATCCGGAGCGGTCTCTATCACAGCTAGCAGGTTACCCTAGCCCTTCCTAATATATCTCTTCTAGACAATGAAGCATTTAGCTTTTGTGGATGCATTAAATGGCCATTTGCACATCTGGTGCTTCATTACAGTCTGCTATAGCACCTTGCAAAACCACCCAGCAGGACCTTACCTTGGGTGGGGGCAAATGGATTCCCTGCTACTTGAATGGTTGGCTAGTGTCAGGTCACGGATAGCTGGGTCCAGGTGAACAGGCCTCATTCACATGTTAGAGCCAGCATTCTCTACTTAGCATTTTAAGGGTATCCCACACCACATGCAGAAATTCTGTACCGTTAAAGACTCTCTTGTAAATCCCTTTCCATCTGGGCTCCCCAGGAGTGTCCCCGACCTACGGAGGCGGATACTTATGGCCATAAGGGAACTTTGGACCGCCGCCAAGCATTCCACAGAGCCCACCTCCCCTTGCTACCCATCTAGCTAACTTGAGGGGCTCTCTGGGAACTTCTAAACAACAGGACCCACTCGATGCATGGGTCTCTCCTCACACCAGGAAGCTGGCCTCACTTCTCAAAGCCTCCAGTCTGCCCTCTAGTGACCTCCCATGCCGTGGCACATCTTCCTTGGATACCCCATTTGCCTGGATATACTTACAGAGTTGATCGCATCTTCCTGGCTAACGTGCCTGCTGTGTGATAGCCTCCTGCTGCCAGCCATAGGAAAGCGTCCCGGAGCCCCGAGATCCAGGTACAGTGCTGCCTCCCCCTGTGCCCAATCATAGCCACGTCTTCACCTCTAGGAGCCTGCACAGTTACTGGCCATCAATATTTTGCCCTCTGGGCTGACCATACCCCCTTATTCTACCCTGTGCGCTAACTCCTGCAACCGCTGATCAGCTTGTAACTTTTGGCAATGAGAGGGCCATACCGTCTCATCGAGGCCTCTTTGCAAAACACTATTAGTGGTTGCATACGTGGCGTCTGAGGCGATATGTCCCCTTTCCACCAAGCTCTCGACAACATCAGTAAAGTCCTGATGCTCATACACGTTTAAAATGCTACAAAGAAACCAATGCTGCTTTTGGCACTAGACATAGAAAAGACTTTTGATGGCCTCTCCTGGAACTACCCGTTTTTAATCCTGGAAAAAAGTGGCATTCAAGGACTTTTCCTCAACACAATTACACGCCTTTACTTTACCTTTACTTTATGTCCCTTCTAGACATGGAAGGTAGTGTGATGGTGGCAGAAGAATCATTCCTATCTCAAAATGGACATAACTGGGGTTCCCCTATCTCCAGACTTCGTTGCATTTGCCATGGAGCCTGAGGTTAATAAAAACTTCACCAAATATTTCTGGGATAAAAGTGGGTGTTGAGTAGTACAAAGTTAACTTATTTGCAGGCGACCTTTTGCTCGTTGTCACGAAACCCCTTACAATTCTACCCAACTTTATGGCCCTGCTAGACAGATTTGAAGCATTCACTGGCTGGAAAGTTAATTTTAATAAGACTTAGGTCCCAGGGCTGAGACCTCCCAATACCCGCTAAAAGCCAGGAAAACCACAGCAATCCTTACCATATGGGCAACAGATGGAAGACCCCAGCCTTTAGTGTTAGCGACGCAGGCCACTACAGCTCCATTACTTCTTACTTTGGCTCCGTGGGTCTTCAGGCACTGCAGCAAGTGCTTTCAAGATGGTGGTGGCGAGGAGCTCTCCTGCTCACTAATATACCCATTAGAGGACTCCCTGAGTGAGTGGACATCAAATAGTTGGACTCTGTGCCACATCTTTTATTTGGAGATCTTATGGATGACCCGGGACTCTCCCTGATCGAACTGGATCGATTACATTGCACGCTAGTGTCCAAGCTAGGGGACAATCAATACCCAGAGATGTGGTGTGTAGGGTGCACTTTTTTAAATAAAGTGAAAAAATCATGGGTGCTGCCTCCTATCTAGAATGTCTCCTAAAAGATATCACGTTTCTGCCAGACCTAGCGTGCCACACGCTACAACTGAAGGGCAATTCACCTTTTCCTGGCGGATTTTATTGCTAATAAACTCCAGTACAGGTGGGGATACCCCTTCCTGCTTATTTCCAAACATCAGGGCAAGACTGCAATATTTGGTAGCATAGGAGATCTGCCCAAGTTCTAAGGTACCCTGGAACTTCCTATGGTCACCATTCTGGACTGGCCCGATTGTCTCAGTTGCCAGATCCTCCAAGAGAACTATGGGAAATGCCTGAAATATCTACTAAAAAGAGAACTTCGGATCCCCCCACTGCTATGTGATCTACTTGCAAGTGGTCGACATCCTGCCCATCTCACAGACGGTTTTCTTTCTTCAGTTTTCTTTTTGTCTTAAAGTTGTAACACGATGTCATTGCAGTTTCTCTGATGATAGGGGACGTTACCTGTTCTTTGAGTTTATGTTGGCATAAAGAGGCCTAAGCCTCCTTACATATTATCATATACTGACATATTGGGTTGTTTCTCCTCTCCATAACTCTCCATGCTGATTTGATTATTTGTATGTCTAATGTCTAAAGGATTTAATGTCCCCGAGAAAGAGGGCCAGATGCTACATTTTCTTCATAGGAAATAGGTTAAAGGAAACCTACCTGCACGGATCTACCTATATAGTTAGATCGGGTGGTAGGCGTATCTATAGGACGTGAGGATAGCCCTTAAAAGGGACTGCTTGAGACTGTTCCATAGACATTTTTTCTGGTAAGTCATCCCTATCTCTTGCTGCGGTGCGAAGACTCAGGAAGGAATTACAAAAACAGCTCTTGGTAGAAGATTATTCATTCAAGTCTGCTGCCCACAAATAATATGCGTAGACACATGCTCCGGTTAAGTTTGCCAAATGCCTACTGGTCCCCCAATCTTGTGGGAGGCATTTGCAGTGACATTTTTAACTCCCATGGGGCACGCCTAAAGAGAGCGAGAATTCAGCAAAAGCTTTCTATCTCTTGGCTCACCTAACACGATTGTAATCAACCAATAAGAAGGCGTTCCCCTCCTCTACCCTGGTAGAGATCTCTAATATCACAACATCACAAACTGCTCAGCCATCTTGACAAATATTCTTTTGCACCAGGGTACAAGCTGTATAGAGTGGAAAAATGCAGCTGTTGGCCTAGGGTTGCGTACATTACGCATCTCACTTCTAAGGAAGGGGCTAAACTCTACACCAACCTGAAATGGCAGAGGAATTCCAGAAATAGTTTTCTTCTTTAAACAATATTTAATCCAAATTTGCCTGCACAGGATAGATAAGCTAAGAAGAAAGCCTCTGCTGCTACCCACAAACTACCATCTCTATCAGATGATGACACTAAGCAGCTGGAGGCAGACCCTACGGGAGTTACCCATCACCATCAAGGACTTTAGAATGGCAATAGTCTGTGTCCTGATGGGATCACATCTTGGTTTTTTTAACTGCTCTCGAGGGACCAGTCATCAACAATGCTCCAGGTGTTAAATTACATCTCTAGAGGACAGGCTTTTCCACAGCAAGCCTTACAGGCCCACATCACTGTCCTCCGCAAACTAGGGAAGGACCGTTCAATCTGTGGTAATTATAGACAGTGCTCGTTGATCTGAAGCTTTTACTTTTAGGATCATAGCCACTAGGCTGGAATTCCTCCTGCCTAATACATCTAGATCAAGTTGGATTTGAAGATGGTCGAAAAGCCAGGAATAATGACCTGAAAACAGTCTCAAATCTTACCTGAGTGCACAGCCCGTACATAGCGCATTTCTATGGAGAGGGGAGTGGTCAACCTTTCTCCTCTCGATCGTGCCGGACATATGCCGGCCTGGCTACGGTCCGACGGGCAGACGTTTGTGTGAATGCGACCTTTGAGTTATATTGTAAAGTGGTGATCAGCAAATGAGTGGAGAATGTGCACCAGTATATACATATTATGCTATATATTGTACAGCATAACATGTATATAGTATCTGTAACATCTCCTAGCTATGCTACTGCACCTGACAATCACAGCCATGCCCTCTATGTGATTTGCCAGGTGGAACATGTGACCCGGCTTTATAACAAGAAGGGTCACATGTCCCAGCGCCATTACAGAGAGGGAAAGGCTGCACTGTAAGGACGCTGAGGGAAAGATTACAGCTTAATGAATTGCAGAAATGCCCTTTTCAGGGCACTGAGGGAGAAATAGCTGTGATGGACAGAGAGAAATACTTTCCAGTGTCAGGGCAGGGGGAAAGTGAGAAAACATTACTACAACATCATCATCTACAGAAATAGCAGCGTCTAGCAGCACGGTGCTCATGTTAAGCCTGTTATTGTTGCTTAGTAGCAGTGTGAGATTTCTGTACATATCACACACCACATCTTCCCTGTCCTTGGTTGTGCAGTCACATTTGTCTCCTACAATTTCCTTGTAGATCTCCATATATGCCACATGGAGCAACTAATCCCAGGTCTGTCGGAAGAATACGGACTTGGGTTTGTTGATTGCGAGGTGCCGGCCCTTTATGCAGCCGCTCCGGCAGCTCCATGTGATTCACTCAGTGACCAAGCACATGCGCAAGGCACGGGATGTGCATCAGCCTGGCTGCAGATGCTCCCATGTCACTGCCAGGGGGACAAAACTTTTTTGAATCAGTTTATGTATTTGTAAATAATTTGTGACCAAGCACATGCGCAAGGCACGGGATGTGCATCAGCCTGGCTGGAGATGCTCCCATGTCACTGCCAGGGGGACAAAACTTTTTTGAAGCAGTTTATGTATTTGTAAATAATTTAGGTGTAGTAAAAAAAAAAAAGTTTTTTTTTTTTTAAAAAAACAATATTTTTGGTTTTAAAAAAGTTTCAGTAGATCCAGGAAGTGTTTATGTATTTGTAAATAATTTTTACAAGCTTGGTTTTTTTAAAACAATATTTTTGGTTTTAAAAAAGTTTCAGTAGATCCAGGAAGTTGCTCTAGTGGTCGGGAAGGAATTTTTCCCTACTGTGGGTGGTGTATGGTCATCTGCTCAGACAGTTTCAGCACATTCTGCTACATTCCCCTATAGCTGTGCCGAAACTGGTGGTGCTGGACCAACACTGACTGTATGAGGAGGAAGGAGAAGAGGAAGCGGAGGAGGAGGCAACCGGAGGCCAGGAGTGATGTCCTGCAATCCTCAGGGGTGGAAGTACATGCAACACAGCAACACAACACAGCCTCGGCCACAGCCACCACCACATTAACCCTGTGGGCAGTTATAGAGATGTAACGTCCCGGCCCGTGCTTACTGGTCCACACATCAGTATCATATCACTGCTACATGCAAATGAGTCTAGAGGGTGACACCAGAGCCCCTCTCTTCTACATTGTTTATTAAATTATTGGCTCTCCTTTGCAGACTTACTAGCCACCCCCCCACCCCAACCAGAGAGACAGTGACGCCATCCACTTTTTTATTGAATGTGCTGCAGCACTAAGGAGCGACCAGCAAAAGTACAGGAATTACCAAGAGCCGGATGACGCCATCCCTCTCTACCTGGTTATAGACTGATCTGACCAACAGATGAGCTGGTGTCTGTGTCATCTCCATCTCCTCCCCTGGATGTGTGACCAAGCACATGCGCAAGGCACGGGATGTGCATCAGCCTGGCTGGAGATGCTCCCATGTCACTGCCAGGGGGACAAAACTTTTTTGAAGCAGTTTATGTATTTGTAAATAATTTAGGTGTAGTAAAAAAAAAAAAGTTTTTTTTTTTTTAAAAAAACAATATTTTTGGTTTTAAAAAAGTTTCAGTAGATCCAGGAAGTCGGGGGGGGGGGGGGGAGTGAGTACCGGGGGGATGACGCAATGTCCCACAGTTTTTAAAGTGTTTGCACCAGTGTTGCCGCTCACTGATTTGAACCATGCACCAGACTTATTACAGCGAGAGGATTGGGCGGCGCCGGATACATTTGGCGGTTTCCCACGTGCCGGGCCGCAGCCGCCATTCGGGGGAAGTCCCATCCCAAGGTTTGGAGAAGTCTATGGACCGACCATGTTGTTAAGTTTTCAAGTTTATTATGTTATTTAATAATTTATGTTTTTGTTATAAAAATGCTGTGGCCTTCCCACGTTACCCACACAGGAAGTTTCCCGGTTCTTTATTGTCATATTGGGTTTTAAGTACAGGGCCAAGTACCAGATTGGGTTGGGTTTGTTACTCCCTACAGTCCTGAGTGACTGGCTGACCGAGGCCTAGGTGCTCCTGGTGCTGGGTACAGGGGCCTTGTCTACAGCCGGGCAGGTGGAATGTACAAGAAATGGAGGGAGAGGCTGAAGATTGGTGGTGAATAGGGCGCCCGTGGTAGTAACAGCTATGTACAGGGATCACTCAGAGGCAGAGTTTGTAAAACATTCAACTTACAGTCCTGGCCATAAGTCCTGAGAATGACACAATCTCCTCCTGTCACATGATGTGTCCCTCTGGTCTGTCGGATGTTTATCACATACAGAGATACAAGTGCAATCATATTATGGGGAGCAGAAGCTTTTATTGTCAGGTAGGAGGAGTTACTGCATCCAGTCAGTATCTGCAGGACCTCTCCTTCTTCTTCAGGACCTCTGCAATTCTCCCCGGCAGCTGTCACTCACCTCCTGCACCAGATCCTGACTGATCGCCGTCCATTCCTGCACAATCACTGCTGCATTCTGTCACAATGGGGGTCATTTACTAAGGGCCCGATTCGCGTTTTCCCGACGGGTTACCCGTATATTTCCGATTTGCCGGGCCATGGACCCAGAATCTCTGTGTTCTGTTCCCGGGCCATGGAGTACTGCTGTAATGGTCCTCTAATGCTGTGCACACTGGCCTGCCACTGCGTGATATGAGTGCTTTCTATGTTGGTGCACCGCTGCACTCCGTATATGTGCCTCCATGCTGTGCACCACTGGCCTGCACGCTGATATGGTGCCTCATGCTGTGCACACTGCCTGCAATGCTGTTATGTGCCTCTAATTGCTGTGCACACTGCCTTGTACTGCGTATATGGTGCCTCTAATGCTGTGCACACTGCTGCATGCTGTATATGGTGCCTCTAATGCTGGCCCATGCCTGCCATGCTGAATGGTGCCTCTAATTCTGTGCACAGCCTTGTACTGCTGTATATGGGTGCCTCTAAGGGTGCAACACTGCCTGCACTGATGTATATGGTGCCTCTAATGCTGGCACACTGCCTCACGCCGTAGTATGGGTTTTGCCTCTAATGCTGTGTGCACACTCCTGCACGGCTGTAGTGCGCCTCTAATTCTGCACACGTGCCTGCAGCTGCTGTCATATGGTGCCTCTAATGCTGTGCCATGCTGCACTGATGTATATGTTGCGCATCTTGTGTGCAACACTGCCTGCACTGTATATGGTGCCTCTAATGCTGTGCACATGGCTGTCACTTCTGTATAGGGTGCCTCTAAGCTGTTTCCATGCTTCACTGTGTATATGGTGCCTTCTAATGCTGTTCACACTGGCTGCAACTGCTGTAAGGTGGGCCTCTAATTGCGTGCACACTGCACTGCACGCTGTATTGGTACCTCTAATCTGTTCACACTGCCTTCCACTGCTGTATATGGTGCTTCTACATGTGTTCAACACTGGTCCACTGCTGTAATGGTGCCTCTAATGTGTCGCACACTGCCTGCACTGCTGTATATGGTGCTAATATGGGTGCACACTGCCGCAACTGCTGATATGGGTTCTACATGCTGTTCATGCTTGCGTAAGTGCTAGCTGACTGCATGCCTGCTGTATATGGTGCCTCTATGCTGTGCACACTGCCTTGCCACTGCGTGTATAATGGTGCCTCTAGTGCGTGCCACACTGCCTGGCACGCTGGTATATGTGTCTCTAGCATTGTGCACACTGCTGCACTGCTTGTATATGGTGGCTCTAATTGGTGCACACTGCCTGCACTGCTTGTATATGGTGCTTCGATGCGTGCACACGTGCCGCACTGCGTGTATATGGTGTTCTAATGCTGTGCACTCGCAGCAGTGCTCGCGTGACCAGCTGTATATGGTGCGTCGTCACACTGCCTGATGCTAAAGTCTAAGCTTGCACATGCCTAAGTGTTCTATTCCACTCCTGTACTGCTTTATGTAATGCTGTGCACACTGCCTGCTACTGCTGTATCTGGTGCCTTATGCTTGTGCACAACTGCTGCATGCTGTAATTGGCCTAATCTTAATGGTGCCTGCTGTATATGCGTGCCAAATCTTGTCACGTAACGGCTTCTGTGCCACTCTGTGCTGTATATGGTTCCTCTAATGCTGTGCACACTGCATGCACTGCTGATTAATATGGTGCCTCTAATGCGACACTGCTGCACATGTGTTCTGCGTCTATGCTGTAGCCTTTACTGTGAATGCTTCTATGCTGTGCACACTGCTGCAGCTGTATGGTCTATTGGCTGTGCCTTATGTCTTAATGCTGTGCACACTGACCTGCACTGTGTTATGGCTTCATGGGCAGCCTGCTGCTTAATGATGTGCCCAATTGTCCTGCTTCTGCTGTTATTGGTGCCCTTCTAAGCTGTACAACACTGCCTGCACTGCTGTATATGGTGCTTCTAATGCTGTCACACTGCCTGTACTCTTGTATTTGTGCTTCTAATGCTGTGCACATGCTGCACGCTGTAATTTGTTGCTCTCTAATGCTGTGCACACTGGCTGCTTGCTGTATATGGTGCCTCTAGTGCTGTGCACACTGCCTGCACTGCTGTATATGGTGCATCTCATGCTTGTGCACCTGCTGACACGCCGTATCTGGGTGCCTATATGCTGTGCACACTGCCTGTCACTGCTGTTACTGGTGCCTCTATGCTGTACACACTTGCTGACTCTTGTGCCTATATGCGGGCATGTACTAATGGTGCCTTCTAATGCTGTCACACTGCTGCACTGATGTATATGGGCTTCTAATTCGACACTGTGCATGCCTACATTGGTGCCAGCTGTACCACGCTCCTGCTGTATATGGTGCCTCTAATGCTGTGCCACTGGTGGCTTCCGCTGTAATTGGCTGCCTCTAAGTGCTGTGCACACGCATGCACTGCTGTATGATGGTGCCTCTAATGCTGTGCACACTGCTGCAATCTGCTGTATATGGTGCTCAATGCTGTCAACACTGCGCTGCAATGCTGGATATGGTGCCTATTGCTTCACATGCTGCATGCTATGGGCCAGCTGTGGCGCACCTTCTGTGTATTGGTGGCCTTATGCTGTGCACACTGCCTCACCTGCTGATAGGTGCCTCTACTGCTGTGCACACTGCTGCACTGGCTGTATTATGGTGCTCTACATGTGCGCACACTGCCGCACTGACTGTATATGGTGCCTCTATGCTGTACACACTGCCTGCACTGCTGTATATGGTGCCTCTAATGCTGTGCACACTGCCTGCACTGCTGTATATGGTGCCTCTGATGCTGTGCACACTGGCTGCACTGCTGTATATGGTGCCTCTAATGCTGTGCACACTGCGCACGCTTTATGGTTGCTATGCTGTGCAACGCTGACTGGTGTATATGGTGCCTCTATGCGTGCCACTGCCTGCACTGCTGTATATGGTGCCTCTAATGCTGTGCACACGCTGCACTGCTGTATATGTGCTTCTGGCACACTGCTGCACTGCTGTATTGGTGCCTCTATGCTGTGCACACTGCCATCACTGCTGTATATGGTGCCTCTAATGCTGTGACACTGCCTGCACTGCTGTCTATGGTGCCTCTAATGCTGTGCACACTGCCTGCACTGCTGTATATGGTGCCTCTAATGCTGTGGACACTGCCTGCACTGCTGTATATGGTGCCTCTAATGCTGTGCACACTGCCTGCACTGCTGTATATGGTGCCTCTAATGCTGTGCACACTGGCTGCACTGCTGTATATGGTGCCTCTAATGCTGTGCACACTGCCTGCACTGCTGTATATGGTGCCTCTATGTGTGCACACTGCCTGTCATGCTGGTATATATGGTGCCTCTAATGTGGCACACTGACTGCACTGTCTATGGTGCCTCTAATGCTGTGGCACACTGGCCCGCTCACGTGATAGAGTGCTCTAATGCTGTGCACAGGCCTGCACTGCTTGTATATGGTGCCTATAATGCTGTGCACACTGCCGCTACTGCTGCATATGGTGTCCTCTAATGCTGTGCACACTGCCTGCCACTGCATGTATATGGTGCCTCTAATGCTGTCAAACTGCCTGCCACTGCTGTATATGGTGCTCTAATGCTGTGCACACTGCCTGCACTGCTGTATATGGTGCCTCTATGCTGTGCCACTGCCTGCACTGCTGTATATGGTGCCTCTAATGATGTGCACACTGCCTGCACTGCTGTATATGGTGCCTCTAATGCTGTGCACAAGCCTGCACTGCTGTATATGGTGCTTCTAATGCTGTGCACACTGCCTGCACTGCTGTATATGGTGTGCTTAATGCTGTGCACCACTGCCGCTGCACTGCTGATATGGTGCCTCTAATGCTGTGCACACTGCACCCTGCACTGCTGTATATGGTGCCTCTAATGCTGTGCACACTGCCTGCACTGCTGTATATGGTGCTTCTAATGCTGTGCACACTGCCTGCACTGCTGTATATGGTGCCATTCTAATGCTGTGACACTGCCTGCACTGCTGTATATGGTGCCTCTAATGCTGTGCACACTGCCTGCACTGTGATATGGTGCTTAAGCTGCTGCACTGCTTATGTGTTAATCGTGCTCTATTGCTGTGCACACTGTCATGCACTGCTGTAATGGTGCCTCTAATGCTGTGCACACTGCCTGCACTGCTTGTATGGTGCCTCTAATGCTATGACGCATTGCCTGCAATGATGTATATGGTGCCTCTAATGCTTTGCACACTGCTGCACTGCTGTATATGGTGCACTCTAATGCTGATGCACAACTGCCTGCATGCTGTATATGGTGCCTCTAATGGCTGTGCACCATGCTGCACTGCAATGCGGTGAATGGTGCCTCTAATTGCTGTGGCACAATGCCTCACTGCTGTATATGGTGCCTCAATGCTGTGCCACATCCTGCGGCACTGCTGTATATGGTGCCTCTATATGATGTGCACACGCCTGCACTGCTGTATATGGTGCCTAATATTGCTTGTATGCACACTGCCGCACTGCTGTTATATGGGCCTTAATGCTGTGCACATGCCTCATGCTGTATATGGTGCCTCTAGTGCTGTGCAATGCCTGCACTGCTGTATATGGTGCCTCTAAGCTGTGCACACTGCCTACACGATGTATGATGAGTGTTAATGCTGTGTCACACTGGATGCACTGCTGTAATATGGTGCCTCTAGTGCTGTGCACACTGCCTGCAGCTGTATATGGTTGGCTTATGAGCGCTGAACACATGCCTGCATGCTGTCATATGGTGACCTCTAGTGCTGTGCCATGCCCCAAGTGTTGCCGTGCACAAGACTTGCCTGCTGATATGGTGCCTCTGTGCTGTGCACACTGCCTCCCTGACTGCTTAATTGGTGCCTCTAATGTGTGCACCACTGCCTGCACTTGTATGTATATGGTGCCTATAGTGCTGTGTACACTGCTGGCACTGGCTATATGGTGCCTCATGCTGCACACTGCACCTGTTTGGCATCTGTACTGCATGCACTGCTGATATGGTGCCTCTCAGTGCGGTGTGCACACTGCTGAGCACTGATGTAAATGGTGCCTCTAGTGCTGTGCTACCACTGCCTGCATGCTGTATATGGTGCATCTAAGCTGTCACCACTGCTGCACTGCTGTATAGGTGCTCTAGTGCGGTGCACACTGCCTGCACGGCTGTATTCATGGTGCCTAAGCTGTGCACACTGCCTGCAATGCTGTTATGGTGCCCTCTAGTGATGTGCACCACGGCATGCCACGCTGTAATGTGCCTCTAATGCTGTGCACACTGCCTGCATGAGTATATGGTGCCTAGTGCTGTGTACCAATGCCTGCAATGCTCTGTAATGGTGCCTTATGCGTGACAATGCCTGCACTGCTGTATATGGTGACTCTAGTGCTGTGCACACTGACCTGCCTGCCGTAATGTGCCATAGTCTAATGCTGTGCACACTGCCTGCACTGCTGTATATGGTGCTTCTAATGCTGTGCACACATGAGACAACATGCTGCTGTGATCCTTTCCATGTGACACAAGCCTCTTTTGTGTAATCTGAACACTTCTTGGTCTCCGTGGTTCACATGTTGCTGCAGGTACCTGTGCACCTCAGGAGGAGGCCGCACGCTGCCGTAAAGACGCTGTCACCTTTCCTGGGCTTTATCATGTCCCCTGAGTCACTTAATCCCTACACAGCTCGCAAGTCACCTGTGTCCTCCGCTGTGAGAGCGGATAGATGGCAGCGTGAGGAGCCACCCCGTTACACTCACACTTCTGCTATATGAGCGTTCATTGATTTAACAATAAATACCATGCGGCAACCTGGAGTCACCTCAGCCGGGATTCACCTCAGCTCGCCTAAGGGGTTTGTAATCGCACGTTATCCAGCACTAAAGGAGCCGGGACCCCTCTGTCAGCATAATGGCTCTAATTCCAGCAGCTCAAATAGACTCTGTCTCCAAATTTTACATCATTAAATTACCAGCCTCCTCAGGTGGGATATAAAATGTCCTTTCTAGAATTTCCTCTTTAATGTGAAATCTCAGCTGTTTATTCATGTGAAAATGAGCAGAGACGAGTCATATTTTTCCTGAGATAAGTCAAGTCTAGAGGCTTGCGGAGGGTCAATTTAGATGCCTCTATTTTATAGCACCTAGAAACATGCTGTTGGTGTCTTATTAAAGATCAGGTCGGCTTCACTGCCTGATAATATATGCAAGGCCTGTCCATGTTCATAGGTCACTAGTTTGGACACGCCAGGATAACCTTGAAAACAAAGTTATAATTGACAGCAGGAGCACGGGGACAATATGCCCGACGCCCCCGGACCTGGTAGCATGGGAGAGGGAGGTGGCGAGAGCGTGCATAATTAGCAACCTGCAGCACCGGACATCTTGTCCACACGCTACGTGCTGCTAATTATAACTTTGTTTTCTAAATTTTGCCCCGTCTCCTTTATTAACTGGAAGATTCTTGTTCTTGTTTTCGGTGGTTGTGTTGGAGTAAGACCGGTCTCCCATTCCCCAGTATACAGTCCTGGCCATAAGTGGTGAGAATGACACAAATCTCCTCTTGTCACATGATGTGTCCCTCTGGTCTGTCAGATGTTTATCACATACAGAGATACAAGTGCAATCATATTATGGGGAGCAGAAGCTTTTATAGTCAGGTGGGAGGAGTTACTGCAGCGAGTCAGTATCTGCAGGACCTCTCCTTCTTCTCCAGGACCTCTGCAATTCTCCCTGGCGGCTCTCACTCACCTCCTGCACCAGATCCTGACTGATCGCCGTCCATTCCTGCACAATCACTGCTGCATTCTGTCACAATGTGTTGGGTTTTGTTTGTCCCCCGTCTCTTGATGATTGACCACAAGTTCTCAATGGGATAAGATCCGGGGAGTTTCCAGGCCATGGACCCAGAATCTGTGTGTTCTGTTCCCGGAGCCATGGACCCAGAATCTCTGTGTTCTGTTCTCGGGCCATGGACCCAGAATCTCTGTGTTCTGTTCCCGGGCCATGGACCCAGAATCTCTGTGTTCTGTTCCCGGAGCCATGGACCCAGAATCTCTGTGTTCTGTTCCCGGGCCATGGACCCAGAATCGCTGTGTTCTGTTCCCGGGCCATGGACCCAGAATCTCTGTGTTCTGTTCCCTGCACCATTTAGTTCTCCCCTTTATGGCCGGTGCTCCATCATGCTGGAGGAGGCTCTGCTCATCACCATCTGCTCCTGGAGGGTTAGGAGAAGCGGCTCCTGGAGGGTTGGGAGAAGCGGCTCCTGGAGGACATTCTGCTCCATTCCTTATCCATGGAGGTGTTATTAGGCGATTCCCTTGGCTGAGAAGCCCCCCCCCCCTCCCCACATGAATGGCTGCAGGAGGCTTTACAGGTGCAGGAGACAGGACTGGGGCATCGCTCACCTTGTCTTCTCCCAACAATCAGAAAGGGGATTCATCAGAGACAATGCCTTTCCCCCAGTCCTCAGCGTCCACTCCCTGCACCTCCTGCAGAATATCCGTCTGTCCCCCAGTCCTCAGCGTCCACTCCCTGCACCTTCTGCAGAATATCCGTCTGTCCCCCAGTCCTCAGCGTCCACTCCCTGCACCTCCTGCAGAATATCCGTCTGTCCCTGATGGTTTCTGGAGAGAAGCGGCTTCTGTGCTGCCCTCCTGGACACCAGGCCTTGCTCCAGGAGTCTCCGCAGTGTCACAGTACGTGCAGATGCCTCACACCTGCTGCTGCCATACCTGAGCTCTGCGATGCTGGGAGCCCCATCCCCAAGCTGAGACACTTAGTCAGAATGGGCTCTATAGAACCCATCTCCATGTTGAACTCGGATTGTTAAGGATCTCGCCAATGATTCTTGCGATGAGGTTCTTAAGAGGGGGGGAGGTTCATTATCTTATTATTATCAATCCTGATCCCAATGAGGATTATTCCCGCTCGGGGCAACGGCCCACAATTTATTAGGGACTGTCTTCCGACATGCAATGGGGATGGGGCGAAGGAACAGCTCAATCATGTTCGGAGCCACGGAAAGCGTTGAAAGGGTGGAGTGGCCCTTCATATGGAGGGGTGTTGAAGATTCGGGATCGGTAGGGGATCAATGACTGGATAAAATAATGTACCATTATCTATGAGCACGAATGTGTATAAACGGTATTTACTATGAGCCATTTACGCGTGGTATAGAGGCACCAGACAGGGCTGCCCCTCTCCCCCCTGTTTTATGGACCCTTTGTATAGAGGCCTTAGCTATAAATCCGCAAGCAGAAGGGGATTAAGGGTTGGGGGTGTGGGGGGAAGCAGAAAAAAAACTCACCTTTATGCAGACGAATTCTCACCGTTGCACCATTCAGATACTAGGTGGGCTCTATATACTGAGTGATCCGTTGTTGAACGAATTCGGCTCCTTTCAGGTTGAGTATTAAAGGGAGAAAAATCCATCTCTTCTCATTGGATAGCAGCTGTCAGGAGAGAGGGGGACTTGGTTAGGGGTCCTTGGGAGAGATGATCATTCAAATATCTGGGGGATGCATGTTCCGCGGATCTGGCCGTTTTTGCTGAGCCTGAAATTATTATCCCGCTGTCTTCCTAAAAATAAGATTGTAGCATTGAATGGCTGCTTAAGGTTGCCTCTCTCCAGAGCAGACAGGGTAGGTATAGTACAAACTGATTCTTACTCCCGCAAGCTCTTGTACCATTGTCGGTTTCCCCGGTCTGGGGATCCCTTAAAAATTGCTTGATAAGGATGGTGGACTAATCAGAGATTAATCGGGGAAGAACAAAAATTGCCCCAGGATTGCGTTGTCATCTCTTTGTTGTTCCATCGAAAAAGGGGGGTTGGGGGTCCATATCTTTGGGTTATTTTATGCGCTCAGCTTGGTTGTGTTGATTACAAGGAGGACTGTTAGCGCCTTCGGGAGGGTATATACAAATAAGTGATATTACTAGGTTCTATTTTTCGAGTCTATAGGATAGCGGGGCACTTGGGCACGTAGATTTTAGAGGCATTATATAGGGAAATTGATGGAAAAAGGGGATTGGTAAGAAAATTAGACAAGGTATCTGCCGGTATCTTTGGTTCGTACTCCAATATGGGGAAATGATCACTTTGAAGAGTTTAGATCCATTGCCGGATGGTAGTTCTTGGAATAAAAAGGGGGGGTTATAAAAATTTTGTTACACAGTATCTCAATTCAGCTATTCACGTAAATTGTTTAGATTTTCCACATTAATAGTAGAGATGATATGTTATTAAGACTTTTTCAACCTGAAACACGCATGATAATCGATAAACGGATAATAGTAGGTTTTTTAATTTATGCACCAGATGCAGGGGTAAATTTTGGGTTCTTATGGGGAATAAAGGCGTACACATGTTTATCGATACCTGGTCAAGTTTTGCAAAGCGTTACTCAATCCTCGTAAAGAAGTGGAGGAAAAGCGGGGCACCCCCGGAGGCGGAAGTGGGAGAAAATTGTACACGGAGTCTGCGGCTTGACCTCCCTCTTGGAAATCATAGGAATGGTACAATGTCAACCTTTTACATCAATTGTACTGCTTCCTCTGTCTATAAGAAATGAATCTTAGAGAAAATGCGACTGTCTGTTTGCAACCTGGAGAATGCGGATTCTTCTGTTCATGTTTCTTCTGTGTGTAATAAAGATTTGATATTGGGCTTGGCTCTCGGTACTTGAGAAGGAAACGTCTCAAAAGTTTAACAGACACCCCGCACGTCCAGGTTGCTTTGCCTCAGCCTGTATCAGTTTAAGTTACGCAATAGGGAAAGGGGAAAACAGTGGTGGTCAACAAGGTTCTCCTGTGGCAGATGGTCTTTGCACGAAAGTGGGGGAGCTTCGATCGCCCCGTCCCGAAGAATTCTTAGGAGAAGTGCGGAGAGGTGCAAAAAAATATGAAGAGGATGGCGCGTTTTAAGAGCGGTCAGTGTGAATAAATGTGTAAAGACGGTGTACGGGAAAGACGAAGAAGTGTTAAGAACAAGTAACAGACGTTCAGTTTTAGGGGACAGTTAGATGTCTGTTCTTTCTCTGGCCCGAGGTGCTTACCTGGCAAGCATGCTCATCATGCCTACCAACGTTTGATAGTTATTACGGATACAAAACTTCAAACGGGAAGGTGCATTCGCCAAAAAGGTATGTGTTGGGGTCATGATCGAGGGCACAGGATGCATGTAGTTTGCGCTCAAGCAGAAAGGGGGGGGGGGGGGGGTGGTGGAGGGTTGGTTGTAGGGGGGGTTTTTTAGGGTGTCAATTGATGATGTAAGGTTTTGTTCTTTTTTTTTTTTTTTTCTTTCTTTTTCTTGGAGGGGGTGTTAGACTTGAATAATATATGTAGACCCAGTGTTTATAATGTCTCTTAAATCACTGATCCATGTTAATTTGATTATTTTTCAAATAAAAACTTTAAAAAAAAAAAAAAAAAAAATAACACAATACCCCCCATGACTGGAATATATAAATTACTGCCCCCTATGTACAAGAATATAACTACTATATACTGCCCCCGACAAGAAACTACATATGTGTACAGAAGAATAATAGCCCATAGTACGTTAAACTTATATACTGCCCCCTATGTACAAGAATACTAACATACTATAATACTGCCCGTGTGTACAGGAATATAACTACTATAATACTGCCCACTATGATACAGCAGGAATATAACTACTAGAATACTGCCCTATGTAAAGATTAATATAGCCCCCGTAAGAATAAACTTATATAATACTGCCCCTATGTACAGGATTATAATATAGCATTCAGGATAACTATAATACTCCCACCTATGTACAAGAATATAATACTACTTAATATGCCCCTATTGTACAGGAGATATAACTACTATAAATACTGCCCCCTATGTACAAGAATATATAATAATAAATGCCCCCTATGTACAAGAAATATAACTACTATATACTTGCCCCCTGTACAGGATATAACTACTATAATACTGCCCCCTATGGAACAAGAACTATAACTACATATTATATGCCCCCTCATGTACAAGAAATAAATACTATAATCTGCCCCTATGTACAGGAGATTAACTACTATAATACTGCCCCATATGTACAAGAATATAAACTACTATAATAACCCTAGTCGCTTCCATATACTCCTATGTACAGAATAAACTACTATAATACGCCCCTATGTACAGGGAATATAACTACATAATACTGCCCCCTTGTACAAGAATATAACTACTATAATACTGCCCCCTATGTACAAGAAATAATACCTAAATAATGCCCCCTATGTACAGATATAAACTACTATATACGCCCCCTATGTACAGGAATATAAAATACTATTCTCTGCCCCTATGTACAGGAATATAACTACTATATACTGCCCCCTATGGTACAGAATAGAACTACTATAATACTGCCCCCTATGTACAGGAATATAACTACTATAATACTGCCCCCTATGTACAGGGAATATAACTTACTAATAATGCCCACTATGAATTACAGAGCATTATATAACTACTATAATACTGCCCCTATGTACAGGAATATAATCACTATAATACTGCCCCCTATGTACAGGAATATAACATATATAATACTGCCCCCTATGTACAGAATATAACTACTATAATAACTGACCCCTATTAAAAGAATATAACATACATAATACGCCCCTATGTCAGGAATATAACTAATCTATAAACTGCCCCCTATGTAAAAAAATAACTACTATAATACTGCCCCTATGCCACAAGAAATATAACTACTATAATACTGCCCCCTATGTACAAGAATATAACTACTATAATATGCCACCTATGTACAAGAATATAACACTATATAATGCACCCCTGTAAAGATATAACTACTATAATACTGCCCCCTATGTACAGGGAAATAATACATACTATAATACTGCCCCTATGTACAGGAATATAACGACTATAATACTGCCCCCTATGTACAGGAAAATACTATACTATAATACTGCCCCCTATGTACAAGAATATAATATATAATACTGCACCTATGTACAGGAATTAAACTAATAATACTGACCCTAGTACAGAATATAACTACTATAATATACCCCCTATGTACAAGGATAAACTACTATAATACTGCCCCTATTAAAGAATAAACTACTATCATATGCCCCCTAGTACAGGAATAACTACTATAATATAACCCCTATGTACAGGAATATAACTACATAATACTGCCCCCGATGTACAAGAATATAACTACTATAATACCGCCCCTATGTACAGGAATATAAACTACTATAAACTGACTCCCTATGTACAAGGATATAACTACTATAATACTGCCCCCTAGGTACAGGAATTATAACTACTATAATACTGCCCCCTATGTACAAGAATATAACTACAGTAATATAATACCGCCCCCTATATGCCAAGTAGTACATTACTATAATACAATAGAATGAAGAATTGTTAATAATGATGATGTTGCTTGTATGATACCAAATGGTAAAAATAAAACCCAGAACGTAGTCACTAGTAATGAGGAAACCTTGAAAATGCTGCTGGTGCGGCTCCTTATTGGGCACTGTCTATCACCGCTCTGTATGATGTGCGGGTGGGTCATTAATGAGGCTGCTCATGACGCAGCAAAATCAGACAGATCATTTGTGGAACATAATGTTCTGCCAGAAAAATGCACTCCTGGCAACATGAAGGTGGTCCATGCTTAGAGCCCCAAACACGTGACATATGTTGGAGTAAATCTTTCAATCCAAATAAAATTAACATCTCTATATTACAAGTCACGGCCAAAAGTTTTGAGAATGATACAAATGTAATTGTTACAAGTCTCGGCATCAGGTGTATAATGGTAATTTGCAATCTATCTAGAATGTTATACAGAGGGATCAGCTTACAGCAATCATTGCAAAGTCATATTTGCCTAGAAATGAACTTTTTCCCCCAAACACATTTCACCTTCAGTGCAGGCGGCCGCTGAAAAGGAGCAGTGCCATGGTGTCAAGTGATGTCTCAGTAAACACAGTGCGGGGGCTGATGGGGACAGGGCTGGGGGACAATCTGTCAGGAGTAGGGTGCGGTCAACACGTCGGGTTTACTGCATGCGTTTAAAACGTATGCACAAACTGAGAGGTTTTTTTTTTTTTTTGGAGATTTGCCTAATTAAACAGATGTAACACCTGGTTTACAAAAGCGCATAACCTCGACGTTAACACACGTGTTAACAAGGTTGTTAACACTTGGCGGGTTTTTGAAATGCAAGCGTTAACAGCTGTTATTAGGCAAATTCCCTCACGTTGTAGCAATACGTTTTTAAACGCATGCAGATAAACGCGACGTTGTGACCCACCCCTGAGTAAGAATCCCACCCCTGGACACTTACAAGGAGGCTGGTGCTTGGCAGCACGTTTCTCTTCTGTTACCATGGTTATCTAATAGAAAACGTGCAGTCATCATTCCACTGACAAACGCCAAACGGGAAGGAGCATAGCAGCGAGAAAGATTGAACCTCAGTCACCAATCTATCCATCACCAGGAATCCAGGGAGGAGAGGCTCCATTGTACCAAAAAGGCTCCAGGAGCAAAGACGGAGCAGCAAGCGCAGGAGGTCTCTTACATGAATGGCTGCAGGAGGCTTTACAGGTGCAGGAGACAGGACTGGGGGCATCGCTCACCTTGTCTTCTCCCAACAATCAGAAAGGGGATTCACCAGAGACAATGACTTTCCCCCAGTCCTCAGCGTCCACTCCCTGCACCTCCTGCAGAATATCCGTCTGTCCCTGATGGTTTCTGGAGAGAAGCGGCTTCTGTGCTGCCCTCCTGGACACCAGGCCTTGCTCCAGGAGTCTCTGCAGTGTCACAGTGCGTGCAGATGCCTCACACCTGCTGCTGCCATTCCTGAGCTCTGCGATGCTGGGAGCCCCATCCCCAAGCTGAGACACTTGTAAGAGACGCTCCTGGCGCTTGCTGGTCCTTCTTGGGCTCCTGGAGCCTTTTTGGTAACAATGGAGCCCCTCTCCTTGGATTCCTTGATGATGCGGTAGATTGGTGACTGAGGGGCAATCTTTCTCGCTGCGATACTCTTCCCTGTTCGGACAGTTTTGTGCAGTGCAATGATGACTGCACGTGTTTCTTTAGAGATAACCATGCGTAACAGAAGAGAAACAATGATGCCAAGCACCAGCCTCCTTGTAAAGTGTCCAGGGGTGTGATTGTTATTTAATCCTGACAGATTGTCCCCCAGCCCTGTCCTCATCAGCCCCCGCACCTTTGTTACTGGAGACATCACTGACACCATGGCCGCTGCTCCGCCTAAGGCGCCTGCAATGAAGGTGAAATGTGTTTTGGGGGAAAAAGTTCATTTTCTAGGCAAATAGTGACATTGCAATGAATTGTTGATAAGCTGATCACTCTCTATAACATTCTGGAGAATATGGAAATTACCATTATAACACCTGATGCAGGAGACTTTGTAACAGTTACCATTTGTATCATTCTCAAAACTCATGGCCGTGACTGTACAGGAAGATTAGACATCGCATCCGTGCTGCAGTACCATCTACTATCCACAAGGGGGAAGGAACACACGGATATCTGCTGTCACTGCCTGATCACCTGAAGACCACCAGGACTACAAGCAGTGCCCCCTATAGCGGCAGGGAGACCCCCATACTGATACCTGACACCATATACTGAGGTACAAAATTTACATGTGATAGGATTAGATACACAGCTCAGCAGACAGTATCACACAGGATGGGATTAGATACACAGCTCAGCAGACAGTATCACACAGGATGGGATTAGATACACAGCTCAGCAGGCAGTAACACACAGGATAGGATTAGATACACAGCTCAGCAGACTATCACACAGGATAGGATTAGATACACAGCTCAGCAGGCAGTATCACACAGGACAGGATTAGATACACAGTTCAGCAGGCAGTATCACACAGGATAGTATTAGATACACAGCTCAGCAGACAGTATCACAGAGGATGGGATTAGATACACAGCTCAGCAGGCAGTATCACACAGGATAGGATTAGATACAGCACAATGGGTGATATGTGTTGTGTAGGTGGAGTCTGGGGGGGAGGGGCCTCTCTGTGATCGCTGCACCTGTCCTCTCACCTGTCAGGTCGCCTCTCACCTGTGCTGGTGATTACAGGAGGACATTTTCCAGGTGAGAACACATAGGTTCTTGTCTCATTCCTCCCTGATTTCTGTGGCAGCAATTCTAATAATTGTATAGGGGGGTATGACGGGGGATCATTGGTTGTAATAGGGTGAGCACTGGCTATGCTGGAGGTGGCATGCTGGGTGAGCACTGGCTATGCTGGGGGTAGCACGGTGACTGAGCACTGGCTATGCTGGGGGTGGCACGGCGAGTGAGCACTGGCTATGCTGGGAGTGGCACGGCGAGTGAGCACTGGCTATGCTGGGGGTGGCACGGCGAGGTGCGATTGAGCACCTGGCTCATTTCTTGGGGCCGTGAGCAGACTCGCGGTCTAGTACGTCTGAGCCTGGCTATGCTTGGGGTGCGTGCATCGGTCGCGACCCGTTACAGCACCTTTTCGCTATGCTGGGTGTTGTGTCATGGCTAGCTGTGAGTCACTGGCTATTGCGTGGGGGTGCACTGCGAGTGAGCCACTCTGTGGCTATGTCTTCGGGGGGTGTGTCACGGCGATGACGGTCACCGGGCTTATGCTGGGGTGGCACGCCGGGTAGCACTGGCTATGGCTGGGTGTGGCACCGGGCGGGTTGTAAAGGACATTTTGGTTCTATAATGTCTCTGGCACGTTTGTAGCCACCGCTGCGGACTTAGACTCACCCTTGTGCTACTGCTTGCTTCCGTGGTTCACGCGCGGGTGAAATGTCACTGGCTATGGCATGTCAGGGGGTCGTGTGTCATGGGCTACGTATTCTTCACTGTCTTCATGCTGGAGGGTGGCATACTTGTCTGAGGTGGTGCACTTCCAGGCTATGCTCGCCCACCCGCCCTGCGTGTGCACAACGGTGGAGTTGAGCTTCACTGGCTATGTTCTATTGGGGTGGCACCTGGTGTGTTTGATGCACTGGCTATCTGTGGGTGGGCACGCGATGTGATCACCTGCTATCTTGCGGAGTCGTGCCCGGCACGGCGAGGTAGCACTGGGCCTGATGCTGTCTCGTGGTCAACGGCGATGAGCACTGGCTAATGCTTGTGGGGGTGCCGGTCGAGTCAGCCTGGCCTATGCTGTGGGTGGCACGTCTGCTGGGTACACTGGCATGCTGGGTTGGTGCACATTCCGGCGGGTGATTGCACCCTTCCTGTGCCTTCCCTGTGTCTGGGGTGCTGTCAATTCGCGCGTGGTGATTGCAACTTGGCTAATGTCTCAGGGGGGTCTGGCACGGCGGGTGAGCACTGCTTGCGGGGGGTGCTACGGCGGTGTGATCACTGGCTAGCTGGGTTGGCACTGGCGGTTGAGCCACTGGCTATGCTGGGGGTGGCACTGCACCCTGACGTAGCGGGTGATACAGCTGGCTTATTCTCTCGGGGGCTAGGCACGTGCTGGTGAGCCCAAAAAGCCACTCTTGCCTATGCTTGGGGCATGGCATGACGGCGTCGTGGCAGCCTGGCTATCCTGGAGATCTCTCTGGCGCTGCTGGCATATGTGGGGGGGGGCACATTGATTATTACTGTCTATGCTGATTGTGGGCTCCCTGTGCTGAGCTTTGCCCTGGGGGGGGGGGGGTGTGGGGTGTTTTCTTTTATGATACAGTTGGTGATGTTCCGTTGTTGTAACCCGTATGCCAGTTTCGTAAGCCTGAACTGTGTGATTAAATGGGTGAATTTTGAATGTGACACATCAAATCCTGTGTGTCATCCTGCAGTTATCGTGGTGGGAGGGGGTGATACTCTATTTAGCGCATGACACTTCCCATGGCTTGCAACCGCACCGGTGACCCCACCATCAGCACACAATTCACAGTCTCGCACCATACACAACAAGGCCTGGTTTACTAATGCTGTCCCCATTAGCAACCAATCCCAACGCATCTCCATGTATTCACACAGACTAACCGTATCTAGAATATCGACGCTTTCCCTCCTGTATGATTTTGTGTTGCTCAAAAGCCTCAGCTACTATCAGCAACAAGGACCCTGTGCGTAAATCATTTTCATAAGAGTTTTCCAAACCTCTGCTTGCTGTCAGTGAAGGTGAACCCCTCAGCTGTGTGGGAGCAGGACGTGGTTAATAATTAAAAAAATCGTTATAGAGAATCCCATCTTATTCGTGCAGGGCGTTGTACAGAATGCCAGGGGTACCATAAGAATGGAATAATACAATTACGTTTAGGGCCAATACGCTCCCAACAGAGCTTACAATCTACGTATTATTTCCTCCATCTCTTATGGGCAGACAAATGGGTGGAACAAACGGAATGTGGTTTCAGAATGTGTGATTGTCAGTTACGTTGACATCCACCTCCTATTTTCTTAGCACTTCGCTCCTCTTTACCGCAAAGGATTCATGCGCAGCCTGACTGCAGCAATGTGTGTACATGTACAAGAGCTGAGGGCAGGATACACAGCTTTCTCATGTACACATAACATATATGACCAGGACACTTATACATATTTCAACAACCCGATAGCGGCATATATATTTGCACACTCTAAATCACTCTAGCTTCCACCAGGTCCTCCTGTGGGTTTTCCACATTCTCTCATCTTCCCCTCGCGCTGCGACGTTATGAGTGACCTTTATCTCTTCTCATCTCCACCTAAACATGAAATGGTGGAGAAACGCACTCCCGCCCTTCCCTCTCCTGGGGCTTCTCCCCGGATCAGGCGCCACACAATGAACACATAGAAAGTGTCACCTAGAGGATCAGAAAAACCTGCCTCCCCGCAACCCAACTCTCCACACTGCTCCCGCGCTCCTCCCCACCCTGCGCCTTCTCTTCTCTCTCCCCTACTTTGTCCCACGTGTTGTGATAGATCAATCAACAGTAGATTGATGAATAGAGAAGTCCCCTCTGGGTTACACTGGATTTATGTATTTGGCCTCATCATTCAATGGGGTTCGGGATTTGGTGCCGCTCCCTATTTGTTTTTTCATTCCCTCATACTTGTGGAATGGCATCGTCACTTCTTCTATACTGGGCGTCGCTCCTTGGCGCTGACTGCGGTGGAAGGCACTCCAGATGATAACTGACGAATCCACAAGCGGTTTTTTCCTTTCCTTCAAATTCACTTACAGCAGATGTCCTAGACATGCGGCAATATGGTGGGTCCTTTGTACCCCAATTTCTAGAGTCTGTTTATGTATATCCCGCTTCTGCACCAGGGTCTCATCGTTAGACGCTGTTCATATCAATCTTCTGCCAGAATTCTGACATACTCTAACCCCAGCACCCACGTCTGGCGCACAAGGTGGGCTCCAGGGGTCTCTCTCCCTCTATGATCCCACGCGTTCGCTGTGAGTGTCCCCCCAGCTCAGAATAATCCCATTGAGACATGACTGCGCCAGTGAAATTCTCTGCATCACTCGGGAATACAACCCCCTTTGAGTCAGCGCAGTATAGTCATGAATGAGCCTCATGTTCAGGTGGGTAAACTACAAGGAGTGGCCGCTCACACCTCCTCCTACGTTCCTCATCAGATCTGCTGGGTGTACTGGGAAGGTAACTGGTCTGTACTGGGGTCTGTGCCTGGGGGGTTCTTTCAGACCGGGTGAGACGCAGAACTTCCTGGAGAGGGTGAGGGGATCAGAGCAAATAACACCAGGAGTGACGCGCGCAGGACACTCAGGATGATGAGATGTCTCCTACTTCCAGTGTTAGGCCCCCCAGGGGAGGGTCATTGGTATGTTGATGGTAGTGGGTGTCCCCAGCGATAAAAAGTATCCACAGTGATCGGAACATACAATAATCTATACTACTATAGTCGTGGGCAAGGTCCTTAACGGTGCCGCATGAAGCGATGGAAGGGACACTTTATATATTCCGAGTTACTGAATTACAGGGAGTATGGAGAAGACCAATGACTCCTTGGCAAAGCTGTAATAGGATCATATAACTGATTTATACTGTCCACTGATACTGGGGGTATACGCCCTAGATAGTGATACGGATTAACCGAACTGTGTATACTGGGGTGTAAGCAATATACCTAATACTGGGGTATACTCTTTACACTGATGTTATACTGATACTTGTATAACTTATTACACATACAGGGGATATACGATAAGTGGATATACTCTTTACTACTGGGGTATTATTCTCTATACTGATACTGGTGGTATCACTAATCTGAAGTTATTTTATACTGGGGTAGACCACTATATGCTGAAGTATATTTTATACTGGGCGTATACACTATAATGCCTGAATATATACTGAGACTGGGGTATATCTATCTACTGAGGTATTACTGATAACTGGGGTATCGCTACATACTGAGCTTGTACATTATATACTGATACCTGGGTATATATTTTTTTTACTGAACTGGGGTTATACACTATATGTTGAAAATATCACTGATACCCGGGGTCTATACTCTGTTATGCTTATACTGGGTTCGCGTACGTTATTTCCTCTCTTCTAGTTACTTCGGAGTAGGTTCCACGCGGTGTACTGTTAATAATTTTCTCACCTCGCACCATCTAACCTACTGACACTGGGGTATAGATATAATACTGAGGTATATACTTCCCCCAGTACTCAGCGTCCACTCCGCACCTCCTGCAAGAGAATATCGTCGTGTCCTGATGGTTGCTGGAGGAAGAGGCTTCTGTGCTGCTCTGGACACCAGGCCTTGCCTCCAGGAGTCTCCGCAGTGTCACAGTGCGTGCAGATGCCTCACACCTGCTGCTGCCATTCTGAGCTCTGCGATGCTGGGAGCCCCATCCGAGCTGAGACACTGTAAGAGACGTCCTGGCGCTTGCTGGCTCCTTCTTGGGCTCCTGGAGCTTTTTGGAACAATGGCACTTTCTACTTGGATTCCTTGATGATGCGATAGATCGGTGACTGAGGTGCATCTTTTCGCTCTCGATACTACCCTGTGGCCAGTTTGTGCAGTGCAATGATGATGCACGGTTCTTTAGAGTAACCATGGGTAACAGAAGAGAAACAAGATTGCCAAGCACAGCATCCGTAAAGTGTCCAGGGTTGTGATGTTATTAATCCTGACAGATTGTCCCCCAGCCCTGTACTCATCAGTCCCCAGTACGACGGTTCGTTACTGGAGGACATCACTGAACACCATGGCCGCGCTAGCCTAAGGCGCCCTGCATATGATGGGAATGTGTTTTGGGGGAAAAGTTCATTTTCTAGGCAATATTGCTGCTAAGCTGAGTCCCTCTTTAAACAGTTCTGGAGAATATGCACAATTACCATATAAGACACCTGGTGCCGGAGACTTTGAACAAGTTCATTTGTTCCTTCTCAAATTATGGCGTGACTTACAGAAACTCCCGATACTGGACCCCCATGGGGAGAGTGTGTGTGCTCTGGAGCATGCTGGGAGTGTAGTCCCTCCATTAGTGTGTGTGCTCATGGAGCATGCGGGAGTTGAGTCCTCTATAGTGTGTGTGATCCCTGGAGCATGCGGGGAGTTGTAGTCCCTCCATAAGTGGTTTGTCCTGGCGCATGGGGAGTTGTAGTCCTCATAAGTGTGTGTGCTCCTGGAGCATGCGGGAGTTGTAGTCCTCCATAGAGTTGTGTGCTCCTGGAGATGCTGGTGGGTTGTAGTCCCTCCATTAGTGTGGTGACTGGAGATGCTGGGGGTGTAGCCCTCCATAAGTGGTGGTCCTGGAGCATGCTGGGGGTTGTAGTCCCTCCAATAGTGTGTGTGCTCCTGGAGCATTCTGCGGGTGTTGTTAGTCCTCCATAATAGTGTGTGTGTCCTGGAGCAGTGTGGGGGGTTTAGTCCCTCCATATAGTGTGTGGCTCCTGGAGCATGCTGGGGGTTTGTAGTCCTCCATATAGTGTGTGTGGCTCCTGGAGCTGCTGGGGTGTAGTCCCTCCATATAGGTGTGCTGCTCTGGAGGCATGCGGGGTGGTGTAGTCCCTCCATATAGTGGTGTGGCTCCGGAGCATGCTTGGGGTTGTAGTCCCTCCATATAGAGTGTGTGCCTGGGCATGTGGGAGGTGTTTAGTCCCTCCATATAGGTGTGTGTGCTCCTGGAGCATGCTGGGAGTGTACTCCCATATAGTGTGTGTGCTCCTGAGCATGCGGGAGTTCGTAGTCCCTCCATGTGTGTGGTGCTCCTGAGCTGCTGGGAGTCGTAGTACCTCATAGTGTGTGTGCTCCTGCAGCATGCTGGGAGTCGTAGTCCCTCCATATAGTGTGGCTCTGGAGAGCTGTGGGAGTTGTAGTACTCCATATGTGTGTGTGAGTCCTGGAGCATGCTTGGAGTGTAGTCCCTCCATATAGTGTTGTGTGCTCCTGGAGCAGCTGGGAGTTGTAGTCCCTAAGATAGTGTGGTGTCCGGGAGCATGCTGGGGTTGTAGTCCTCCATATAGTGTGTTGTGCTCCTGGAGCATGCTGGGAGTTGGAGTCCCTCCATAGTAGGTGTGTGCTCTGGAGCATGCTGGGATGGAGGTAGCCCTCATAGAGTGTGTGCTCCTGGAGGCATGCTGGAGTTGTAGTCACTCCATAGAGTGGTGTGTGCTCCTGGAGCAGCTGGGGGTTGTAGTGACTCGCATAGTCATGTGTGTGCTCCTGGAGCATGCTGGGGAGTGTAGTCCCTCCATATAGTGGTTGTGCTCCTGGAGGCATTGCTGGGGGTTTTGTAGTCCCTCACAAGTGTGTGATGCTCCTGGAGCATGCTGGGGTTGTAGTCCCTCCAATAGTTGTGTGCTCCTGGAGCATGCTGGGGGGTGTAGTCCTCCCATATAGTGTGTGCGCTCCTGGAGCATGCTGGGGTGTTGTAGTCACTCCATATGTTTGGCTCCTGGAGGCATGTGGGGTGGTAGTCCTCATATAGGTGTGTGCTCTTGGAGCATGCGGGGTTGTAGTCCCTCCATATATGTGTGGTGCTCTGGAGCATGCTGGGGGTTGTAGTCCTCCATATAGGTGTTGTGCTCCTGGAGCATGCTGGGAGTTGTAGTCCCTCCTATAGTGTGTGTGCTCCTGGAGATGAGTGGGAGTCGTACTCCATATAGTGTGTGTGATGCTCCTGAGCATGCTGGGATTGTGTCCCTCCTTAGTGTGTGTGCTCTGCGGATGGGAGTGGTCCCTCATATGTGTGTGTGCTCCCTGCAGCAGCTGGGAGTGTAGTCCCTCCCTATAGGTGTGTGGCTCTGAGAGATGCTGGGCAGTTGTAGTCCCTCCATTAGTGTGTGTGCTCCTGAGAGCATGCTGGGAGTATGATAGTCCCTCCATAAGTGTGTGTGCTCCTGGAGCATGCTGGGAGTTGTAGTCCCTCCATAGGTGTGGTGCTCCTGGCGCATGCTGGGAGTTGTAGTCCCTCCATAGGTTGTGTGTGCTCTGGAGCATGCTGGGGGTGTAGTCCATCCATATGTGTTGTTGCTCCTGGAGCATGCTGGGGGTTGTAGTCCTCCATATTAGAGTGTGTGCTCCTGGAGCAGTGGGGGTTGTAGTCCCTCCATATAGTGTGTGTGTCCTGTGAGCCTGCTGGGGAGTTGTAGTCCTCACATATAGTGTGGCTCCTGGAGCATGCTGGGGTTGTAGTCCCTCCATATAGTGTGTGCTGCTCCTGGAGCATGCTGGGGGTTGTAGTCCCTCCATATAGTGTGTGCGCTCCGGAGCATGCTGGGGTGTGTAGTCCCTCCATATAGGTGTGGCTGCACTTGGGCGGCATGTGGGTTGTAAGTCCCTCCATATAGTGTGTGTGCTCCTGGAGCATGTGGGGGTTGTAGTCCCTCCATATAGAGTGTGTGCTCCGGAGCATGTGGGAGTGTAGTTCCCTCCATATAGTGTGTGTAGCTGAGCAGCTGGGGTGTACTCCATATAGTGTGGTGTCCTGCAGCATGCTGGGAGTTGTATCCCTCCAATAGCTGTGTGTGCTCGCAGCATGCTGGGAGTGTGTCCCTCCATATATGTGTGTGATCCTGAGCGATGCTGGGAGTCGTTTAGTCCCTCCATATAGTGTGTGCGATCCTGGAGATGCTGGGAGTTGTGTCCCACATATATTGGTGGCGTCTGGAGCATGCTGGGAGTTGTGTCCCTCCTATAGTGTGTGTGCTCCTGGAGCATGCGGGAGTGTAGTCCCTCCATATAGGTGTGGGGCTCCTGGAGCATGCTGGGAGTTGTAGTCCTCCATAAGTGTTGTGGCGTCCTGGAGCATGTGGGAGTTGTAGTCCTCATATAGTGTGTGTGATCTGGAGCATGCTGGGAGTTGTAGTCCCTCATATAGGGTGTGTGATCCTGGAGATGCTGGGCGTTGTAGTCCCTCCATTATGTGTTGTGTCTTGGAGACACGCTGGGAGAGGTGTAGTCCCTCCATTATAGTGTGTGCTCCTGGGGCACCTTTGCTAGGAGAGTATGTTAGTCCCTCAATAGGTGTGCGCTCTGGAGCATGCGGAGGTTGTAGTCCCTCCATATAGTGGTGTGATCCTGGAGCATGCTGGGTGTTGTAGTCCCTCCATATAGTGTGTGTGTGATCCATGAGCATGCTGGGGGTTGAGTCCTCCATATAGAGTGTGTGCTCCTGGAGGAATTGCATGGAGTTGTAGTCCCTCAACATATAGTGTGTGTGACTACTGGAGCATGGTGGAGTTCGTAGCCCTCCATATAGTGGTGTGTGTCCTGAGCATGCTGGGAGCGTAGTCCCCTTCCATATAGTGTGTGTGCTCCTGGCAGCATGTGGAGTCGAGTCCCTCCATAGTAGTGTGTGATGTGCGCTCTGGAGCATGCTGGGAGTTGTAGTCCCTCCATATAGTGGTGTGCGCTACTGGAGCATGCTGGGAGTTGTAGTCCTCATCTAGTGTGTGTGCTCCGGAGCAAGCTGGGAGTTGTAGTCCCTCCATAGAGTGTGGGCTCTGGAGCATGCTGGGAGTTGTAAGTACCCTCCATAGGTGTGTGTCCCCTGGAGCATGCTGGGGTTGTAGTCCCTCCATATAGTGTGTGTGCTCTAGGAGCATGCTGGGAGTTGTAGTCCCTCCATATCAGTGTGTGCTCTGGAGCATGTGGGAGTTGTAGTCCCTCCACATTATAGTGTGTTTGGCTCCTGGAGATGCTGGGAGTTTGTAGTCCCTCCATATAGGTGTGATCCTGGAGCTAGTCTAGGAGTTGTAGGTCCCTCCATATAGTTGTGTGCGCTCCTGGAGATTGATGGGAGGTGTAGTCCCCCATATAGTGGTGTGCATACTGGAGCATGTGGGAGGTGTAGTCCCTCCATATAGTGTGTGTGCTCCTGGAGCATGCTGGGAGTTGTAGTCCCTCCATATAGTGTGTTTGTGTGCTCCTGGAGCATGCTGGGAGTCGTAGTCCCTCCATATAGTGTGTGTGCTCCTGGAGCATGCTGGGAGTTGCAGTCCCTCCATATAGTGTGTGTGCTCCTGGAGCATGCTGGGAGTTGTATTCCCTCCATATAGAGTGTGTGCTCCTGGAGCATGCTGGGAGTTGTAGTCCCTCCATATGGTGTGTGTGCTCCTGGAGCATGCTGGGAGTCGTAGTCCCTCCATATAGTGTGTGTGCTCCTGGAGCTTGCTGGGAGTTGTAGTCCCTCCATATAGTGTGTGTGCTCCTGGAGCATGCTGGGAGTTGTAGTCCCTCCTCTGGTCACTTACCTCTTCTCTCCTCAGTGCAGGACACTCTATCTCACACAGGTCCTTCTGCTTACTATCCACTAGTCATGTGACCCGAGGAGTGTGATGTCACTGAGGGGGCGGGGTGTACATGTGTAAAGAGGAGAAGTGCTGGAGGAAGGACCTGTGATGATGTTACAGATCATGTGATCAGTGTGGGCGGGGCGCTGGTTATGAGGGGGAGGGCACTAGTGATGGCCATCATGAGGAGATGAAGAGGAGGGAGACCTGGGTGACGTCTTGCGCTGCAGATATAAAAGGGATTGGTCACTTCTCAATAATTCTCTTCCATTAGACAGGTCTCTGCCTGTCCTTGTTCTCCTCACAACTTCCATCTCTCCCCTTCTGTCCTCTGTCATGGCGGCCTCCAGGCTCTGTTTTCTCTCTCAGTCACTGACAGACAGAGGGAGAGGAGAGGGAGCAGGGAATATTATTAAGGCAGTGATGGCCCATGGCCAATTTATTAAAAAAAAAAAAAGGTGGTCAACCCCTTTAAGCATTTTAGACACTTGTGGAAAGGGCGTGTCTTAGGGATAAGGGGTGTGGTTAGTGAGGAAAAGTCCATGCGCTAAAAATGGATTATTATGAGGCAACAACTAATAGGAAGAGCAAAGAACAAGTCTCCATCTTCCACTGCACCAGATCCATCATCAGCATCAGTGACCAGTGGCAATTAGCGGAGCCATTGTTGGAACGTGGCCAGGTGAGTAGCTCGGCGAAGGTGCTGGGGAACGGAGAAGGGTACGGGTGACAACTACAACAGTTCTGCTCTCAGACACTTCCGATTAATCTTCCCTCGTGTGCCTATTCTCTATACATCAGATTTTACACACAACTAGAAATTCTGACACCTACAAAAAGTTCCCGACGATCAGGTGATTGTTGGTTGCATCCGCAACGGCAATGAAAAGGAATATAGGGAAGTTTGTGGAATGAAGCGAAAGAAACCACCAGAGGAGAAACAAAATGGCCACAGAACCAATAGAGATGAAAGGACGAATGATAGACCAGGTCACACTATGGGGCACATTTGCTTTCCCCGAAAGTGCATTGTCCGACCGGAATACACATCTGCCGCGATTCATTAAGCTGGAGTTCACCTTCTTCTTCCTGGTGCATGTAAGTGCATTGTCCGTGTATAATGCGCTGTGCGGGGAGTCACTAAGATCTGCGCCTGATATCCTGCATGTGTTCACTCCCCCGCTCAGGTCCCGGAGTTCACCTTCTTCTCAGGTGCATGTAAGTGCATTGCGTGTATAATGCGCTGTGCGGGGTGTCACTAAGATGTGTGTCTGATATCCTGCATGGGTCGCTTCCCCGCTCAGGTCCCCGGAGTGTGTTACCCGTCTTCCTGGTGCATGTAAGTGCATTGTCCGTGGTATAATGCGCTGTGCGGGGAAGTACAATATCCTGCCGGCCCGATATTCTGCATTGTGTCGCTTCCCCGCTCAGGTCCCCGGAGTTCACCTTCTTCTTCTGGTGCATGTAAGTGCATGTCCGTGTATAATGTGCTGTGCGGGGAGTCACAAGATCCTGCAACCTAATCCTGCATGTGTCGCTTCCCGCTCAGGTCCCGGGCGTTCACCTCTTCTTCCTGGTGCATGAAGTGCATTGTTCCGTGTTATAATGCGCTGTGCGGGGAGGGACTAATCCTGCGCCCGATATCCGCATGTGTCGCTTCCCGCTCAGGTCCCGGAGTTCACCTTCTTTTCTGGTGCATGTAAGTGCATGTCGTGTATAATGCGCTGTGCGGGGAGTGACTCTAATATCCTGCGCCCGATGATCCTGCAGGTGTCGCTTCCCCGTTCAGGTCCCTGGAGTTCCCTTTTCTTCCGGTGCTGTAAGTGCATTGTCGTGTATAGTGCGTGTGCGGGGAGTCACTAAGATCCTGCCACCCGAATCCTAGCATGGTCGCGTCCCCGGCTAGGTCACCTGAGCCTCACCTCTTCCTGGTGCATGTAAGTGCATTGTCCGTGTATAATGCGCTGTGCGGGGAGTGACTAATATCCTGCGCCCGATATCCTGCATGTGTCGCTTCCCCGCTCAGGTCCCTGGAGTTCACCTTCTTCTTCCTGGTGCATGTAAGTGCATTGTCCGTGTATAGTGCGCTGTGCGGGGAGTCACTAAGATCCTGCACCCGATATCCTGCATGTGTCGCTTCCCCGCTCAGGTCCCTGGAGTTCACCTTCTTCCTGGTGCATGTAAGTGCATTGTCCGTGTATAATGCGCTGTGCGGGGAGTCACTAAGATCCTGCGCCCGATATCCTGCATGTGTCGCTTCCTCGCTCAGGTCCCTGGAGTTCACCTTCTTCTTCCTGGTGCATGTAAGTGCATTGTCCGTGTATAATGCGCTGTGCGGGGAGTCACTGAGATCCTGCACCCGATATCCTGCATGTGTTGCTATCCCCGCTCAGGTCCCCGGAGTTCACCTTCTTCTTCCTGGTGCATGTAAGTGCATTGTCTTGCGACCCAATTTTATTGTTTAATCATGCGCTCAGTCCGAATCAGTCTGATTGCCCGACAGCCTGTCCCCAGATTTCTGTCACATGAAAGCCAGCGCAGCTGCCCCACAATCTGATCGCATGCGACACAATCCCCAGTTAAATACCTGTCACAGCGCCACAAATCCCGAAAAGTTTGAAAATGCGATCTGTGCAACCTTAGTAAATAAGCCCCTATGTGTATATAGATGACAGGCCGGACTGTCGCAATGATAAGTGTATAATACAGCGATGTCACGGCTGCACCTTCTATGGAGCTCAAATCATTACACATATGCATCAAAATACTGAAGGTGTTCTACGACACAATGGCGGCCATACTGCTTCTCACTGTCATCTGTTGGGAGGAGGAGAAGAATAGGCATCATTCGGAGATCTCAGGGTACTATAGGGGAAACGCTGCCTCCATTTGAGTAATTTTGGCACAACAGATGCCTGAATACAATGAAGTCTATACGAAGGCAGTTCAATAAGTACCCGTTAGAAATGAAGGCACCATTTTTTCCAAAAAAAAAAAAATTATTTTTCAACATAGTCCCCTTTTAGAAAGATACGCTTCTCCCAACGTCCCTCCAAAAATAGGATTTGTCGAACTCTCTAAAATACGCCTCTTTCTCGGCGATGACTTCCTCGTTTTAGCTAAATTTTTTACCCCCAAGCCATTTCTTCATGTTAGGGAACAAGAAAAAGTCGCAGGGAGCCAGATCGGGTGAATACGGGGGGTGGGGCAGCAATTCATGCAGTTTGACAGCAACAACTCCGGATGAATGTGCTGGTGCGTTATCGTGGTGAAACACCACCTTCTTTTTCGCCAAATGTGGCCGTGTCTCCTTCAATTTTTTGTCAAAGCGCTCCAATAACTCACTGTAGTATTGTCCGGTGATCATTCTTCCTTTTTTCTTAAATATCCATGAGGATGACGCCGTTCGCATCCCAAAAAATCATCACCATGACCTTTCCGGCCAATGGGACCGTCCTCACCTTCTTTAGAGCAGATTTACCAGGAGAAATCCATTGTTTTGATTGTTGCTTAGTTCCTGGTGTGTACTGATGCATCCAGGTTTCTTCTTCGAAGCTAACAGCCGCATCCGCTTGTTGTCCACCGTGAGCAATTGCGGCAGCCATCGGGCCAACAATTTTTACATCGCCAACTTATCATGTAAAATATTAGTTGCCGTTCCTGTCGATGTACCTACGGCCTCTGCTACTTCGCGCACTTTCGTTCGTCAATCAGCGTTTTTAATCGCAGACTTTTTGAATGATTTCCTCGGTAACCACATCTGCCGGGCGTCCTGGTCGCTCCTCATCAAAAATGGATGTTCGCCCAGGTTTAAATTCGTTCAACCAATATCTAACTGTGGTCATAGATGGTGAAGTGTTCCCATAAACTGCATCCAACTGTGCTTTTATCTCCTCACATTTTTTCCCCAACCCCAAAAAAAGTGAATTACCGAACGATACTGCTCTTTTTCCATCTTAGCGAAAATCACGAAACACGTCTTACTCAGAGGACTGCCTAATCCAAACTTACTAATCAATCAATCTGTCTGCAATTTGTTTTGCCGTTGTTTGATAGATGCCAGCTCACGATAATAACACCAACTTCCCTCCGGAACTCCCTCTGTCGTCAAACGCGGGTACTTATTGAACACAGCCACACACTTCTCCCACAGCAGAGTACCAGAAGCAGCCGCTATCCCCGTATGAGCTGCCGCACTACAAGATTCTCCTCCTTCCCCCAAAAAAACATTCGGTGCCGACATTTAAATCTCCCCTGTGTGACAAATACTCTCACGCCCCCTCCCCATCTAACTAATAGCGCCAGATTTAAATCAGATATTTTTAGTTAAAGTTTTCTGATTTCACAACACAATAAAGTAAACATTACAATTAGACAAAGTACAGAACATAACATACAAATATCCCTATAAGAAACACCCCCCTTACCACAGACAGTAGGTATATCAGTATTCATACTTACAGAAACAGTTTATAGATCTCAGGGTGGTAACAAAGAACAATACGTCAACCATGTAGTATATTATACCACTTTATATGGCTACAGATCAAATCACTCACTGCACAAGTGCCAACATCTGATAAGAAAGAGAGCCTCTCGGATCCATAAGTGCCTTACTAGGCAAATTTGGTGCCTCCAACCATCGGCCCCACAGCTTCTCAAATTTCTTAGGGCATTTCCTTTTCAGATAAACTCCCCATTCCAATCTTATGTTATTTACTTTATTAATAAATTCCTGGATGGTGGGAGGAGATCCCTGTATCCGTTTTGTATCGATATATCCTCCCATTGCTCATCAGATATGGGCTTCACATCTTCACATTGATAATGGGTGACCCTTAAGGTATTCTTCCAAAAGGTGCCTATATATTCCTGAAATTAGTCCACGGGCATTACCCCCAGACACTGCAAATTTAAAGACAAACATTTGCAATATTTGAATCGTGCCCACCCGTACTGACTTCTCGTATACGTGTCTTAACTTTAAGAATCTATGAAATTGCGAATGTGGTAAATCAAATTCCTCCTTCAGTTGTTCAAAGTCAGAAAATATATTCCTTTGTCTTACCAGGGCAAGAAACCCTCTAATTGAACATCCCAGGAAGCTTTGGATTGTGCCATATAAAAAATATACACTATGTCTTTCCAATCCCAGCATTGTTTTCATTTTGGACCACACTTTAGTTATCAAATTTAATGTCGGACTCCTCCCTGCAGTTCTAGTATCTTTGACTCCCGCCTCAATTGCTTCTATAGGGGGCTGCATACCCATCATTCCTATTACAATGCACCCCCCAGGGCCCACCTGTGTGGACTGCTCTGCCTACCCTTTGAGTAGATCCATGGATTTGCAATCGCCAAACCCCCCTCAGTTTTGGCCTGCTGCAGTGTTTCAATTTTAATGCGTGGGTGCCCTTTTTTTCTCATTTCTCGGAATAAACCTTGCATTCTATAAAATAGTCTTATGTGTAACCAGATTGGGGGGTTATGGAGAACATACAGCAGTTGGGGCATAAGCACCAGTTACCTCTCCCTACCATAGAGAGTGGCAGTCCACACCAGACATTTACCTTCTCTTTAACAGTATTGAGCAGCGGGAGGGGGTTTTCCTCCACATAATTGTGAGCCCCAGCCGAGACCAGTATGCCTAGATACTTAAATTTCATCACAACTCGTAGTGGTGTTTTGTGTGCAGGCAAATCGGCCGGCAATGGTCTTAGAGGCAGGCTGGACTGGTTCCAGATAACTCTGAGACCAGATCTGTCCCTAAATTCCCTAATTAATTGTATAACTGAGGCTATAGAGTTGTTAACATCACCTAGATACAGCAGGGCGTCATCAGCGTATAAAGATATACGCTCCTCCGTTGAGCCCAGGGGAAATCCCTGGATCTCCCCGAAGGACCGTGCTAAACATGCCAGTGGCTCCATATCAATTGCGAAGAGGAGGGAAGATGGGGGACATCCCTGCCGTGTGCCCTTTCCCATCGAGAACACCCCTGTCCGTCCCCCATTCACCCTAGGTCTAGAACAGGGCTGTGAATAAAGAAGCCGCGACCAAGTCATAAAAGTCATAAGAAGACGTCAGTGGAGCAAGAGGTTGCTGAGAAAAGTGGTTCAAGATGTCAGGTTTCAGGAGGTAGACATGGAAGGAGTTCGGGATGTGCTTAGCGGGAGGAAGACGGAGTTTATACGCCACAGGATTTATGCGCTTCACCACCTCGAAAGGACCCAGAATACATGGTCCAAGCTTGTAGCTAGGAATATTCAGCCAGACGTATCTGGATGATAGCCACACCTTGTCAACTGGAGAGAAGACTAGAGGAGACTTACATTTACATCGGCCTGGGACTTGGTGTGGGCAGAGGCCCAAAGCAGAGACCGATGAGTCTGTTCCCAGATTGATTTGAGGTCCTGCACCAACTCTTCTACCGCAGGGACATCCGAGGGATCGGACAGAGGAAGAGGTGGGCGTGGAATTCGTCCATAGGCAACAAAGAAAGGAGCTGCCCCACCAGACTCAGAGTCCAGGGAGTGATAGGAAACTCTGCCCATGGCAACAGATTGGACCAGTCATCCTGACGTGCAGAGACAAAATGGCGGAGACAACAGCCCAAAGTTTGGTTCACCCTTTCCACTTGACCATTCGCCTGCGGGTGATAAGCGGAAGAAAAGTCCAGATTCACTTGCAGCTGAATGCACAAGGACCTCCAGAACTTAGAAACAAACTGAACCCCTCGATCAGAAACGATGTGCTGAGGAAGTCCATGAAGCCGGAAGATATGATGAAAGTACAAACTGGCAAGGTGAGGAGCAGACGGAAGACCTTCAAAGGGAACAAAATGGGATATCTTGGAAAACCGGTCAGGCATCACCCAGATGACGGTATTACCTAGAGGTATCGGTAACGGCAGCAGCAGACCAGCTGGTTTATGGTGAAATGGCTTATTATCGGCACAGGAAGTAAAAAAAACACAAAATACGAACATCTTTGACCAGGTCAGGCCACCAGTAGAAATGGGAAATGAGGGCCACAGAGCGTTGCACCTTGGGGTACCCACACGTGAACAATGTCCCCATGTCAATATCCTCTTTCGCAGTGCAGGTCGGACATACGTCTTGCCTGGGGGAAGCTGCCAAAGATCCACCGGAGCAGCAAAAACAAGTTTTTCAAAAGAAATTATATGCCGAGGGGCCAGTTCCTCTCCAATGACATCAGAGGCACGTCAAAGGGCATCAGCCTTGATATTCTTCTCAGCAGGAAGGAAATGGATCAGAAGGTTGAAACGTGAAAAGAAGAGTGACCAACGGGCTTGCCTAGGGTTGAGACATTGGGCTGTCTGGAGATATAGGAGATTCTTAAGATTTGTATATACGCAGACTGGATGGTGAGCTCCCTCCAGAGCATAATGCCACTCTTCCAGGGCAAGATGGCCAGAAGTTCTCTATCTCCTATGGAGTAATTCCTCTCTGCGGAGGAAAATGTCTTAGAGAAAAAGCTGCAAGAGAGAGTTCGGCCTTTAGGGCCTTTCTGGGTGTGCGCCGCCTCTGCTCCTACAGAGGACGCATCAACTTCCAAATTAAAGGGCTTCTCTGTATCAGGCATAGTGAGAACTGGGGTTGAGGTAAAGGCGGATTTCAACTTCGAAAAGTCACCGAAGACCAAAGATGGGGATTGGCACCCTTCTTGGTGAGCGCCACAATGGGAGATACAAGAGCGGAGAAGTTCGTGATAAACTGACGGTAATAGTTTGCAAAACCCAGGAATCTCTGAATTGCTCAAAGACCTTCTGGACGCGGCCATTGAAGAAACGTAGGATCCTCCGCTGGTGAAATTGACATTTTTTGAGTTTGGCGTAGAGGTGATTGGTCCTGAGGCGACTAAGAACTTGCCGTGCATGAAACTGGTGGGACTCTAGATCGAGGAGAACACCAGAATGTCACCAAGATAAACCACGGCACGTTTTATAGCAGATCGAAGAGAGCGTTCACAAATTCTTGAAATATAGCTGGTGCATTGCACAATCCGAACGGCTTTACCAAATACTCAAAATGTCCATCACGAGTTTTAAAGGCAGTCTTCCATTCATAACTCTTGCAAACCCGGATGAGGTTGTAGGGCCTCAAAGATCCAGGTTGGAGAAGACCTTAGAGCCAGGCAGGAGGTGAAAGAGCTTTATGATGAAAGGCGTGACCTTATTAAGACCTAGATAGTCAATGAATGGATGGAGTGACCCATGCTTCTTGATCACGAAGAAGCCTGTACCAGCTACGTTTATTTACATATAAACCCCCTCTGCAGATTCTCTTGAATATACTCCGACATAGCAGCAGTCTCAGGTACAGAGAGTGGATACACCCAACTCCAGGGAGGAGAAGCACCCAGCAACAGATCAACAGGGCAGTCGTAGGGGCGATGTGGTGGCAAAGTCTCTGCTTGTTTCTTGGAAAAAACATCATAAAAGTCCTGATAACAAGCCCTCTAGAGACTTGGGAACTACGGAGGAGGCCAAGATAGGTACTGGATGAGGCACCACCATGCAGAGAGACTGGCAATCAGGACCACCACGAAGAATCTCCCCCATCTTCCAGTTAAGGACTGGTGTGTGAAGCTGCAACCACGGAAGGCCCAGCAGGAGGGATGAGGTGGAACATGGCAGCACATAGAAGGATAGTCTCTCTTCATGAAGAGCTCCGACTTGCTGTACCAGACCAGGTGCTGTACCAGACCAGATTGGTGAGAAATTTACGAGTGCCGGCGTTCGCCCTAGGTGACGGGGACGCGCATGCTCAGAAGCTGGGGTGGGAGCAGGAGCGTGGAGAGGTGAGAGAGGCTGGGAGGAGCAGCCACCACGGAGAGAGGCACGGGTTGCAGGAGCACCCATGACAAGGCCATGTAGGTGCTCCCGCTGGAGATGCTCTAAGCGGGATGTGGTGCGCCCTTTCTATTGCAAACAATGGCTTGAGCTTATCTTTCCCAAACTGTTTTGTAAACCAGTCCTCAAGGAACTCCACCAGGTGTTGTCCTTTGACCACCTCTATCAATCGCAAATTGTTCCTCTGGAGACGATTTTCCAGATCATCAGCTTTGGACATTAGGTTATTAATATTATGCACCACTCTGCCCATATCTCTGTGTATTGGAGGTATTTTGTCCTCCAGGGTGCCTACCCAGTCCTCTACCTTGCGGACCTTCTCATTCACTTTCCTCAGATCATGCCTGATATGGCCCATCGCTTCTGCTAGGCTGCCCACTTGTGTGACCAGTGCCTCTATTGCTGCCCCACTCTGGGTAGCAACTTCAAATATATCCTGCAGGTTATGGCTGGGTTCTCAGCGCCTGTTGCAGCCTTCGCTGCCCTGGTGTTCACTGATGGCTGCCTTTTCCTGGGGATAAGGAGAGTGCAGATGCAGCTGAGGGTACTGACCTGGCAGATTTTTCCAGCCTCGTTGCTACAGCTTTAAGTTGTGCTGAGGCCACAGCGCCATGTTGTTTAGCTGGCATACTTTCACTCTCCTCGTCTCCTTTGCTTTTCGGCCGACTCAACGTAACGCCGGCTGGTGCCTGCTGATACCGGTAGGTTATTGGGCCAGTTCTCGCTCGATGGCTGGCTCAGATAGCCCAGGCAGGATAAATGTGCAGGATACTTAGTGCAGAGCTCGGGGAAGACGCGTCTGCTCACAACGCGTGTTAGGCTCCGTCCCGCCCACATTTTTTTACATAGAGAGAGGGGTGTACACTGCTAAAACTATATGGTGTCCTATATATTAATACGATGGTCCATTCACATCACAATTAGGTCTTCAGTAACTTCCATCAGTTTTTGTAAATCAAAATCAGAAGTGATCACACACAAAAAACAAAAAATCTTTTTTAAAAGCCCAAAAAACATTTCTAAGAAAAGGCCACCATCCAGGTCTCCGCATACCGTCTCACTCCTCCAACACTTTAGATATACTTGACATCTCATACTCCATAGGACAGATTTGTTGGCCTCCCAAAGTGTCAGAGGAGGGATCTCACTAACAAAGTTCTCTATCATCTTTACCAGGTATATGAATGAAGGGGAGGTTGGGGACAATAATGGACATAGAAACCAGGGCCTGGTCAGAGATGGTTTTATGACCTCTATGCAGCGCTGGAGATGGAATGGAGATGTTGTGTGATACAAATAGGTCATCAGTACATTGATAAGTGTTATGTAGAGTTGAATGGAATGAATAGTCTTGGATGGAGGGTTTCTCCAAACATCGCTAAGTGAGGACTCTTGTACTAAGAGAAGGTTTTTGGGAAGAGGAGACCTAGAGGGGCTCGGCGGTAGCAATAGACCACTAGACACAATCCCTCACTACATGAGCGCAATAGTTGGAGATTGGTGGTCACTAGGAGCATACGAGCTATGGTCACAGTGGATTGTGCAAGTTCCCTTTTAGAAAGATGTAACAGCCTCTGTGGTGGTTAGAACCATCAGAATATTTTTCCTCATCGCAATTGTGACGCCTTTAGTGTTAGAGTTGGAGGAACAGGCAAACGAGTTAGAGATAAAGGGGGTCATTTACTAAGGGCCCGATCCGCGTTTTCCCGACGTGTTACCCGAATATTTCCGATTTGCGCCGATTTCCCCTGAATTGGCCCAGGATTTTGGCACACGCGATCGGATTGTGGCGCATCGGCGCTGGCATGCACGCGACGGAAATGGGGGGGGGGGGCGTGGCCGAACGAAAACCTGACGGATTCGGAGAAACCGCCGCATTTAAAAAAAATCTGTCGCGGAGCTTGCACTTACTCAGCCTGGCTCGGTGAACTCCAGCGCGTTCACCTGGTGGTCGGCGGAGAAACTACCTTAATGAATCCCTGCCGGACCCGAATCCAGCTCAGAGAACGCGCTGCTGGATCGCGAATGGACCGTGTAAGTAAATGTGCCCCAAAGAGTCAGGAGAAACATCACTTTTAGATAACATATGTACTGCAGACATCATCAGAAGTCATCCTAAAGAAAGAAAATTCAATACAGATCTGGAAATGTTCATAGTGTAAGAAGTGTTAACATGGCTTCTCTACTGTGTGAGTTCTCCAATGTACAACAAGAGATTTCTTGGTAAAACATTTCCCACATTTAGTACATGAAAATGGCTTCACCTGTGTGAATTATCTGATGTATAACATATGTTTCCTTCATAAAATATTTTCCGCAATCTGGACATAAAAAGTTGAGTTCTCGGATGTCAAAAAAACTCTACTTTGCTGCGGAAACATTTCCAACATTCTGTACATGAAAGTGGCACCTCTCCTGTGCGAGTTCTCGGTTGTTAGGCAAAATATGTTTTTCCTGTAAAATATTTTCTACTTTCTTGCCATCAAACTAATTTCTCTTTTTTGTGAGTTCTCATGTGTTCAACAAGATTTGATTTATAAACAAAACACTTTCCGCATTCAGAACATGAAAATGGTTTCACGCCAGTGTGAGTTCTCTGATGTAAATAAAGACTGTGTTTCTCTCCATAGGATTTATCACATTCAGTACATGAAAATGGCTTCACCCCTGTGTGAATTACCTGATGTTTAACAAGAAAGGATTTCTCTCTAAAACATTTTTCACATTCAGTACATGAAAATAACTTCTCTCCTGTGTGAATTCTCTGATGTGTAATAAGAGTTGATTTCTGGGCAAAAGATTTCCCACATCCGGTACATGAAAATGGCTTCTCTCCTGTGTGAGTTCTCTGATGTGTAACAAGCCTGGATTTCTCTCTAAAACATTTCCCACATTCAGTACATAAAAATGGCTTCTCTCCTGTGTGAGTTCTCTGATGCATAAACAGGCTTGATTCCCTTGTAAAACATTTTCCACATTCAGTACATAAAAATGGTTTCTCTCCTGTGTGAGTTCTCTGATGTATGAAAAGGCTTGATTCCTGGGCAAAACATTTCCCACATTCAGCACATGAAAACGGCTTCTCCCCAGTGTGAGTTCTCTGATGTCTAACAAGATGTGCTTCGTGATTAAAACATTTCCCACATTCAGCACATGAAAATGGCTTCTCTCCTGTGTGATTTCTCTGATGTCTAACAAGCCTGTATTTCTCTCTAAAACATTCCCCACATTCAGTACATAAAAATGGCTTCTCTCCTGTGTGAATTCGCTGATGTATAACAAGATTTGCTTTCCGGTTAAAACATTTTTCACATTCAGTACATACAAATGGCTTCTCTCCTGTGTGAATTCGCTGATGTATAACAAGATTTGCTTTCCGGTTAAAACATTTTTCACATTCAGTACATGAGAATAGCTTCTCTCCTGTGTGACTTCTCTGATGTTGATCAGGATTTGATTTCTGGGTAAAACGGTTCTCATGTTTCAGAGATGAAAACTTCCTCTTATCTCCATGATTTCCTTCTTCTGTGGAAAGATGTGACTGATTATCTTCTACTTCACCACAAGGAGATGAGGGGGGATGTCCATGGGGACCTCTTGTACTTTCCTCTCCTAAAAAATATAGTTAAGAAATCAATATTGGAAGTTTCCTTTTCCCCAGTTACAAGCAGAAGTAAAGCGGCCAGTCAGTAACATACAGTCATCTATGGAGAGAAAGATCATGAATATTAATTACCCTATTGACATATATATATATTATAATGTTAATAATATCCAACCATCAAAGAAATCATGAAATCCTTAGAAATTGGAAACCTCGACTTCCAAGACACTCACTTTCTGATTTTCGGGGACTCTTTGTTTTTATTGTTGTTCATGGTTTACCCCTCCGAGGGTCCAATACTAGATTTTACGGTTTTGGGGTTTCTACAACGTACATGGTGCTCCGGAGGGGGAGAGTCTACTACACAAAATGCAATACTGGACCAAGTTCCCTGCTTTATCCTCTTGACTGTTGGAATTTATTACAATCTACACCATAACACAAGCTCTGGCTTTTAGGCACAGAAGAGGCTGAAAGACGTCTGGAGACTATTGCGCCCTGACAACTGGGAGTATACGCATTACATGCATGCGCATAATATCTGGCCCCGCATTGACTGTATGTGACTCTCACACCGAGCATATGAATGGGTGGTGGGTAGAACATGATGTCGACAATAGCGTAAGTACGGAACATCCCAACTTATTCTGGAATTCAGCCAAAATCTCCTTACGAGCAGCATACTCGAGAGAGGAAATACATTGCCAAATTTAAAGGTCGGAACTCCTGCACTACGGAAATAATACAGGCCGCTTACTTGCCAGACTAGCTAAAGGTAACCGTCCCATGTGCAAGCGCTCTGACTCCAATCTGGAAATATAGTCACGGCACCCTCCAAAATAAATACAGAATTCCGACAATACTATCCTGCGCTTTACACAGATAACACTCAGGGATTGGGAGATTCCACTGACTTTCTAGATGGTGTAGAACTGCCGACATTTACTCAAACCCAGTTAGATAGATTAAATGCTGACATAACCGAAGAATAATCTTATGGTAAAATAAAACAATTATTATTATTATTTTTAATTTCTCCTGCAGTTCAAGGCGGAGCTCATTCTGATACACAGGCACTGAGTTCCTGCCAGCAGCATCATGAGGAGAACTACATGCTACAAACAGATACGGTAAGTTATTTTTGGGGGAGGAAGGCATACTAGATGTATTGTGTTGTGAAATAGCAGAGATGAAGGAGAGCTGTGTCATTGTGTGCAATAGGAATCTCATGGATCTAATCATCTCTGATCTGTATCATTTCTCTTTCTATGTGTCACATACTAGTACAATGTTCTAGGTGTCGGCTTACGTCATTGTCTGCGGTGGTCCTGTGGGTCCACGACCCCTGAAGCCTGACAGTAAGATCCGGCCATGTACCCCGCCAGGGTTCCACTACCCAAACTTGCTGATTTTACCACGTTGTGGCCCAGCAGTCCCGGCAGATTGCTATGCAAGGAGGACAGCTTGGACAAGTCACCGCCATGCTGCAGCAGTTGATTGCCACTCAGCAACAGCGTCAGATCCCTGCTACCCCGGTTTGTCTGCCTGCCGCTAAACATAGGCTCCTTGCACATTAAACTTATGCCATCTCAATTTGTCACAGAACGGTGTAAGGTGGCACTCATCATCAGCCTCCTCTCCGGGAGGGCCCTGGCCTGGGCTACTCCTCTCTGGGACAGAGATTATCCAGTCACGGCTACTCTCACAGCATTTCTTGCATAATTCCGGTCTGTGTTGGAGGAAACCACACAGGCATCTTCATCTGAGACAGCACTCCTAAACCTGTGTTAAGGCGACTCATCCGTTGGGGACTATAAACTCACCTGGAACGATGAAGCCCCGACTGCGACCTTTAAAAAGGGACTTTCAAGACAAATTAAAGAAGCACTGTCTGCACGAGATCTGCCGTCACTCTGAGTGGTCTCATCACTCTGGCCACTCTCCCTCCCCCCCCCCCTTTCTTTCCCTCCAACTCCGTGTACATCTTCGTTTTTTGTACTTTTTTTTTTGTGTGCTCTCCGCACCTCCTTCCACCAACGAACCTTGTCCTGGAAAGATCCAACATGAGGACCTGATGAAAACCAAGAAATGTCTCACGCAACGATTCTCAATCCAATGTGATGTGGACAGAAACCTCCAGAGAGCTATAACAACACAGGAACTAAGTGGGAATAGTGGTCCTGCAGGAGAGACGGGATCCACATTCATACCCAAATATTTTTACACAATCAAACTATTTCAATGTTCCGGTTATTACTGCATAACCGATGTGACCCGACCTGAGGTGGAGACTCATGGGACACCGGGTGAGAGATTATTCACTTCTCCTGCTTCTTACCTATTTATAGTTATGAACCGACCAACCACATCTCCCCATAACCTCCACCACTGCTGCTGAGAAGGCAGTAGCTTCATTACATCCATTCTAAGAGGATTCACAGGAACCTCAGCTCCACCTACCTGATGGATCCAGTGGGACATCTCTCTCCGGCTCCTCTTATATCTCGGAATCTCCGGACTGGGACATCTCTCTGGTTCCTGTGTAATATCTCGGAATCTCCAGGACTGGGACATCTCTCTGGTTCCTGTGGAATAGTCTCGGAATCTTCAGGACTGGGAATGCTGTGTCTGGTTCCTGTGTAATATTCCCGGAATTCCAGGACTGGGAATCAGTCTCTGGTTCCTGTGTAATATCTTGGGAATCTCCAGGACTGGGACATCTCTCTGGTTCCTCGTGTAATATCTCGGGAATCTCCGGACGGGACATCTCTCTGGTTCCTGTGTTATATCTCGGGAATCCCAGACGGGGACATCTCTCTGGCTTCCTGTGTAATATCCCGGGAATCTCCAGGACTGGGACATCTCTCTGGTTGTCGGTGTATATATTCGTCGGGAATCTCCAGGACTGGGACATCTCTGCTGGTGGATTCTCTGACTGGATTCCATCTATAGGAAATATACACAGTGACTGATACATGTTCTATATGGTGATGATGAGATGTATGGAGGAGGTGACCTCACACCTGCTCTGTCCTCTATAATCAGGAAGGTCTCCTCTTACCTGGTGAGGGGGGCATGGTGGTCCTCCATCATGAGGTGTGTCCTGTACCTTGTGTCCTTGTTGTCCTTGCTGCCCATATACTCCACCCTCCATGGAGAAATAGACAGTGACGTCCTGACACCTATAGGAACCTGACACCCACAATGACACAGTCATCACCCAGACCCCTCCCTTGTGTTATTGCTGTTATCAGTCGACCTACGCCCAGAATTCCCGGCAGCGACTCGCCCTCTCGATGCAGTCAGTGCGCAGTGATCCGGGAGGGTATATGTTTCTAGGTTGATCGCTGCTCAGTGTATCAGTGATCATGAGGTAGTACGAGCTCTGTTGATGGGGCTCAGGGTTTCATTCCTCCTGACCATCACGAGGGGGTCACAACTCACCGAATCGACTTCTTCCATAGGTGTAAATCCTGTGTATGGGGAGACACTGATCACTACTTAATCCTAGAATCCTCCACTTCCAGTCATTTCCGCGTTATTCCTGAGAGAATCAAAGCCGTTCCTGGGACTCTCACCTCTCGGTTCTCAAGGGATCATATCCAGGTAGCTCGGCTCCTGGCCGCCATGCTCTCTGTCCGTCCCGGATCCCTGTGGATCATTGATGGAAAGGATCATCTTTAGAGAAACACTCTGGGAGTCCTGGATCTATAGAACCGAGGAAACATGAAAGAACTAAGAGCAAACTCTTATGAAGCAATTGTGTCCATGACATGTGGATGTGCCAGATGGGGATTCTCCAGACACTGGAGGGGAGGTCACTGGACTGAGAGCGGAGGAGTGATGGCGATTGATGGACTGTGACGCTCCTCTCATATAGCACATACTGGCATCCACATGTGCAGGACCCTGGAGCATGCTGGAGTTGTAGTCTCCTCCACATAGTGTGTGTGCTCCTGGAGATGCTGGGAGCTTGTAGTCCCTCCATATAGTGTGTGCCCTGCGGCATGCTGGGAGTTGTGTCCCTCCATATAGTGTGTCTGTGTGACTCCTGGAGCATGCTGGGAGTTTGTAGTCCCTTCCATATAGGTCGCTGGTGCATCTGGAGCATGTCTGGAGGGTGTGTAGTCCCCTCCATATAGTGTGTGCGCTCCTGGAGCTTGCTGGGAGTTGTGAAGTCCCTCACATATAGTGGGTGTGCTCCTGGAGCATGCTGGGAGTTGTATCCCTCCATATAGTGTGGGCGCTCTGGAGCTCTGCTGTGCGATTGGTTGATTAGTCCCTCCATATTGTCGTGGTGGTGCTCCCTGGAGCATGCTGGGAGTTGTAGATACCCTCCAGGTATAGTGTGTGATTGCTCCTGGCCGCATGCTGGGATTGTAGTCCCTCCTCTGGTCACTTACACTATTCGTAACCCTCCCCTTTGCCGAGACATCTCTCCCTCACCCACTTCGCTTCCTTCCTACACTGGTCTGTGACCCCGGGGCGTGGTGTGTCCTGACCACGGGGCGGGGCTTTCCCAGGCACGCTCCATCCTGTCACTCGCGGCGAGTGTACGGTGGCGGCCCCTGTGAGACTGTCCTCACGATCATGGACGCCCGTGGGGCGGCGGCGCCCCGCTGCGTTCTGGGAGAGAAGGTTCTGGGCGAGATATGACGCGGAGGGAAAACCGAAAAGAACTGAGAGTGAACAAATGTCAGTGCGAGAGCCGATTTTACCTATCATTTTCGTTCTCATCTTCTGACGCTTATATAACTTTTTATTAGGACTTTGGTGCACCAGGGCGCTTGGGAGGTATGTATCTTTTTTGTGAGAGCGACCGGTTTCATTGTCTGACATTTGGGACTGTGCAGCCAGCATTGATCGATTAGTACGATTGTTATGATGATAGGTAAAAGGGTAGTTGTGATCATAGTCTTGTAAATGGACCTTTCCCCCTCTTGGGCCGATATTTTCCTGTATGGGGGTCCCTGCTGGCCATAACAGTTTTACTTTACTGCACTAGACACGTCAAGCTTCGCAGAATAGAGCCGCTCCCCTCCCATGTTTGCCCGCTGCTTTACTGTTCTCTCTTGGTTGCTCTCCGTTTCTCGGGCCAGGGGGGTGCTTTTGGGGGGGTTTTTGGGGGGTTTGGGGGGGGTGGGGGTGTGGGGGCGGGCGACGCGGGTGGATTGTGGACTTGAGTCCTGATTTTTTTGCTTTCCTCTTTATTTTCGATCCTCCGCTCTCCACTTTCACCTCAGCGCGCACTGCAGTCGTTCATATCTCATATAGCCACCTCCAACTACTACTGTAATTGGCCTTTTTCACACCTGTGAAATTGCCCCTCCCCTTTAACTTAGTTCTCAGGCTTACAGCCCAGCTTATAGCTGAGCTGTCCTTATAGAAGGCGGCAAGTTGTCCTGCACAACCTTGAGGCAAATGGCACATCATAAAGGGGAAACAAAGGTAGGACCGAGGGGATGAACATGTCAGGCCCACCCGAAGAGGAACTGGGCAGGAAAGCGACAAGTCTGAGGTGTGGACCTGGTGGTACAAAGACCGCAGGAAGTGTCTGGTGCTCGCCGGGTGCCATTTGGACGCGCTTCCTCGCCCAGTTGTTGGTTTACATCACTCGTTTGTCGGTGTCACGTGGGTCCACTAACCCCTGGTGCCTGTGACCAGTAAGACATTAGGCCCTGAATCCCGCCAAGGTTCCGCTAACCAGAACTGGCTGATCTGTACCCCAAGTCATGTGGTTCCCGCCTAAAAGTGCCCCATCATTGCCTACGCAAGTCGAACAGCCTTGGACCGTCTCCGCCATGTTGCGCACAATTATGGCTACTCAGCAATGCAGTGTCAGGTTCCTGTCGCTCTCCTCTGCTATTCCGGTGGTCTACCTCAGCTGAACCTAGTGCGTGAGTACGTCTCTCATTGCTGTCCAGAGAATAGATGGATGACAACCATTTTGTATACGTCAAGGTTTTCACTCGTGCTTCCTTGCACATTTAACTTATATCGACAACAGGTTTGAGATTAAAGAATAAGTACTAATGGTGGTTTTTCTCATCAGCCTCCTTTGCCCTTGTAAAAGCCCTGGCATGGGGCTACTACCTCTCTGGAAGCATAAAGACCAGGTACTACAGTCTACTTTACATCCTTTAGCGCTGATGTGCCAGTTCTGTTTTTGAGGAACCTCGCGGGGCCGTCTTTCTGCTGAAACTACGTGCAAGGGAAAGATCTGTCAGTACTTTTATGCTTTCAGTTCTGTACTGCTGGTTAGGAGTCAGCTGTAATGAAGCATGTCGCCGCTTCGATTGCAACCTTTAAAAGGGGACTTGTGGGACTAATAAGTAGGAACGACGCGCCATCTACTCTGAGGCTCATTCTCTCTGCTACTAGCTAGTACATCGTTTTATGGAATGCTCTGAGGAGCATACGGTCTCGAACAGCACAAGGGTTGGGGATAGTCCGGATGTTTTGCCCCAGTCTGGCTCCTGCTTCCTTCCAAAGAATGTTCGCCACGCTCCCTCACGTAAAACAGCTGCCCAGACCATGCAGGTCGAATAGAGCTCGCTGTCCTCCCCAGGGGCGTTCCAGAGATATCAGGGAGAAACCTGCCTCATTGTGCCAGCCTGGAAACACTTCTTTCAGACGCTTACAGCTCCATCATCAGCGTCGGGAAATGGCCAGCACCTAGGTTCTTGCGAAAGATCCCTAGGTAGAATAAATTTTGCCGCATTTGCAACATACCCGTCTTAACTTGTGGAGTGCTGCTCTGGTCTCTCAGTAACGATCTTCCTGTGGTCCGTTTGAGAAGACCACTGGTCATTCTGTAAGTCACGTGCGGCCGGGTAGTCACGCAAGAACTCCAATCCGGGTACCCGCACTGTATAGCCCACAATGATGGCCACGATACGTAGGTTGCACAAGGAAGAACTTTCCTTTTGCACGTGCAACAGCCTGGTCACGATCTTCCTCAGTTCTTCTGGGTCGTCAGGGAGGGGTTCATATATAAGTCACTCCTCTTCTCCTGACGTTGCAGGTTCGTTGTGGCGAAAATAGTCGGTCACTCGGTCCTGCATTAGACTATATCGTGGCCTAAACAATGATCACTCAATACTGCTATCACATTGTTGTTGATCACGGAACTCTTTGATCGCGGCACGTGAGCCAATGCTTCACAAACTAGAACCCTACGTGGGGCGTATAACCTCATCTGGATCCTCAAAGGTGATGAATTGTAGACCACCTTCAACACTTGTAATGGGCACCTCGACGCTCGAGTCCTGTCATGACAGTTTGGCGTCCTCGTGACGCACCAGCTTGATTTATCACAGAGTTTGTCATACCGACATTTTCAGTAGACATGCTAGATTACCGTGTCGATGGTCTAAATCTCTGACGAATCATTCTGGTGTTCTCTATGATCCTTGAGTCCTATGGTCCCACGTTATGCAAGTCATCAGTCATTTTAAGAGCCTATCGCCTTCACGCAAACTCAAGAAGTGCAGTTCCACATGACGAGTCTCCCTTCTTCAGCTATATCATCTGTGACAGGGGCCTACAGATGGATCCTGCTAAGTTGTCTGCGGTTCTTCAATGGCCTCACCGAGTAGTAGGCTGCGTGCAGTACAGAGATTTCTGGCTTTGCCAATTACTACCGAGCTCAGATTTATCTATGCGCACTTCCCCTCGCACTAGTGTCTCCCAGAGAAACCCAATCTCAGTCTCTGCCTCCGGCAGCTGAAAAAGCCTTCTCTAGACTAGAGTCAGCTTGTGCCTCGGCCCCAGTTCTCACAGGCCTAATAGGGAGAAGCATTCCAGGTGGAGGTTGATGCCTCCTCAGTAGAGCTGGAGCACTTGGAGTCAGCTAGAGGCTAACTCAGACTAAGGGCCTCAAGGGCCCTAAAACTACTCATGAGAGATTACTTCTCTAAGAGTGTTATCCCTCGCAGAGGAATTACTCCATTAGTGCAACCAAACAGCAGTCATCCCTCCACATTTAAAATAGCCATAAAGACTTTTAAAGAGTGGGTAATATCTTCTGGAGCCGGGGAGCTGATCATTTTCCAGTGTCCTGCACAAACACAGAATGCCCTCCTTATGCCTCAGATTTATGGGAAGAGAGAAATGGCTCTCTCGGCATAGATCCTTCACTCTCTGAGTTTACACGGTTTGTGGGGCCGGGCTCCAGCTCAAGTGACTTGGGCAGCTACCTCCTGGCCAAAAGACCTACATCCGACCTCCTCTTGAACGAGTTATGACTGCAGGGCAAAATTACTTAACGTGTGGCTTGGGCACCCTGGGGATCAGCGCTTTGTCACCCCATTTCCCGTTCTAATGGTGTCTCTGATCGGTCAAATACTGTTCAGGATTGGTTCGTTGCTTTGTACTTGCACGCCCTATGCAAAGTCCCCGTGCTTATGCCATTTTTTCTACATAAGTGGGCTAAAATATAAAGTCTTCATTAAAGACAGTGGGCCAACATATTACTACCCGGTCCTGTCGCGATCCAGAACAGTGCCGTTTGACTGCGGATTCACTTAAGATCGTGCGTTACAATATCCTGATCGTGTGGTCGCTTCCGTTGAAGTCCGCCGGATTCAGCTCTTTCCCGGTTGTATGTGACGTGCAGTCCTTGAACAATATTGAATTTTATATCCCGAATCACGTGGATGTCCATGGGCCATGCCCCCCATTTCTTTGCATGAAAGTCGGCGCGATGTGCTTACAAAATCGATCGCTGCTCCAAAACCCGTAATGCGGTGCAAACGGAAGTCGGAAAACCGCGGAATGCGTCTATTGGAACCCTCATAATGTGCCCCAGGTGTATTTTCTGTGTACTCACTCCATTCCATGCTGGAAACAAAACTCATTATGTTGGAAGTCACCTTGCAACTGTGACAGGGACTAATAAAGCCTTGTGTATCCAAAGACCCTATAGTCCTCTTTAACACTGGTGTGGCTGATCAGAGCTGGATGGGTCTAATTAGCAGCTCAGATTAACCCCGTAACCCGGCGGTCACTTGACCCGAGTCATAGAGCTGGCGGCAGTCCCGCTCTGCTGCCCTCCATGAATTGCGCCACTTCAGTGTAATGCTGTCGAGGAGCGTAGGAGAGGAGAAGAAACAGTAATAAACCATATCTCCTACGGTCCTGCTAGAGCATAGCAGTATAAACTGCGTGACTTCTAAAGTCGGTGGGTCCAGAGGAGTGATAGACGATTGTAAACAGCAATGTTCATACTAATAATATAACACATATGCATTCATGATGCATTTCTCTCAGATATCCACTCATAGGGGCAATGTGTCAAACTTTTGGATACCTTTAGCTCTTTGAGACTTTCCATGTCTCCTTTCACAGGTCGCCATTGTTAGTGTTTCTGCAGTGTTCCCATAGTTATCACCTGAATCCAGATGTGAAAGTTGCAACTTTTTCAAAGCACAAATTTGTGTGCACAATCTATGGCTGCCCTGATGACCAGACATAGAAATTACTTGGAACTGATTGGACTTTGGAGACTTTTTTGAACCACATTGTATTTAGCATAAGAGAAAAACAACTAAGATACATCTGGCAGAAAAAGCCAAGAAAAATCTCAAAAACAGACGGACAAAGCCGATAACCAGAACTGGTTACTATGGGTTCAGGCAGATATAGTCATTTAAGTTGGACACGTCATGACATATATACAAGTCTTTTCTGCACAGGACACTATGCAGCTCAGTGAGGGGTTAATTCACTAAATGAACTGCATGCTACAGTATGCATGGCCACAAGGTATTCCTTGGAGTTTTGATGCACTGTGCCCTGTTTAAAGCAGTTTTATTTAGTTGGGGTAGTTGGGAGGGAATATTTGTCACCAGGCTTTTATGTATGGCACTTTTGTTAACCATGGGGGTACTGCATAGGTCACATTTATTACAGTTATTTTTCTACAGTTCTAGTGGTTAATGCTACCCACATATGAAGTCTAATGTCTGATAGTCCAAGATTCCCACCTAGACGATAGTACATTCAATCAGGCTGCATCTGCCATGAGACGAGATGAAAATCGCCTGTAGGCGGCAGATGACTGGGCCTCGTAGGGGGGTGCAGATTGCCTTTTTACTAGTACTTGTCAGCCTTGTCAAAAGCTGGATCGAGAGAGAGGCAAGTGGATTGATTTTATATTTTTTCCTTCCACACAGTTTTTTTTTTTAATAAGGGGTGTATACTGCTTAAAGTTTTTAGGGGATCTTTAAAATAATATACTATGGGGTGCTATATATTAGCACAAGGGAAAGTTTCACATCTCCATTAGGTCATCAGTTACTTCAGTTTTATAAATCAAAATCAGAAGGTGATCACATACACAGACTAAAAAAAAGGGAAAAAGTTAGCTTTTAACCGGAGCTCATCAGTCCCAAAACGTTTGGAATCAACTCACCATGATTCCTGCCAGAATCTTTTTCACTCCCAACAAAAACTAAGAAAGGCCACCGGCCAGGTGTGGCACGTGTCTCACTCCTCAACGCTTTAGACGTACTTGACATCTTTTACTTATAGGAAAGATTTGTCGGTCTCCCATCGAAGAGGATGGAGAGGGATCTCACTGACAACGTTCTCTGTATCAGGTCACCCATCTTCTATGCACTTTTCCTGAATTTACCGTATATTTCCGCGTATAGACGACTTTGTGTGAAGCAGAAAATCATTCTGTCTTCTCTGGGGTCGTCTTATACGCGGTAATTCCCGCCCGCCGTGAATACCCAGGTCGGGTCGCGCTGCTGGAGAGGCTCACGGGCTGAGCCCTCTCCATAGCCGATAGATCTTGCTGCAATTGCAGACAACGGCTTCGGTAACACCCGCAATCGTGCTGCACGCTACGCGGGTGTTTTCACAGCCTTGGCTGCCGCAAAGCGCCGACTAGCCTCAAAAAGATAGTGGCGCATAGGCGCCGCATCTTACCTGGGACTCGCTGCTCCCCTGACATCATCGGGGCGCGATCCTTCTCATGAAAGCTCAGGTCTTCCGAATGACCGAGGCTATTCGTTTTAACCCCTTCATTACAATGCTGTGATGCACATTGTAATGAATGAGGAAAATCCCCATATACTACCATACTGAGAATATGGCAGTATATGATAGGATGCGATCAGACATACTAGGTTTATAAAGTAGTCTGAAAAATAGTTATAAATAAAATTAACGTTAAAATATTTATATAATAAAAAAACCTTCTCCTAGACTATCGAAAATTATAAATAAACAGTAAAAATCATAAACACATACAGGTATCGCCGCGTCCGAAAATGCCTACTGTCTGCAAAAATATAACGATTTTTCACTGACGTTTAACCCCGTAACGGAAAATAGCGCCCAAAGTCAGAATGGCACTTTTTGCCATTTTGAAAAAATATAAAAAAAATCTAAAAAAGTGATCAAAAGGTCGTCAACGTCCTAAAAATGTATATCATTGAAATATTAGTAAATTTCGCAAAAAATGACACCACCCACAGCTCCGTACACCAAAGTATGAAAAAGTTATTAGCGCCAGAAGTTGGCTAAATAAAAAAATAATAATTTTGTTCAGGAGGGTTTTCATTTTGTAATGTATGAAAACATTATAAAACTATGCAAATTTGGAATCCCCGTAATCGTACCGACCCAAAGAATAAAGAGTAGAAAGTCATTTGGGGCGGCTCAGTGAAGACGTAATATCAAGCCCACAAAAAATGGCACAAATGCGTTTTTTCACCATTTTCACTGCATTTGGAATTTTTTTCGTTCTGAGTACATGGCATGGAATATTTAAAAATAAAAATTTATGTCACTAAGAGTTTATTGATAAAAAACAGTTGTGAAAAAGAGTGACGTAATGTGACAGTAAAAACAAAGTACAGGTGCCAGAGACCTAATAGTAAATAAAATAAAATAAGTACCATATGGTAACTTTACAGTAAACGGACGATGGTAATGTTGTTGTTGTATGCCTGATGTTTATGAGTGACAGTTTTCCTGTATATACCTGTCTGTCAGAAGATTCAAATTAAAAAAAAGGAGCATGTTACATTCAAATCAGTTTTTTTTTTTAATTTTTACAGGGTGTTTTGTATGCATTGGAAAAGGGTAGTCTTTATACGGCGAATATATCTAAAATCTATATTTTAAACAGGAAGTAGGGGGTCTCTTATACACAGGTCGCTTTATACGCCGAATTAACGGTATCTATTTTTACACAGGTATATGAATGAAGGGGAGGTTGGGGACAATGATGGACAATGATGGACAATGATGGACATAGAAACCGGGGCCTGGTCAGAGATGGTTGTATGACCACTATGCAGCGCTGGAGATGGGGAGATGTTATATGATAGAAATAGGTAATCGATACTTAGATATGTGTTACCTGGAGCTGAATAGAATGAAGTGTCTTGGGTGGAGGGTTTCTCCAAACGTCCCTAAGGGAGGAATCGGAAAGAGCTCAGTGAAGGGACTTTAGTTTCCTAAGAGAAGGTTTTTAAGAAGAGGAGACCAAGAGGGGCTCGGGGTAAGCAATGGACTACTAGACACAATCCTTCACTACACGAGCGCAATAGTTGGAGACTGGTGGTCACTTGGAGCATACGAGCCCAGCTATGGTCACAGTGGATTGTGCAAGTTCCCTTTTAGAAAGATGTAACAGCCTCTCTGGTGGTTAGAACCATCAGAATATGTTTCCTCGTCGCAATCATGACGCCTTTAATTTTGGCGTTGGGGTTTAACATGCAAAATAGTGAGAAAAAAAAGCACTTTTAGAAAACACATGTACTGCAGACATCATCAGTGGTCATTATAAAGAAAGAAAATTTAATACAGATCTGGAAATGTTTATAGTGTAAGAAGTGTTAACATGGCTTCTCTCCTGTGTGAGTTCTCCATTATACAACATGATATTTCTGGGTAAAACATTTCCCACATTTAGTACATGAAAATGGCTTCACCTGTGTGAATTATCTGATGTATAACATATGTTCCCTTCATAAAACATTTTCATAATCTGAACATAAAAAATGGCTTCTCCCCCGAGTCAAAAAAGCTGCAATAACATTTCAACGTTCTGTACATGAAAGTGGCTTCTCTCCTGTGTGAGTTCTCGGTTGTTAGTCAAAATATGTTTTTTCGGTAAAAGATTTTCAACTTTCTTAACATGAAAATCATTTATCTTTTTTGTGAGTTCTCATGTGTTTGACAAGATTTGATTTATAAACAAAATACTTTCTGCATTCAGAACACGAAAATGGTTTCTCTCCTGTGTGAGTTCTCTGATGCAAATAAAGACTGTTTTTCTGTCCAAAACATTTCCCACATTCAGTACATGAAAATGGCTTCACCCCTGTGTGAGTTCTCTGATGTTTAACAAGACTAGATTTCGCTCTAAAACATTTTTCACATTCAGTACATGAAAATGGCTTATCTCCTGTGTGAATTCTCCAATGTGCAATAAGACTTGATTCCTCTGTAAAACATTTCCCACATCCAGTACATAAAAATGGCTTCTCTCCTGTGTGAGTTCTCTGGTGTCTAACAAGCCTGGATTTTTCTCCAAAATATTCCCCACATTCAGTACATAAAAATGGCTTCTCTCCTGTGTGAGTTCTTTGATGTATAATAAGCCTTGATTCCCGGGCAAAACATTTCCCACATTCAGTACATAAAAATGGTTTCTCTCCTGTGTGAATTCTTTGATGCATGACAAGACTTGATTCCTGGGAAAAACATTTCCTACATTCAGTACATGGAAATGGTTTCTCGCCGGTGTGCGTTCTCTGATGTCTAACAAGATGTGCTGCATGATCAAAACATTTCTCACATTCAGCACATGAAAATGGCTTCTCTCCTGTGTGAGTTCTCTGATGTGCAACAAGCCTGGATTTTTCTCCAAAACATTCCCCACACTCAGAACATAAAAATGGCTTCTCTCCTGTGTGAGTTCTTTGATGTATAATGAGCCTTGATTCCCAGGCAAAACATTTCCCACATTCAGTACATAAAAATGGTTTCTCTCCTGTGTGAGTTCTTTGATGCATGACAAGATTTGATTCCTGGGAAAAACATTTCCCACATTCAGTACATGGAAATGGTTTCTCCCCGGTGTGAGTTCTCTGATGTCTAACAAGATGTGCTGCATGATTAAAACATTTCCCACATTCAGCACATGAAAATGCCTTCTCTCCTGTGTGAGTTCTCAGATGTTGATCAAGATTTAATTTCTGGGTACGTTTCTCACGTTTGTGACGTAAAAACTGCCTCTTATCTCCATGACTTTTCTCCTCTGTGGAAAGATGTGACTGATTATCTTCTACTTCACCACAAGGAGATGAGGGGGGACGTCCATGGGAACCTCTTGTACTTTCATCTCCTAAAAATTATAGTTAAGAAATCAATATTGGAAGTTTCCTTTTCCCCAGTTACAAGCAGAAGTAAAGCGGCCAATAACATACAGTCATCTATGGAGAGAAAGATCATGAATATTAATCCATTGACATATATATTATAATGTTAATAATATCCAACCATCAAAGAAATCATGAAATCTTTAGAAACTGGAAACCTCGACTTCCAAGACACTCACTTTCTGATTTCCGGGGACTCTTTGTTTTTATTGTTGTTCATGGTTTACCCCTCCGAGGGTCCAATACTAGATTTTACGGTTTTGGGGTTTCTACAACGTACATGGTGCTCCGGAGGGGGAGAGTCTACCACACCGAATGCAATACTGGACCAAGTTCCCTGCTTTATCCTCTTGACTATTGGAATTTATTACAATCTACACCATAACACAAGCTTTGCACCCCCATAGAATATAAAAGTACTTCCATGGAATGTAGTGGAACTTCGTTCCCCATATAGAAGAACAAGAGTCTTACGTCATTTGGGGCGAGCCAGCCCTGACGTAGTGCTATTACAGGAAACCCATTTAGAGAACGATGACTATTTATAAAAGTTCAGAGATTCCGGATGGGTCAGGTATTTGGGTCCCCAGCGCACCCCAGGTATTGTGTCTAATATTAATACACAAGAACTTCTCCAGGACGGTAATCCAATCAGCACATGACATGAAGGGGAGGTGGGCACGTATACTCCTAGAACTCCAGGTAGAGCTATGGTCCATTTATATTGTGTACATTCCAAATGAGGGCACCAAACTTTTCTTCCAAAACCGCTACTCTGTTAAGCGATCAGCCAGAAAATAGTGGGGGGAGGGAGACCCAAAAACAAATAAACATAAAACACCCCTCGGCCACACAGCCGAATGCCCACCAAACGCCACGCTCCTCAGGCAGGGTACGGCCTGGCTTTTAGGCACAGAAGAGGCTGAAAGACGTCTGGAGACTATTGCACCCTGACAACTGGGAGTATACGCATTACATGCATGCGCATAATATCTGGCCCTGCATTGACTATATATTACTCTCACACCGAGCATATGAATGGGTGGTGGGTAGACCATGATGTCGACAATAGCGTAAGTACCCAAGATCCCACCTTATTCTGGAATTCAGTCAAAATTGCCTTACAAGCAGCATACTCTACTTTTCTGGAATCCCAATCCCCAGCACACAAGCAAATGTGGGAAGGTGCAAAGTTCTCTCACGACCTCTGGCTAGATAGGAGAGAGGAAATACATTGCCAATCTTACGTGGCGGAACTCCTGCACTCCGGAAATAATACAGGCCGCTTACTTGCCAGACTAGCTAAAGGTAAACCGTCCCATGTGCAAGCGCTCCGACTCCAATCTGGAAATATAGTCACGGCACCCTCCAAAATAAATACAGAATTCCGACAATACTATCCTGCGCTTTACGCAGATAACACTCAGGGATTGGGAGATTCCGCGGACTTTCTAGATGGTGTAGAACTGCAGACCTTGACTCAAACCCAGTTAGATAGATTAAATGCTGACATAACCGAAGAGTAATCTTACGGTAAAGTAAAACAATTACTATTTTGAATTTCCCCTGCAGTTCAGGGCGGAGCTCACTCTGATACACAGACACTGAGTTCCTACCAGCAGCATCATGAGGAGAACTACACGCTACAGACAGATAAGTTATTTTTGGGGGAGGAAGGCATACTAGATGTATTGTGTTGTGAAATAGCAGAGATGAAGGAGAACTGTGTCATTGTGTGCAATAGGAATCTCATGGATCTCATCATCTCTGATCTGTATCATTTCTCTTTCTATGTGTCACATACTAGTACAATGTTCCAGGTGTCGGCTTACGTCATCGTCTGCGGTGGTCCTGTGGGTCCACGACCCCTGAAGCCTGACAGTAAGATCCGGCCATGTACCCCGCCAGGGTTCCACTACCCAAACTGGCTGATCTTACCACGTTGTGGCCCGGCAGTCCCGGCAGATTGCTATGCAAGGAGGACAGCTTGGACAAGTCACCGCCATGCTGCAGCAGTTGATTGCCACTCAGCAACAGCGTCAGATCCCTGCTACCCCGGTTTGTCTGCCTGCCGCTAAACATAGGCTCCTTGCACATTGAACTTATGCCATCTCAATTTGTCACAGAACGGTGTAAGGTGGCACTCATCATCAGCCTCCTCTCCGGGAGGGCCCTGGCCTGGGCTACTCCTCTCTGGGACAGAGATTATCCAGTCACGGCTACTCTCACAGCATTTCTTGCAGAATTCCGGTCTGTGTTGGAGGAAACCACACAGGCATCTTCAGCTGAGACAGCACTCCTAAACCTGTGTTAAGGCGACTCATCCGTTGGGGACTATGAACTCACCTGGAACGATGAAGCCCTGACTGCGACCTTTAAAAAGGGACTTTCAAGACAAATTAAAGAAGCACTGTTTGCACGAGATCTGCCGTCACTCTGAGTGGTCTCATCACTCTGGCCACTCGGAGAAGGTCCAATCTGATGCTGTGAACGGAGTTCTCCTATAACTCCCTGGACTCTTTATTGTCTACGGACAAATTCCATGACAACCTCTTCCTCTGTTCCCTCGGATGTTCCTGCGGTAGAAGAGTTGTTGCAAGACCTCAAATCAATCTGGGAACAGACTCATCAGTCTCTACTTCGGGCCTCTGCCCGCACCAAGTCTCAGGCCAATAAGAAACGTAGGTCTCCTCCTGTCCTTTCTCCGGGTGATAAGGTGTGACTTATCATCCAGATACATCCGGCACAAAATCCCTAGCTACAAGCTTGGACCACATTTTCTGGGGCCTTTCGAGGTGGAGAAGCACATAAACCCTGGGGTGTATAAACTCTGTCTTCATCCGACTATGTGCTTCCTGAACTCCTTCCATGTCTCTCTCCTGAAACCGTGTGCCCTAGAGCGTGCGTCGGCGCTGGTAGATTTAGAGGGCCAGCGCTGGCCATTTCCCGGATTTAGATAAAAGCCGGCCACTCCCAACATTCCCCGCCGGATGTTCGTGCTATATGCGAAAGCTAGTTCCCTTGCTGCATTCCTGTGTATTGATCTCCCATTGCGACTCTGGACCTGTTTCTGTTTACGCTCCTCCGCTGCCAGCCCTGACCCTGAACCTTTGCCGCCTTTCTTGACCTCCAGCTTGTCCCCGACCACAAACTTGTCTTCCGACTCTGTACCTCGCCTTGGCTGCCACCAGGGACAAAGTCGCACCTGTGGAACGACCTGGCGCCGTCCTTTTATGCAGCTCTGACAGCTACGCGTGATTGTACACGAAGTAAAGCACATGCACAAGGCACGGAATGTGCATCACCCTGGCTGGGGATATTCCCATGTCACTGTCAGGGGGACAAAACTTTCTGAATTTGTTTGTTTTTGTAAATAGTTTTGGTTTTCTGAAAACAGCTCAGTTTGATCCAGGGAGTTACTCTAGTGGTTGGGAGATAATCTTTCCCTACATAGGGCGATGTTCGGTCTTTTGCTCAGCCAAATGAGTTTCAGCACATTCTGTTGCGTTTCCCCATGACTGAGCTGAAACTGGTGGTGCCGGTCCAACACTGACTGGATGAGGAGGCAGGAGAAGAGGAAGCTGAGGAGGAGGATGAGGTCAGGAGCAACGTCCGGCAATCATCAGTGGTGTCCACCACATTAACCCAGGGGGCAGCTATAGAGATGTAACGTCCCTGATGGTGCTTACTGGTCCACACATCAGTATCATATCACTGCTACATGCAAATGAGCCTGGAGGCTGATGCCTGAGCCCCTCCTATCTATTTACTATTCACTCCACTTCGCAGACTTATTCCCTACCACCCCCCACCCCCAGCCACAGAGACAGTGATGTCATCCGGTTTTCTTTTTGCATGTATTGTCAGGAGCCGTATGACGCCATCGCTGAGGTGATATATGTAGAGACTGATCCGACCAACTGGAGGAGGAGACCAGAGACAGATGAGCCGGTGTCTGTGTCATCTCCAGGGACTCCAAACTCCCAGCATTGCTCCAGGAACGAAAACACACACACTACATGGGGGAGGGAGGAACTATAACTCCCAGCATGCTCCAGGAGCACACACACACTATATGGAGGGAACCAAACTTCCCAGCATGCTCCAGGGAACCACACACAATATATGGAGGGACTACAACTCCCCGCAGATGCTCCAGGAGCACCCACTATATGGAGGGACTACAACTCCAGCATTGCTCCAGGAGCACACACACACTATTATGGAGGGGACTACAAACTCCCAGCATGCTCCAGGAGCACACACACTATATGGGGGTCTACAATCCCAGTAGCTCCAGGAGCGCACATACTATAATCATACCTCCCAACATTTGGAGAAAAGGAGAAAGGGACAAAATGCGTCACGCGGCATCCCCCTAAGCCACACCCCCACCACTCCCTGGCCACGCCCCAAATTTTAGCCATATTAAAAAAATAAAAATCATCATTAAAAAAAAAAAAAATTATCCTCTTTGGGATGTTTGAACCAGAACCTGCATGTCCATGTACAATAATAAAAACAGCGCCCATCCCAATGAGCTATAACCTCAGTGATTAACAAGAGGAGAATTTTGGTAACTAAGAACTATTACGCCTGTGGTATAGGGAGGGATCTTCTCAGATTATTGTAATTATTGAGATTATTATTATTATTATGGAGATATTATTATTATTATTATGGAGATTATTTTATTATTGAGGATATTATTATATTTTTACCATTGTTAATCATCTCATAATAATAAAATGTATAATAATAATAATAATAATAGTCTGATAATTACAATAATAATCTCTGAGAAGATCCCTCTCTATATATCATGATTAGTCTGTGTCACAGTGTAAATGGCAGATAAACATTTCTAGTTACCAGAAATCCTCAGCTCTGTATCACTGGGCTTAAGCTCAGGTCAAGTTAAGTCCTGGCTATAGGTGCAGCAGGGGTCCCAGGTTCGAATCTCAGCCTGGCCAAAACTTTATGTAATTTAATTATATAAAGAGCTTGTGTCTGGGGAAGCCCTGGAGACCAAATATGGAGAGATAGAGATCTGATGTCTGCTCTGGGGAACCCTAGGAGATGCAGAGACCATATATGGACAGGTGCTGATCTGAGCTGATGACGTGGTCACCCTCTTGCGCTAAAGCCCGACACTTCTCTGAAAAGGATTCCCTCCCGATGTCGTAGAAGCCATTCGTACTGTGAGTTCAGATTTCAAAGTATACTATGCGGACACAGCGGGACCTGGGGGGAGATCCGTGACAATATATTAGCTGCCCGTGAAGCAGGGCAGGGGTACGAAAAACGGGAAAGTCCCGCTCAAAATCGGGCGGTTGGGAGCTATGTATATGGAGGGACTACAACTCCAGCATGCTCCAGGAGCACACACACTATATGGAGGGACTACAACTCCCAGCATGCTCCAGGGCACCACACTCTATGGGGGACTAAACTCCCAGCATGCTCAGGAGCACACACCTATATGGAGGGACTACAACTCCCAGCATGCTCCCAGGAGCACACACACACTATATGGAGGGACTACAAACTCCCAGCATGCTCCAGGAGCAATACAAATATATGGAAGGACTACAAACTCCCAGCATGCTCCAGGTCCCTCCATGTGAGGGGTCCAGTATGTGCTATTAGTGAGGAGCGGCAGCACAGTCCAGCGCCCCATCACTCCTCCCTCCAGTCCAGTGACCTCCCCTCCAGTGTCTGGAGAATCCCCATCTGTCACATCACACATATCATGGACACAATTGCTCTATAGAGTTTGCTCTTAGTTCTTCTCATGTTTCCTCAGGTTCTATAGTCCAGGACTCCCAGAGGTTTCTCCTAAAGATGATCCTTTCCATCAATGATCCACCAGGGATCCGGGAGACGGACAACAGAGCATGGCGGCCAGGATCCTGGAGTCTACCCTGGAGATGATCTCTGTGATAACCGAGAGGTGAGAGGTTCCCAGGACACGGCTCTTATTCTCTAGGAATACAGCGGGAAATGACTGGAGAGGGAAGGATTCTTAGGATCTGTAGTGATCAGTGTCTCCCCATACACAGGATTACACCGTAGTGGAAGAAGTCGTCTGGTGAGTGTGTGACCCCGTGTGTCAGGAGGATGGACCCAGAGGCCCCATCACCGAGCCTCACTCATTCATAGATACATGAGAGAAGATCCTAGAATTACCTCCAGGATCACTAGAGCTGCTGAGCGAGAGTGAGCGCTGCCGGGATTGCTGGACATTGTACAATAACACAAGGGAGGGTGTCTGGGTGATGACTGTGTCATTGTGGGTGTCAGGTTCCTATAAGGTGTCAGGACGTCACTGTCTATTTCTCCATGGAGAGTGGGAGTAGTATATGAAGGACACAAGGACCAGTACAAGGACATCATGATGGAGGACCACCAGCCCCTCACCATCACCAGGTAAGAGGAGACCTTCTGATTATAGGACAGAGCAGGTGTGAGGTCACCTCCTCCATATCTCATCATCACATATAGACAATGTATCAGTCACTGTGTATATTTTCCTATAGATGGATCCAGTCAGAGAATCCACCAGAGAAGATGTCCCAGTCCTGGAGATTCCGGGATATATACACAGGAAACCAGAGAGATGTGTCCCAGTCTGGAGATTCCCGGGATATATTACACAGGAACCAGAGAGAGATGTCCCCAGTCCTGGAGATTCCCGGGATATTACACAGGAACCAGAGAGATGTCCCAGTCCGGAGATTCCCGAATTATTACACAGGAACCAGAGAGTGTCCCAGTCCTGGAGATTCCCCAGATATACACAGGAACCAGAGAGATGTCCCAGTCCTGGAGATTCCCAAGATATTTAAAGAGGAGCCGGAGGAGAATGTCCCACTGGATATCAGGTAGGTGGAGCTGAGGTTCCGTGAATCCTCTATAGATGGATGTAATGAAGCTACTTACCTTCTCCAGCAGCAGTGGGTGGAGGGCTATGGGGAGATTTTGGTCGGACATAACTATAAATGGTAGAAGAGCAGGAGAAGTGATAATCTTGTCCCTGGTGTCCATGAGTCTCCACCTAGGGTCGGGTCACACGGGTTATGCAGTAATATAACCGGAACATTGATGTTGATGTGTAAAATATTGGGATGAATGTGGATCCCGTCTCCTCCTGCAGGAGATTATTCCCCTTAGTTTGGTTCTGGAGGTTTCTGTCCATCACTTGGATATAAGAGAATCTCTGGAGACATTTCCTTTGTTTTCTCATGTCCTTATGTTGGATCTTTCCAGGAAAGTGTGGTGGGAAGGAGGAGCGGGAGAGGAAAATCCCTCATCAGGACAGGGAGGGTAAGAGCCTTTCATGTATCTTGTGGGTTATTCTTCCCTTATCATTGCAGTGAGAGGTCACATCCAGGGAGGAGCAAGCAGCCCTGATTGCAACCTTTAAAAAGGGACTTTGGGACAAGTTAAAGACGCGCCATCTACTCTGAGTGGGCTCATCTCTCTGGCTACTCAGATAGACATCCGGTTTATGGAATGCTCTGAGGAGCAACGTCTCGAACAAGCACAAGTTGGAGTCCGATGTTTGCCCAGTCTGGCTCCTGCCTTCCAAAGAATGCTTCAGCCACCTGCCGTAACAGCTGCAGACCAATGCAGGTGGATAGAGCTCGGCTGTCTCCCCAGGGGCGTTCCAGGAGACATCAGGAGAACCTCTGCCTCTATTGTGCCAGCCTGGAACACTTCTTTCAGACCTGTACACTCCATCATCAGCGTCTGGGAAATGCATGCACCTAGGGTTCTTGGGAGAAGCATCCCTAGGTGAGAATAAATTTTTGCCACATTTGAACATACCCGTCTTACTTGTGGATGCTGCTCTGGTCTCTCAGTAAGATCTTCCTGTGGTCCGTTTTGAGAAGCCACTGGTCATCTCGTAAGTCAGTGGGCAGGTTCTCCAAGACTCAATCCGGTACCGCACGAAGCCCCAATGCCTACAAGTAGGGGTCTTGCACAAGGAAAAACTTTCCTTTCACGTGCCAACCTGGTGCACGTCTTCAGTTCTTCTGGGTCTTCCAGAGGGGGTTCATATATAAGTCCTCTTCTCCTGCCGGTGCAGGGTTCTTTGTGGCGAAATAAGATCGGTCACTCGGTCCATGCATAGACTATCGTGGCCTAAACATGATCACTTTCAAATACTGCTATCCATTGTTGTTGATCACGGAACTCTTTGATCGCTTACGTGGAGCCAAGTCTTCACGAAACTAGACCTACGTGGGGCTATAGTGTGTGTGCTCCTGGAGCATGCTGGGAGTTGTAGTCCCTCCATATAGTGTGTGTGCTCCTGGAGCATGCTGGGAGTTGTAGTCCCTCCATATAGTGTGTGTGCTCCTGCAGCATGCTGGGAGTTGTAGTCCCTCCTCTGGTCACTTACCTCTTCTCTCCTCAATGCAGGACACTCTCTACCTCACACATGTCCTTATACACTGGTCATGTGACCCGGGGAGTGTGATGTCACTGAAGGGGCGGGGATTTCCCAGGAGTACATATGTATAGAGGAGAAGTGCTGGTGGAAGGACCTGTGATGATGTAATAGATCATGTGATCAGTGTGGGCGGGGCGCTGGTTATGAGGGGGAGAGTTCTGGGAGAGATGAAGAGGAGGGAGAACTGGGTGAAATGTCTTGCGGAGGGTTTTTTTCCTCATTTTCGTTCTCATCTTCTGACGCTTATAACTTTTTTAGACTTTGGTGCACGGAGCTGTGGGAGGTGTAATATTTTTGTGAGACGACATTTTCATTGCTATCATTTGAGGACTGTGCAGCCGTTTGATCAGTTTATTAGATTTTTTATGTGATGTAAAATGGTGTAATGGCCTTTCACATATTTGGGCGCTATTTTCTGCTATGGGGGTCACTGCTGGCAATAACCGTTTTTATATTTTGATAGAACCGTAATTTTGAGATGAGCCGATACCTAACATGTTTCCGATTTTTACTGTTTATTATGTTTGATATCAGTTCTAGGGTAAGGGGGGTGAATTGAATTTTAATTTTTTTTTTTACTATTTTTTTAGATCCTCTAGGATACTTTAACCCTAGAGAGTCTGTTCGTTCCTATCATATATTGCAATACTACTGTATATGGCATTTTTACATAGTGACATCTGCCCCTCACCTTTAAATTTAGTTTTAGGCTTCAGACCGTCTTATAGCTTGAGTGTCCTATAGATCGGGTGTCATGCAATACTTGAGAATGGTCATTATAAAAGGGACAAATAGGACGGTATACATCAGCCACACGAAGAGGAAATGGGCGGAAAAGTCTGAGGGTGTGGACCTGGTGGTACCACGCCGCAGGAAGTTCTGGTGCTCACCGGGTGCCACTTAGACTCCGCTCCCAGTTGTTGGTTTACATCATCGTTTGCGGTGGTCCAGTGGGTCCACTACCCCTGGTGCCTGACAGTAAGATTAGGCCATGAATCCCGCCAAGGTTCCGCTACCTGAACTGGCTGATCTTACCACCATCGTGGTCCCGCAGTCCCATCAGATTGCCACGCAATGTCAACAGCTTGGACAAGTCACCGCCATGTTGCAGCAATTGATGGCTACTCAGCAGCAGTGTCAAGTTCCTGCAGCTCCTCCTGGTCCCACGTATGGCAAGTCCTCAGTCATTTAAGAGCCTATCGCCTTCACGCCAAACTCAAGAAGTGCCAGTTCCACCTGAAGAGTCTTCCCTTCTTCAGCTATATCATCTGTGACAGGGGCCTACAGATGGATCCTGCTAAGTTGTCTGCGGTTCTTCAATGGCCTCACGCAGTAGGGCTGCGTGCAGTACAGAGATTTCTGGGCTTTGCCAATTACTACCGGCAGTTTATTATGCACTTCTCCCTCATAGTGTCTCCCAAGAAGAACACCAATCTCAGTCTCTGGCCTCCGGCAGCTGAAAAAGCCTTCTCTAGACTAGAGTCAGCCTTTGCCTCGGCCCCAGTTCTCACAGGGCCTGATGCGGAGAAGCCATTCCAGGTGGAGGTTGATGCCTCCTCAGTAGGAGCTGGAGCAGTGCTCACTCAGAAGGGGCTCAAGGGCCAAACTCTCACTTGTGGATTCTTCTCTAAGACTTTCTCCTCAGCAGAAAGGAATTACTCCATAGGGGACCAAGAGCTATCGGCCATAAAACTTTAGAAGAGTGGTACTATCTTCTGGAGGGAGCTCATTTTCCAGTTTGCACATACACAGATGCCCTCTCTCATGCCTCAGATGTTATTGGGGAAGAAATGGCTCCTCGGCATATCATTCCTCCTGAACGACTGGTTGTGGCGGCTCCAGTGGACCTTCGGCAGCTACCTCCTGGCAAGACCTACATCCGACCTCCTCTTTGGAAGAGGATACTGACTTGGGCACATTACTTACGTGTGGCTGGGCACCCTGGGATGCAGCGCTCTGTCACCCTCATTTCCCGTTTCTAATGGTGGCCTGATCTGGTCAAATATGTTCAGGATTTTGTGGGTCCGCTTGTGTACTTGCACGCCCTATGCAAAGTGCCTTATGATTTTCTACATAAGTGGCAAAAAATAAAGTCTTCATTAAAGACAGTGGGGCACATTTACTTACCCGGTCCTGTCGCGATCCCAGAAGTGCGTTGTCGCGATTCACTAAGATCGTGCGTTCAATATCCTGCATGTGTCGCTTCTCCGTTGAAGTCCGCCGGAGTTCAGCCTCTTCTTCCCGGTGTATGTGAGTGCATGTCCTATGACACAATTTGAATTTTAAATCCCGAATCAGTCGTGATGTCCAATGGCCATGCCCCCCATTTCTGTTGCATGAAAGTCGGCGCGATTGCTCCAAAATCTGATCGCTTGCTCCAAAAACCCCTGTTAAATGCGGTGCAAAACGGAAATTGTCGGGAAACCCGACGGAAATGCGGTCTATGGACCCTCAGTTAATGTGCCCCAGTGTGTATTTTCTGTGTTACTCACTCCATTCCAGTGCTGGAAACAAAAACTCATAGTTTGGAAGTCACCTTGCAACTGTGACAGGGACTAATAAAGCCTTGTGTATCCAAAGACCCTTATAGTCCTCTTTAACACTGGTGTGGCTGATCAGAGCTGGACTGGGTCTAATTAGCAGCTCAGATTAACCCCCTTAGACCCGGCGGTCACTTGAGCACCGAGTCAATAGAGCCTGGCGGCAGTCCCGGCTCTGCTCCTCCATGAATTGCGCCACTTCAGTGTAATGCTGTGAGGAGCGGAGGGAGAAACAGTAATAAACCATATCTCCCTACGGTCCTGCTAGAGCATTAGCAGTATAAAACTGCAGTGACTTCTAAAGTCGGTGGTCCAAGAGGAGTTAACGATGTAAAACACATGTTCATACTAATAATATAACACATATGCATTTCATGATGCATTTCTCTCAGATATCCACTCATAGGGGCAAATGTGTCAAACTTTTGGATTACCTTTAGTTTTTGAGACTTTCCATGTCTCCTTTCACAGGTCGCCATTGTCTAGTTTTCTGCAGTGTTCCCAGTGTTATCACCTGAATCCAGATGTGAAAGTTGCAACTTTTTTAAAAAGTCACAAATTTTGGTGCAAATCTATGGCTGCCCCTGACCAGACATAGAAATTAGCTTGGAACTGATTGCGACTTTTGGAGACTTTTTTGCACCACATGTATCAATAAGGAAAAAACACTAAGATACATCTGGCAGAAAAAGCCAAGAAAAATCTCAAAAAACAGACGGACAAAGCCGGATACCAGAACTGTGTTACTATGTGGGTTCAGGAGATATAGTCATTTAAAGTTGGACACTGTCATGCCACATATACAAGTCTTTTCTGCACAGGACACATATGGCAGCCATGAAGGGGTTAATTCAATAATGACTGCATGCTACAGTATGCATGGCCACAAGGTATTCCCTTGGAGTTTTGATGCACTGTGCCCTGTTTAAAGGCAGTTTTATTTTAGTTGGGGAGTTGGGGAGGGAATATTTGTCACCAGGCTTTTATGTATGGCACTTTGTGTAACCATGGGGGTACTGCATAGGTCACTTTATGTACAGTTATTTTTCTACACGTTCTAAGTGTGTATTGCTACCTACATACTGAAGTCTAAAATGTCTGAAGTCTCAAGATTCCCACCTAGATGATAGTAGTAATTCAATCAAGGCTGCATCTGCCATGAGACGAGATGAAAATTCCGCCTTAGGCGGCAGATGACGGGGCCTTGAGGGAGGTGGCAGATTGCCTTATACACAGCCTTGTCAAAAGCTGGATCGCAAGAGAGGGCAAGTATTGATTTTATTATTTTTTTCCTGCACACATTTTTTTTTTTTTAATAAGGGGTGTAAACTGCTTAAAGTTTAGGGGACTTTAAAAATATATGGGGTGCTATATATTAGCACTACGGGGGAAAGTTCACATCTCCATTAGGTCATCAGTTACTTCAGTTTTTATAAATCAAAATCAGAAGTGATCACATACACAGACTAAAAAAAAGGGAAAAAGTTAGCTTTCAACCGGAGCTCATCAGTCCCAAAACAGTTTGGAATCAATCTCCATGATTCCTGCTCAGAATCTTTTTCACTCCCCAAAAAAACCTAAGAAAAGGCTACCGGCCAGGTGTCGGCACGGTGTCTCACTCCTCCAACGCTTTAGACGTACTTGACATCTTTTACTCCATAGGACAGATTTGTCGGCTCCCCAAAGTGTCGGAGGAGGGATCTCACTAACAAAGTTCTCTGTATCAGGTCACAGCATCTTCTATGCTTTTCCTGAATTTACCGTATATTCCGGCGTATAAGACGACTTTTGAAGACAGAAAAATCTTCTGTCTTCTCTGGGGTCGTCTTATACGCCGGTAATCCCGCCCGCCGTGAATACACGGTCGGGTCGCGCTGCATGGAGAGGGCTCACGGGCTGAGCCCTCTCCATAGCCGATAAGTCTTTGCTGCATATTGCAGCAAAGGCTTACCGGTAACACCCGCAATCGTTGCTAGCACCGATCGCGGGTGTTTTCACAGCCTTGGCTGCCGGCAAAGCTGCCGACAGCCTCAAAAAGATAGTGGCGCATAGGCGCCGCCATCTTACCTGGGATCGCTGCTCCCCGTGACATCATCGGGGGCGGCGATCCGTCTCCATTGTAGCCTCAGGTCTTCCGAAGACCGAGGCTATTTCGTTTTAACCCCTTCATTACAATGTGCTGATAGCACATTGTAATGAATGAGGAAAATCCCCATATACTACCATACTGTAGTATGGCAGTATATGATAGGATCGATCAGACAACCTAGGGTTAAAGTAGTCTGAAAAATAGTATAAATAAAAATTAAGTTAAAAAAATATATATATAATAAAAAAACCTTTCCCTAGAACTGACATAAATATAAATAAACAGTAAAAATCATAAACACATCAGGTATCGCCGCGTCCGAAAATGCCTGATCTATCAAAATATAACGATTTTTCACTGCGTTTAACCCCGTAACGGAAAATAGCGCCCAAAGTCGAAAATGGCACTTTTTTGCCATTTTGAAAAAATATAAAAAATCTATAAAAAGTGATCAAAAGGTCGTACAGTCCTAAAAATGATATCATTGAAAATATTATTAAATTTCGCAAAAAATGACACCACCCACAGCTCCGTACACCAAAGTATGAAAAAGTTATTAGCGCCAGAAGTTGGCTAAATAAAAAAATAATAATTTTTGTTCAGGAGGTTTTCATTTTTGTAAATGTATGAAAACATTATAAAACCTATGCAAATTTGGAATCCCCGTAATCGTACCGACCCAAAGAATAAAGTAGACATGTCATTTGGGGCGCTCAGTGAAAGACGTAATATCCAAGCCCACAAGAAAATGGCACAAATGCGTTTTTTCACCATTTTCACTGCATTTGGAATTTTTTTCCCGCTTCTGAGTACATGGCATGGAATATTTAATAAAATAAAAATTTATGGTTCAATAAGAGTTTATTGAGTAAAAACACAGTTGTGAAAAAAGTGACAGTAATGTGAACAGTAAAAACAAAGTACAGGTGCCCAGAGACCTACATAGTAAAATAAAATAAAAATGTAAGGTACAGTATGGTAACATTTACAGTAAAACGGACGATGGTAATGTTGTTGTTGTATGCCTTATGTTTATGAGCGACAAACACATCAGGTATCGCCGCGTCCGAAAATGTCCGATCTATCAAAATATGATAACGATTTTTCACTGCGTGTAACCCCGTAACGGAAAATAGCGCCCAAAGTCGAAAATGGCCCTTTTTTGTCATTTTGAAAAATATTAAAAAATCTATAAAAAGTGATCAAAAGGTTGTACAGTCCTAAAAATGATATAATTGAAAATATTATCAAATTTCGCAAAAAATGACACCACCCACAGCTCCGTACACCAAAGTATAAAAAAGTTATAAGCACAAGAAGACGGCAAAATAAAAAATAATAATTTTTGTACGGGAGGTTTTCATTTTTGTACATGTATGAAAACATTATAAAACCTATACAAATGTGGTATCTCCCTGATCCCACGACCCAAAGAATAAAGTAGACATGTCATTTGGGCCGCTCAGTGAAAGACGTAATATCCAAGCCCACAAGAAAATGGCGCGAATGCGTTTTTTCACCATTTTCATTGCATTTGGAATTTTTTTCCCGCTTCTGAGTACACGGCAGGGAATATTTAATAAAATAAAAATGTAAGGTACAGTATGGTAACATTTACAGTAAAACGGACGATGGTAATGTTGTTGTTGTATGCCTTATGTTTATGAGCGACAGTTTTCCTCCTATATACCTGCATGTCATAAGAATTTACATTAAAAAAAGGACCAAAAGGAGCATGTTACATTCAAATCTGTTTTTTTTTAATTTTTACCGGTGTTTTGTATGCGTTGGAAAAGGGGTAGTCTTATATGGTGAATATATCTTAAACTCTATATTTTAAACAGGAAAGTAGGGGGGTCGTCTTATACACCAGGTCGTCTTATACGCCGAAATATACGGTATCTATTTTTACCAGGTATATGAATGAAGGGGAGGTTGGGGACAATAATGGACATAGAAACCAGGGCCTGGTCAGAGATGGTTACATGACCACTATGCAGCGCTGGAGATGGAATGGAGATGTTATGTGATAGAAATAGGTAATCGATACTTAGATATGTGTTACCTGGAGCTGAATAGAATGAAGTGTCTCGGGTGGAGGGTTTCTCCCAACGTCCCTAAGGGAAGAATCGGAAAGAGCTCAGTGAAGGGACTTTAGTTTCCTAAGAGAAGGTTTTTAAGAAGAGGAGACCAAGAGGGGCTTGGGGTAAGCAATAGACCACTAGACACAATCCCTCACTACACGAGCGCAATAGTTGGAGAAGATTGTGGTCACTAGGAGCATACGAGCCCAGCTATGGTCACAGTGATGTGCCAGTTCCCTTTTAGAAAGATGTAACAGCCTCTCTGGTGGTTAGAACCATCAGCAAGATGTTTCCTCATCGCAATCATGACGCCTTAATTTTGAGTTGGGGAAACAGGCAATAGGAGAGAAAAAAGCACTTTAGAAAACACATGTAGCAGAATCATCAATGGTATTATAAAGAAAGAAAATTAATCAGATCTGGAAAGTTTATAGTGCTAAGAAGTGTTAACCATGGCTTTCTCTCTGTTGAGTTCCATTATACAACATGATATTCTGGGTAAACATTCCCACATTTAGTAATGAAAATGGCTTCACCTGTGGAATGATCTGATTTGTATAACATATGTTTCCTTTCATAAAAATATTTCATAATTAAACATGGCTGAAAAATGGCTTCTCCCCCCCCCCCCCCCCCCCCCCGTCAAAAAAGCTGCCAATAACATTTCAATCTGCTCATGAAAGTGGCTTCTCTCTGTGTGAGTTCTCGGTTGTTAGGCAAAATATGTTTTCACGGCAATAAAAGATTTTCAACTTTTAACATGAAAATCATTCTCTTCTTTGTGAGTTTCATGTGTTTGATAAGATTTGATTTATAAACAAAATACGTTCGCATTCAGAAACGAAAATGGTTTCTCCTCCTGTGTGAGTTCTCTGATGACAAATAAAGACGCTTTCTCCAAAACATTTCCCACATCAGTACATGAAAATGGCTGCACCCCTGTGATGAGTTCTACTGAATGTTTAACAAGACTAGATTTCGCTCTAAAAACATTTCACATTCAGTACTGAAAATGGCTATACTCCTGTGTGAATTCTACAATGAGCAAAAGATTGATTCCTCTGTAAAAACATTCCCAATCAGTACATAAAACATGGCTTTCTATCCTGTGTGAGTTCTCTGGTGTCAACAAGCTGGATTTCTCCAAATATTCCCCACATTCAGTACATATAAAATGCTTCTCTCCTGTGTGAGTTATTTAGTATAATACAGCCTTGATTCCCGGGCAAAATTCCCACTCAGTACATAAAAATGGTTTCTCTCCTGGGTGAATTCTTTGATGCAGACAAGACTTGATTCCTGGGAAAAAAACATTTCCTGACATTCAGTACATGAAATGAGTTTCTCGCCGGTTGTGGCTCTCCTTTCTTATGATGTCTAACAAGATGTGCTGCATGATCAAAACATTTCTCACATTAAGCCATGAAAAGGACCTCTTCGCGGTGAGTTCTGATGTGCAACAGCCTGGATTTTCCTCCAAACATTCCCCACACTCAGAACATAAAAAGGCTTCTCTCCTGTGTGAGTTCTTGATGTATAATGAGCCTTGATTCCCAGGCAAAACATTCCACTTCAGACAATAAAAAGGGTTTCTCTCCTGTGGTGAGTCTTTATGCATGACAAGATTTATTCCTGGGAAAAACATTTCCCAACAGTCAGATACATGGAAATGGTTCTCCCCGGCTGTGAGTTCTGAGGCTAACAAGATGTGCTGCATGATAAACATTCCCACATTCAGCACATGAAAATTGGCTTCTCTCCTGTGAGGTCTCTAGAGTTGATCAAGATTTAATTTCTGGGTACGGTTCTCCAGTTGTGACGTAATAAAAAACTCCCTCTTATCTCCCATACTTTCTCCTTGTGGAAGATGTGACTGATTATCCTGCTACGTCACACAAGGAGATGAGGGGGGACGTCCATGGGAACCTCTTGTACTTCATCTCTGAAAAATATAGTCAAAAATTGAATTATTGGAAGTTCCGTTTTACCCCTGTAACAAGAAAAGTAAAGTGACGAGCAGTAACACTAGTCAGTTTATGGAGAGAAAGATCATGAAATTATCCATTTGTTAATGAGTAATCAAGTAGAGGATGACCCCCTGTCTATGGTGATGGTAGAACCACCTCTCCTCTAGGTGTAGAGGATGCCCCCTGTATATGGTGATGGTAGAAGCTCCTCTCCTCTAGGTGTAGAGGATGCCCCCTGTCTATGGTGATGGTAGAACCTGCTCTTCTCTAGGTGTAAAGGATGCCCCTGTCTATGATGATGGTAGAACCTCCTCTCCTCTAGGTGTAGAGGATGCCCCTTGTGTATGATGATGGTAGAACCTCCTCTCCTGTAGGTGTAGAGGATGCCCCTGTATATGGTGATGGTAGAACCTCCTCTCCTCTAGGTGTAGAGGATGCCCCCTGTCTATGGTGATGGTAGAACCTCTTCTCCTCTAGGTGTATAGGATGTCCCCTGTCTATGGTTATGGTAGAACCTCCTCTCCTGTAGGTGTAGAGGACGCCCCCTGTCTATGGTGATGGCAGAACCTCCTCTCCTCTAGGTGCAGAGGATGCCCCCTGTCTATGGTGATGGTAGAATCTCCTCTCCTCTAGGTGCAGAGGATGCCCCCTGTCTATTGGTATGGTAGAACCTCCTCCTCTCTAGGTGTAGAGGATGCCCCCTGTCTATGGTGATGGTAGAACCTCCTCTCCTGTAGGTGTAGAGGATGCCCCTGTATATGGTGATGGTAGAACCTCCTCTCCTCTAGGTGTAGAGGATACCCCTGTCTATGGTGATGTTAGAACCTCCTCTCCTCTAGGTGTAGAGGATACCCCCTGTCTATGGTGATGGTAGAACCTCCTCTCCTCTAGGTGTAGAGGATGCCCCCTGTCTATGGTGATGGTAGAACCTCCTCTCCTCTAGGTGTAAAGGATATTGTTTTGTCCTGGTCACAGGCCGAGGTATGATAAAAAAATCTAGTGGGAATATTACAACAGGGAACTTTTAAGCCATTTTCTACCCTACACCTTCTGTGATTGGAGATCTGACATCACAGAGTATTTACCCTCATCCGCCTCCTCTTCCTCGGTTTGGAATGTGGTCACTGCGCTCCATGGACTCCAGGTTCCATCATAATATCCTCCTACAGGCAGTGATCGAGCTCGAGCCTCATACCGTGTAGAATATTCTAGATTTCTCTTCGATACATACAGGTTGTCTTGTAAACAGCTCTCTGGTGGTTAGAACCATCAGAATATGTTCCTCATCGCAATCATGACGCCTTTAATTTTGGAGTTGGGGAACAGGCCAATAGGAGAGAAAAAGACTTTAGAAAACACATGTAAGCAGACATCATCAGAGGTATTATAAAGAAAGAAAATTTAATACAGATCTGGAAAGTTTATAGTGTAAGAAGTGTTAACATGGCTTCTCTCTGTGTGAGTTTCATTATACAACATGATATTCTGGGTAAAACATTTCCCCCATTTAGTACATGAAAATGGCTTACCTGTGTGAATGATCTGATGTATAACATATGTTTCCTTCATAAAACATTTTCATAATCTAAAACATGGCTGAAAAATGGCTTCTCTCCCCCCGTCAAAAAAAGCTGCAATAACATTTCAAAGTCTGTACATGAAAGTGGCTTCTCTCTGTGTGAGTTCTCGGTTGTTAGCAAAATATGTTTTCGGTTTTCTAAAATAAAAGCATTTTCAACTTTTAACATGAAAATCATTTCTCTTCTTTGTGAGTTCTCATGTGTTTGATAAGATTTGATTTATAAACAAAATACTTCTGCATTCAGAAACGAAAATGGTTTCTCCTCCTGTGTGAGTTCTCTGATGAAATAAAGACGGATTTCTCCAAAACATTTCCCACATTCAGTACATGAAAATGGCTCACCCCTGTGTGAGTTCTTGATGTTTAAACAAGACTAGATTTCGCTCTAAAAACATTTTTCACATTAGTACATGAAAAGGCTATATCCTGTGTGAATTCTACAGTGCAAAAGACTTGATTCCTCTGTAAAAACAGTTCCCACAATCCAGTACATAAAACTGGCTTCTCTCCTGTGTGAGTTCTCTGGTGTCTAACAAGCTGGATTTTCTCCAAATATCCCCACATTCAGTACATAAAAATGGCTTCTCTCCTGTGTGAGTTTTTATGTATACTAGCCTTGATTCCCGGGCAAAAATTCCCACTTCAGTACATAAAAATGGTTTCTCTCTGGTGAATTCTTTGATGCATGACAAGACTTGATTCCTGGGAAAAAACATTTCCTACATTCAGTACATGAAATGGTTTCTCGCCGGTGTGGTTCTCTCTGATGTCTAACAAGATGTGTGCATGATCAAAACATTTCTCACATTAGCACATGAAAATGGTTCTCTTCGTGGTGAGTTCTCTGATGTGCAACAAGCCTGGATTTTTCTCCAAAACATTCCCCACACTCAGAACATAAAAATGGCTTCTCTCTGTGTGGAGTTCTTTGATGTATAATGAGCCTTGATTCCCAGGCAAAACATTCCCACATTCAGTACATAAAAATGGTTTCTCTCCGGGTGAGTTCTTGATGCATGACAAGATTTGATTCCTGGGAAAAACATTTCCCACATTCAGTACATGGAAAGGTGTCTCCCGGTTGTGAGTTCTGAGGTCTAACAAGATGTGCTGCATGATAAAACATTCCCACATTCAGCACATGAAAATGGCTTCTCTCCTTGTGAGGTCTCAGATGTTGTATCAAGATTAATTTCTGGGTACGGTCTCAGTTGTGACGTTAAAAAACTCCCTCTTATCTCCCGATCTTTCTCCTTGTGGAAAGATGTGACTGATTATCCTCTACGTTCATCACAAGGAGATGAGGGGGACGTCCATGGGAACCTCTTGTACTTTCATCTCCTGCAAAATATAGTCAAGAAATTAATATTGGAAGTTTCCTTTTCCCCTGTAACAAGCAAAAGTAAAGTGACGAGTCAGTAACATACAGTCATCTATGGAGAGAAAGATCATGAATATTAATCCATTTGTTAATGAGTAATCAATGTAAAGGATGCCCCCTGTCTATGGTGATGGTAGAAACTCCTCTCCTCTAGGTGTAGAGGATGCCCCCTGTCTATGGTGATGGTTAGAACCTCCTCTCCTCTAGGTGTAGAGTGATACCCCCTGTTATGGTGATGGTAGTAACCTACTCTCTCTAGGGGTAGAGGATGCCACCCTGTCTATGGTGGATGGTAGAACACCCTCTCTAGGTGTTGAGGATGCCACCCGTCTGATGGTGAGGTAGAAGACCGCCTCTCTCTCAGGTGTAGAGGATGCCCCCTGTCTATTTGATGGTAGAACGAGCCTCTCTCTAGGTGTAGAGGTGCCTCCTGTATAGGTGATGGTAGAAACCTCCTCTCCTCTAGGTGTAGAGGATCCCCCGTACTATGGTGATGGTAGAACCGCCTCTCCTCTAGGTGTAGAGGATGCCCCTGTCTATGGTGATGGTAGAGCCGCCTCCTCTAGGTGTAGAGGATGTCCCCTGTCTATGGTGATGGGTAGAACCTCCTCTCTATAGTGTAGAGGACGCACCCTGTCTATCATGGTGATGGTAGAACGCCTCTCCTCAGGTGTAGAGCGATGTCCCCTGTTATGGTGATGGTAGAAACTCCTCTCCTATAGGTGTAGAGGACGCCCCCTGTTATGGTGATGGTAGAACCTCTCTCCTATAGGTGTAGAGGATGTCCCCTATAGGTGATGGTAGAACCTCCTCTCCTCTAGGTGTAGAGGATGCCCTGTCTATGGTGATGGTAGAACCTCCTCTTCTCTAGATGTAGAGGATGCCCCTGTCTATGGTGATGGTAGAACCTCCTCTCTATAGGTGTAGAGGACGCCCCCCCCCCCGTCCAGCCCCCCGCGTGGTGATAGTATAAACCTCTCTCTCCTAGGTGTTAGAGGGATGCCCCCCCCCCCGTTATGGTGATGTAGAGACAATATTCTCCTATAGGTGTAGAGGATGTCCCTGTCATGGTGAGATAGAACCTCCTGTCCTCTAGGTGTCGAGGATGCCTCTGTCTATGGTGATGGTAGAGCCTCCTCTCCTCTAGGTGTAGAGGATGCCCCCTGTTCTATGGTGATAGTAGGACATCTCTCCTATAGGTGTAGGGATGCCTCTCTGTACTGGTCGTAGGCCTAGTTAAGAAAGAAACTTCTAGCTGAAATAACCCCACGTTTAGCAATCTATCATTGCATTTTAGTCCCCCATCCCATGATAATCTTTGTTGCTCTCGCTCGCACCCAATCCAGTTCTACCTTGGTCCTTTTGAAAACCAGTGGAGCCCAAAAAACTGTCACACAATATTCATGGCGGTCTGACCAGTGTTGATAGGAAAACTATCATTAAAATGAAGATGTACTACTCCTTTCTAGATACATCCTATAAATGTATTTAGCAAAGCCTTAAGTCTTTTTCTCCATATGTTTTAACAAGAAAGTTACCATTTTAAACACAAGTGCTCAACCTGACATTTATCTACATTAAACCTCATCTGCCATTTGCCAGCCCGTTCCTCTAGCTTCTACAAATACATCTGTAATGTTATCCTATCCTCCTCTGTATTAATTACGTTGTTTGAAAGTTTGTGGTCAAGTCACCATATGTATAAATACTTCGCACTATAGCACTTCAGTAGGCTACGACTGAGGATCGTGAACGGTCCGAAACGCGTCAGATTTACCATGTCTGGATGCTGCACCTCTACTCTTTGGTACTAATAAAGAAATTCTGTCTTCCTTAATCTCCAGGTACGGGGCTTTGCAAGAAAAAACCTCTTCGAGTTGTAGTTATGGCAAGGAGAAATACACACTCATAGAAATATCATCAATGGGTTCAAACGGGGAGTCTAACAAAACTGTCAGAAACCAAACAGAAATTCCCTAGAGGGTCTTCTTAACCCACAAAAGGTCTCGGTATATCCAAGAAAAGTTTAATATACGGGTTGCCTGATAATTTTATTTCCATGAAGACATTTAAGGCAGTAACTTGTAATTTCAGAGTGGTAGTCTTGAGCCCCTTTTCCAAAAAAGTCCAAGATTAAAAAAAATACTTGGCTGAGAAGAAGAAGGAAAGAAGGAAGGATTTCCAGATCCTTGTATATATTTTGGACGTTATCATCTTTCTACATGATAATAGTGTAAAAAAGTCACAGGATCAGAAAAACCTTTTTCTCTCAATCTCCAAGCCGTCAACTGAAGTTAAAAGAGGGATGGATGGAGAATTGGCCCCTGGGATAGCGGGACTGGAACTTCTGGAAGAGTCTCCTCGACATCTTCAGTAACAGGGGAAACCATGATCTTCTGGCCCAAAAGGGCATTATCAAGTTTACTGACGCCTTTGACTGAAGAATCTTCTGGAAGGGTCTTTGTAATCAGTAGAAAAGGAATAAAAACATATAATAAAGGAGGCCAGTCTAAAAACAAAAAGTCTATCACAGTAGATGAATCCGTAGACTGAATGGAAACAATGAGGTACATGACCGTTTCTCTTGTTGCAAACAGGTCCAGGACTAGAACCCCCCCCCCCATCTATCGGTTATGTGCTAGAAGGATTGTCGAGGAAAGTCTCTATTCACTTTCCCTTATCTGAAAGCGACTCAGATAGTCCACTTGGATGTTTATAGTCTCCTTCAGGTGGACCACTGAAACAGAAAGCACATTCAGTTGTGCCCACTGAAAAATCTGTTGCGAGATTTAGCAAAGACTCGAACTTTGGTACCTCCTTGTCTGTCCATTGTCTGATTGGATCCTGCGATGTTTGCCTTGCACCTGAGAACTGAAGTATTTTAAAACCTCCCATAGATCAGAGATTTCTCTTACGTTAGAAGGTTTGATGATTTTGTCATAGCTGGATCCCCAACACCCTGTGAAAAAGAAGAGGAAGAATGAGCACCCAAATTTAGGCGACTGGCATCCGTAGTAATGATGTAAGGCTTGTCTTTCCTCCAACAAACGCCTCTTAACAGATTCTTCTTTAGGAACCACCAGTTTAAATCGTTTAGATCGTTTTACCTGTATTGGGACAATTACTTTGTTTTACAGGATGATACGGATCCCTGTCCCACACAGACATGAGGAACATTTGCTGCACTCTGGAATGGGCTTAGAACCACCGAAATCGTGGGGTCAACACACCCAGGATTTTCTTAATCTGTCGAATAGGGACCAGAGAACATGCATTTAAAGAATAAATTCTTTGAGGAATGGAGACGACTTTGTCCAAGGGTAGGGTGAATAACATCCTCCAAGAGGGCAGCAGCACTCTGATTTTAAATGGTTAACTTTCCATCCCACCAAGGAAAGGGTCATGAGGATGAAGTCTAGATGTATTAGAACCTAAGATTAAAAAAAAATCATCTAAATACGAAATAATCTTTACCCGATTTAGATTAAGAAACACCACCACTTCCACCAATATATTCGTAAGGACTCTTGGAGCTGCTGACTGGTTAAAGGGGAGAGCCTGGAATTGGAGGAGTCGTCTTGCCCTTTAAGAAAACTGCCATTCGTAGATGTTTGGGTGAAGCGGAATGAACAGGCACATGATAATATGTATCTTCCAAGTCCAAAGTCACCATCTGTGCGTTCTAGACAGAAGGTTGGTGGATGTCCTTACTGCTACCATTTTGAATTTTTTTTGTATAGTAGAAACCTGTTTAGTTTCTTCAGATTTACAATGTGCGGTCGGAAACCATTTGGTTTTTGACTGGAAACATGACAGATAAAACCTTTTGTATCTGATCTTCAACGCAATTGTATCGATACTTGCTTGTTCGTAAGAGATAGAATCTCTAGCTCCATAGCTTGATGTCTTGATGATCCCGTGAACAACAAAACAGAAACTGTTCATAGGTGGTGGGGGTTGTTGGTAGACTGAAACTCGATTGTGAACCCTACTGAATGCTGTTAGAACCCACGGAGAGGAGGTTATTATTTCCACCCATGCAGAAATTTCTTCAGCTGTCCCCACAGAGAACTGGACTTTGCAGACTTAGGTTTATTGATTTATATATCCTGGTTTCTCCTCTAAAACACTGGAATCTGGAGTTTTCTTTTTTAGGTGTTAGAACGGAAACAGCTTTTGGTTCCGAAAGTACCCTCTGATTAAAGAATTAGTCCTGAGGAAAAAACGTTTCTCTTTTCGGATGCCACTCGTACAAATCATCAAGGTCCGAGACGAGAGGATCGACACCCTCACAGGAAATAGCAAACTAGTTCATTCTTGGATCCCAAGTCTCCTGCACAGGTTCTTAAATACGTACGTCTTCTGGCCGAAATGGCTAGAGCAGGGGCTCTGGCAACTAACTTGATGATGTCTGATGAGGAATCCGCTATATAATTAGTAGCTTCTAAAAAGAGGTAAGGACGCAAAAATTTCTTCTTAGGGGTATGCTGACAACTGTTCCTCAAGTTGATCCAACCACATACCCAGCATATTGCAGTACAGGTAGCAGCACAACTATAGGCCTCAGCATAGCAGGATCATTTTATAGGGCCTCAGTCTTCTTATGGAAGAAAAGCTTAAAGGAAACCATCACTCCGGTTTTGCAGGCTTTCCACTCTTTCTTAATCATACATAGGAATGTTGTAATTACACAGAAAAAACTTTAATGTTCTTAAATAATGTATATGTGTCGTATAAGGGATCTAGAGGGTCTTTTAAATCCATTGTGGTGTGAATGCTCCAGAACGTCATCACATCTTTGACAGAGCGCTTGACTGCTAGGTCAATCCTGCGTTTCTTACTCATCTGGCTCATTATTATCATTTATTTATAGAGCACATTAATTCCATGGCGCTGCACAATACTTTACGACAAGAACAATACAAAAATACAGAGATCAGGAGACAAATGAAAGAGGACCCTGCCGTGAGGGCTCACATCCATATGAAAGGGAAGATGGAGACATGACATGAGGGAGCAGAGCAGTATTGTGTGGTTGTAGGAAGATCCTAACGGGGAGTTTAAGATTACATTAAAGGTTTGGAAAATGGGACACAGGCTGAGAGTTCCAGAGTATGTCGGAACATGGGAGAAGTCCTGGATACGGTTGTGAGAAGGTGGTGGTAATGTAAAGTATAGGTTGTAGAGTGAAGCGCAAGGAATCGGTGAGGCTCAGAGATGACGTGTGGGGTAGTATTTGCCTGATGCGTTCCAACTATATGGAGGCGACATTGTGGGCGGCTTGTAGGTCTGTTTAGTATTTTAAATTGTACTTCTTGGCACTGTAACAGGGGAAGACTGCAGAGAGGAGAGGCAGAGCCCGGAGACTGATGGATGGCTTTGAGAACTTTTAACCTTCTCTAATGTGAGCCAATTTCTCTGAGCCTCTCTCAGTGCAGCTCACAGTGCGGCCCACAGCGAAACTCCATTGAAGGTCACGCATCAGATATATGGACATATCACACACCACATTCCCCGTCCTGTTTATGCAGTCCACATTTGTTCTCCTACAATTCCTGTAGATCTCATTAAGGAAAGAGCATGCAATGGCGGGGATGCAAATCACCCAGGCTGCGGATGCTCCCAGGCAGGGGGACTAAACTTATGAATAGTTATGTAAATATTCCTGTTTCTTGAAAAAAAGATTCAGTTTGTCAAAAAAGTTCAAAAACAAACAAAAATGTAGAAAAAAACCCCCAACAGTTTAGTTAATCCAGGGAGTTACTCTAGGGATGGGGGGGGGGGATCTTCCCTACTTGGTGGTGTTCAGTCTTTTGCTCAGACAGAGAGTTTCAGCACGTTCTGCTACATTCCCAATGACTAAGCGAGATGGTGGTGACGGCCAGACACTGACCGGATGAGGAGGAAGGAGGAAAGAGAGCAGAGGAGAAGGGAGGATGAGGTCAGGAGCGTCATTAACCAGTGAGGCGTTATAGGATGTAACGTCCCGCCCCTGCTTTACTGGTCCATACATCAGTATCATATCACTGGCTACATGCAAATGAGCCTAGAGGGTGTCACCAGAGACCCCTCATCTATTTACTATCACTCCACTCACAGACTTACGTGTTTCCCCAAAAGTAAAAAGAAAATGGGGTCATTACTAAGGGCCCGATTGCGGTTTCCCGACGTGTTACCGAATATTTCGATAGCGCCGATTTTCCCTGTATTGCCCCGGGATTTTGGCACACGCGATCGGATTTGGCGCATCGGCGCTGGCATGCACGTGACGGAAATTGGGGGCGTGGGCGAACGAAAACCTGACGGATTGTGGAAAACCGCCAGCATTAGAAAAAAAAAAAAAAAAAAAAGACGTTGCGGGACTCGCGCTTACTTCACCAGGAATAGGCCGGTGAAACTTCAGGGCATTCGGCAGGCCTCGCGGGAACTTCAGGCAGCAGCGCCTTTAGTGAATCGCCAGAAGAACCCGAATCCACCGCAGAGAAGCGCGCTGGAGCGTGAATGGGCCGGGTAAGTAAAACTGCCCAGTGTCTTACATTCTTTTTACCCTCAAAGTCCCACTATGTCTTACTTTCGGGGTATGTCTTATATTAGAAAAGAAATGTCGATTTGTGTTTAACCATAAAATTAACGTTTATTAACAACCTGAACAGTATGTATTCACCACAAAACAGTTTTATAAAAGCAGTGCCCAAGAATGTCTCAACTGTATCATGACGGTATTTCCTGTATAATGTAAAACAATGAGAACTGTAAGAACAAACAGTTGAATATGTGATAATGGAAGATAAAAAGATATTCCATGAAACCATGTCTATCTGAAATCATTAATCCACTCGAGAATGCCATGATCTTCTTGGACTTCTACAGTCCCTGTCTCTTATTCATACTTTCACTCAGCTCCTGAATATCAGCCTACCACCCCTTACGTGTTCATTCTCTCCCGGCCTGTGGATTTTCTTGGGACTCTCGGGAGTCCATTTCCTGCTGAATCATTGGCCCGTATCTTCATGGGTAGCAACGGCACTGCCTGAAATGGGCAGGCTGTCCAGGTAGCCAGCCGCAGGCATTGCAAGAGGTGTCAGTGATCTATCCCATGAATTCTTTCACCCAGTCACAACTGGCATCTGGGTTCACAAGTTCCACGTACATTTCTCCATGCGGTTTCGATGAGTGTTGATTCTCCCCACGAGATGGTCCTGAACGCCTGTTAATGGCGAATCCAGAGAGTGGAGATAAGCCGTCATCCCAGCAGGAATCATGATTGGTCAATTCTCGCTCACGAAGGAAGTTTTTTCATGTCTTTAGCACGGTGTGTGCTGGCTGCATCCCAGTACAGCATCCCTCCTGTGTTCCATCGTTAACAAGCGACAGCGTTAAACAAGCCACTTCCTTATAACAGCTGGTGTGGCCAGGCTTTTTCAGTCTTCAGCACATAAAAATGCCAGAGACTCGCTCAATTTCTCCTTCTGTGCCCTTGCAATGGTAGTGGTGTGACTTTAGTGCCATTCCAGACGAATCGCCAAAATGCAGGTGAACGTGCACTTATAAGCGGTGGGAGGAAACGACACTGAGGAGGCACCTCGTTGATTAATGGTGGTGGAGCTGGTTGGCCCATGAACACGGTAGTTTCGTCCATGGCGATCTTGTTGCAAAGACTGTACTTAGAGAAGTCAATGTCATCCACCAAACTTCTTGTAGGCAATGAACGTTTAAACTATCTCAGATCTTCCAGCCTAAAGAGGTTGTGGATCTTCTAAAGACAGGTCATTGCTTCAGAAAGTATCACCAGTGCTGCGATGCCTGAATTGTTTAGGGGAAATGTCAAAATGTGGTGCCCTGCAAGGGCATATTTCCGAATCTGAGCCCTGGTCACCACCAATGTCTTTGCTCTCCTGTCTGCACCCCACTCGGCGACCAGGCTTTCCAGCTCGTATACATTGCTTGCCGAACCACATCCAATCTTGCGCTTTTTAGCCATTCCGCTCTCCACTTTTCACTCAGGTTAGTGTATTCTGCACGCCATTTGGACCAGTCGGTGACCAAAATTTTCTCCTGCAGAACTCCACTACATTTTTGCCCAAGATCTTCACAATCGCTTTTATAACTCCACGGTGTAGCTCCTTTTTTACCACTGAACGGAAGCGGCTCATGTCTAGGGGCAAAAATATACCGTAGAGTACGGGATAAGCACGTTATGGGTCCGTATCAAGCCTTCCGTATGGGTTACAGCCCCATACAGATCCCACACAGCCTTCCATAGGGTTACAGTCCCATACCGATCCCACACAGTCTCCATAGGGTACAGCCCCCCCCCTACAGTGTCCACACAAAGCCTTCCATAGGGTTACAGCCCATACAGTTATCCACCAGCCTTCATGGGTACAGTCCATACAGTATCCACACAGTCTCCCATAGGGTTACAGTCCCATACAGTATCCCACAGTCTCCCATAGGGTTCACAGCCCCATACAGTATCCCACCAACAGCCTTCCATAGGGTACAGCCCCATACAGTATCACCCACATAAGCTGGTCCGACTAGGGTTGCAGCCCCCATACAGTTCCCACCACATATCCCATAGGGTTACAGCACTGGTACCGTAATGGCGATCGGAGGCTACGTGTTTCGTACGCCCCGGCCCCCGCGATCTTGGCCTCGGCCGTCACAAGCTCCTGCCCACCCTTTGGCCGGCTCCAACCCGCCCCCACATACCTCCGCTTTCCACCCCTCTGCTCCCGGTTCCTGCATCGAGCTCACCCCCCCGCCGTCGACATCAAACTCCCGCCAGCAGCCACCAATCCCACCTCCCTCGTATGTTGTCCATGGTCTGATGCAGGCACCGGTACTACCGGACAATGTACGATTTACTACGTCTTATTTCAGGGTACGTCTAATTAGACGACACCTAAAAGCCCACTACGTCTTACTTGCGGGGGTGTCTTACTTCGGGGAAAACCCCCCGTACCAGCCACAGATACAGTGATGTAATTCACTTTTCTTTGCAAGTATGTCAGTGAGCAGGGATGACGCCACGCTCCTCTACCTGGGCTGAGGAGATATAAGATACAGACGATCCGACCCCTGGATGTGACCTCTCCGCAACTGTATAAGGGAAAGAATAACCACAAGATAATGGAAAGGCTCTACCCTCCTCTGTCATGATGAGGGGATTTCCTCTCGCTCCTCCTTCCCCACAACTTTCCTGGAAAGACCAACATGAAGGACATGAGAAAACAAGAAATGTCTCCAGAGATTCTCTTATATCAAAGTGATGGACCAGAAAACCTCCAGAACCAGGAATAAGGAATAATCTCTGCAGGAGGAGACGGGATCCACATCATCCCAATATTTTAACACTCACATCAATGTTCCTGTTAAATTACTGCATAACCCGATGTGACCCGATCCTGAGGTGGAGACTCATGGACACCAGGGAGAAAGATTATTCAATTTCATGCTCTGTCTACCATTTATAGTTATGACTGACAAAAATCTCCCCATAGACCCCCCACCACTGTGCGGGAGAGGTTCAGTAGTTCATATACATTTAGAGGAGTTCACAGAACCTCAGCTCCACCTATAAACTGCTGACAGTGGGACATTTCTCCTCCGGCTCCTCTTAATATTCTCGGGAATCCCAGGACTGGGAAATCTATCTGGTTCTGTGTAATATCTCGGGAATCCTCAGGACTGGGACATTCTCTGGCGTATCTGTGTAATATCCCGGGGATCTCCAGGACTGGGACATCTCTATGGTTCTGATGGTAATATCTCGGGAATACTCCAGGAACTGGGACATCTCTATGGTTCTATGTGAATATCTAGGAACTCCAGGGATCTGGGACATCTCTTGGTTCCTCTTTGAGATATCTCGGGAATCTCCAGGACTGGGAATCTGTCTGGTCCTGTTGTAAATCCCGGGAATCTCCAGGACTGGGACATCTGTCTGGTTCGGGTAATAGCTCGGGAATCTCCAGGGACTGGGACATCTCTGGTTCCGTGTTGTAATATTCCAGGATCTCAGGACTGGGACATCCTCTGTTGGATGTCTCTGACTGATACCATCATTAGGGAAATATACACAGTGACTATTCATTGTTCTAATGTGATGATGATGATGATGTGAGGAGGGGACCTCACACCTGCCTGTCCCCTATTGGGTCCTAATCAGGAAGGTCTCCCTCTTACCTGGTGAGTGAGGGGGTGGTGGTCCTCCATCATGATGTCCTTGTACTGGTCTTGTGTCCTTATATATCTCCCACTCCCCATGGAGAAACTAGACAGTGACGTCTCGACACCTTATAGGAACCTGACACCCACAATGAACAGTACTCACCAGACACCCTTCCCTTGTGAGATTGTACAATGTACCAGCATTCCCTGCAGCGCTCAACCTCTCGATCAGCAGTCAGTGAGGGTGCGGCCCGATACAGGAGGCACCACAGCTCAGCCACATAGGGGGGTGGGGCCCGATACAGGAGGCACCACAGCTCAGCCACATAGGGGGGTGCGGCTAGGTGTAGAGGATGTCCCCTGTCTATGGTGATGATAGAACCTCCTGTCCTCTAGGTGTAGAGGATGCCTCCTGTCTATGGTGATGGTAGAACCTCCTCTCCTCTAGGTGTAGAGGATGCCCCCTGTCTATGGTGATAGTAGGACATCTTCTCCTATAGGTGTAGAGGATGCCTCCTTGTACTGGTCATAGGCCTAGTTAAGAAAAGAACTTCTAAGCTGAATAACCCCACGTTTAGCAATCTATCATTGCATTTTAGTCCCCCCATTCCCATGATAATCTTTGTTGCTCTCCTCTGCACCCGTTCCAGTTCTACTTGGTCTTTTTTATACAGTGGAGCCCAAAACTGTCCACAATATACCATGTGCGGTCTGACCAGTGGTTTGTATAAGTGCAAAACTATCATAAAATCAGAAGAATGTACTCCTTTCTAGATACATCCTATAAATGTATTTAGCAAAGCCTTAATTCCATCCCACCAAGGAAAGGGTCATGAGGATGAAGTCTAGATGTATTAGAACCTAAGATTAAAAAAAAATCATCTAAATACGAAATAATCTTTACCCGATTTAGATTAAGAAACACCACCACTTCCACCAATATATTCGTAAGGACTCTTGGAGCTGCTGACTGGTTAAAGGGGAGAGCCTGGAATTGGAGGAGTCGTCTTGCCCTTTAAGAAAACTGCCATTCGTAGATGTTTGGGTGAAGCGGAATGAACAGGCACATGATAATATGTATCTTCCAAGTCCAAAGTCACCATCGTGCGTTCTAAGACAGAAGGTTGGTGGATGTCCTTACTGCTACCATTTTGAATTTTTTTGTATAGTAGAAACCTGTTTAGTTTCTTCAGATTTACAATTGTGCGGTGGAAACCATTTGTTTTTGACTGGGAAACAGAAGATAAAACCTTTCTGTATCTGATCTTCAACGCAATTGTACGTACTTGCTTGTTGTAAGAGAGAGAATCTCTAGCTCCATAGCTTGATGTCTTGATGATCCCGTGAAACAACAAACAGAAACTGTTCTAGGTGGTGGGGGGGTTGTTGGTAGACTGAAACTCGATTTGATAACCCTATTGAATGCTGTTAGAACCCACGGAGAGGGGTTATTATTTCCCCCCCATGCAGAAATTTCTTCCGCTGTCCCCACAGAGAATGGACTTTGCAGACTAGGGTTATTGATATATATATCCTGGTTCTCCTCTAAACACTGGAATCTGGAGTTTTCTTTTTAGGATGTTAGAACGGAAACAGCTTTTGGTTCGAAAGTACCCTCTGATTAAAGAATTAGATCTGAGGAAAAAACGTTTCTCTTTTCGGATGCCACTCGTACAATATCATCAAGGTCCGAGACGAAAGAGCGACACACCCTCACAGGAAATAGCAACATAGTTCATTCTGGATCCCAAGTCTTCTGACAGGTTCTTAACTACGTACGTCTTCTGGCCGAAATGGCTAAAGCAGGGGCCTGGCAAATAAACTTGATGATCTGGAGATGAGGAATCGCTATATAATTAGTAGCTTCTAAAAAGAGGTAAGGACGCAATAATTTCTTCTGCTAGGGGTACCTGCTGACAACTGTTCCTCAATTGATCCAACCAATACCCAGCATCTTGCAGTACAGGTAGCGCACAATTTAGGCCTCAGCATAGCAGCAGGATCATTTTATAGGGCCTAGTCTTTATGGAAGAAAAGCTTAAAGGAAACCATCACTCCGGTTTTGCAGGTTCTCCAATCTTTTTAATCATATAGGAATGTGTCAATACACAGGAAAAAACTTTAATGTTCTTAAATAATGTAGAATGTCGTATAAGGGATCTAGAGGGTTTTTAATCCATTGTGGTGGGTGACTGCTCAAGAACGTCATCCCACATCTTTGGGACAGAGCGCTGACTGTCATAGGTCACTGCGTTTCTTACTCACTGGCTCATTATTATCATTTATTAAGAGCACATTAATTCCATGGCGCTGCACAATACTTTACGACAAGAACAAATACAAAACTACAGAGATCAGGAGACAAATGAAAGGAGGACCCTGCCGTGATGGCTCACATCCATTGAAAGGGAAGATGGAGACATGACATGAGGGGAGAGCAGTATATGTGGTTGTAGGAAGATCCTTAACAGGGGAGTTTTAAGATTACATTTAAAGGTTTGGAAAAGGGACACAGGCTGAGAGTTCCAGAGTATGTCGGAAACATGGGAGAAGTCCTGGATAGGTTGTGAGAAGAGTGGTTGTAATGTAAAGTATAGGTGTGTTAGAGTGAAGCGCAAGATAGCTGTGAGGCTCAGGATTACGTGTGGGGTAGTAGTATTGCCTGATGGTCGTAACTATTGGAGGAGACATTTTGGAGGCTTGTAGGTCATGTGTAGTAGGGGTGACCCTCCAGTTGATTTACCTTCTCGTCATTTCACTGGTTCATTTCCTTCCGTTGTCGTTATGCCTCCCCGGTCTTCTTCTTTGTTCATTTTTGTCGTCTTCTTTATCTTGTCTCTTTTATCGATTTATTTTGCTGCTATGTCTTATTTTTTTGTGTTTTTATTGCTCTCTCGTCCTTTCTTTTTTTGAGTTATTTTTGGCATGTGTAACAGTGGAGAGCTTGCAGAGAGGAGAGGCAGAGCCCGGAGACTGATGGATGGCTTTGGAGAACTTTTAACCTTCTCTAATGATGAGCCAATTTCTGAGCCTTCTCAGCTGCAGATAACAGTGCGGCCACAGCGAAACTCCATTGAAGGTTCACGCATCAGATAATCGTAAATATCACACACCACACTTCCCCGTCCTGTTTATGCAGTCACCTTTGTCTCCTACAATTTCCTGTAGATCTCATTAAGGAAAGCGCATGCCAATGGCGGGGATGCAATCACCCAGGCTCTGGATGCTCCCATGGCAGGGGGGGACTAAACTTTATGAATTAGTTTATGTAAATAATCCTGTTTCTTGAAAAAAGATTTCAGTTTGTCAAAAAAGTTCAAAAACAAACAAAAATGTAAAGAAAAAAAAACCCCCAAAACAGTTTCAGTTAATCCAGGGAGTTACTTAGGGGATGGGGGGGGGGGATCTTCCCACTTGGGTGGTGTTCAGTCTTTTGCTCAGAAGAGAGTTTCAGCACGTTCTGCACATTCCCAATGACTAAGATGACGATGGTGGTGACGGCCAGACACTGACCGGATGAGGAGGAAGGAGAAGAGAAGCAGAGGAGAGGAGGGAGGATGAGGTCAGGAGCGTCATTAACCCAGTGGGAAGGTATAGAGATGTAACGTCCCTGCCCCTGCTTTATGGTCCATACATCAGTTCATATCATGCTACATGCAAATGAGCCTAGAGGGTGTCACCAGAGACACCTCCATCTATTTACTATTCACTCCCTTCACAGACTTACGTGTTTCCCCAAAAGTAAAAGACAATGGGGTCAATTACTAAGGGCCCGATTCGCGGTTTCCCGACGTGTTACCCGAATATTTCCGAATAGCGCCGATTTTCCCTGTATTGCCCCGGGATTTGGCACACGCGATCGGATTTGGCGCTCGGCGCGGCATGCACGTGACGGAAATTGGGGGCTGTGGCGCGAACGAAAACCTGACGGATTTGGAAAAACCGCAGCATTTAGAAAAAAAAAAAAAAAAAAAAGACGTTGCGGGACTCGCGCCTTACCTTCACCAGGAATAGGCCGGTGAAACTTCAGGGCATTCGGCAGGCCTCGGGGACTTCAGCGCAGCAGCGCCTTGTGAATCGCAGAAGAACCGAATCCACCGCAGAGAGAGAACGGCTGGATCGTGAATGGGCCGGGTGGGGTGGGGAGTAAAACTGCCCAGTGTCTTACATTCTTTTTACCCTCAAAGTCCCTATTATGTCTTACTTTCGGGGTATGTCTATATTAGAAAGAAATGTCGATTTTGTTTTAACCATAAAATTAAACGTTTATTAACAACCTGAAACAGTATGGTATTCACCACAAAACAGTTTTATAAAAGCAAGTGCCAAGAATGTCTCAACTGTATCATGACGGTATTTCCATGTATAACATGTAAAACAATGAGAAACTGTAAGAACAAACAGTTGAATATGTGATTATGGAAGATAAAACAGATTCATTCCATGAAAACCATGATCATATCTTCTGGAACATCATCATAAAATACCACACTCTTGAGGTTACCTGTGGATTTCCTTGGGTACACTCTCGGGAGTCCATTTCCTGCTGAATCATGGCCCGTATCTTTCATGGGTAGCAACGGCACTGTCCTGAAATGGGCAGGTCTGTCCAGGTAGCCAGCTCGCAGTGCAACTTGCAAAGCAGGTGTCAGTGATCTTATCCCATGAATTCTTCACCCAGTCACAATCTGGCAGTCTGGGCTTCACAAAGTTCCACGTACATTCTCTCCATGCGGTTTTCGATGTAGTCGTTGATCCTTCCGCACGCAGATGGTCCTTGAACGCCTTGTAATGGCGATATCCAGAGAGTGGAGATAAGCCGGTCATCCCAGCAGGAATCATGATTTGGTCAAATTCTCGCTCACGAAGGAAGTTTTTCATGTCTTTAGCACGGTGTGTGCTGGCTGCATCCCAGATCAGCATCCCTCCTGTGTTCCACGATTAACAAGCGGCAGCGTTAAAACAAGCCACTTCCTTTAACAGTGGTGTGGCCAGGCTTTTCAGTTTCAGCACATAAAATGACAGAGACTCGTCAATTCTCCTTCTTGCCCTTTGCAATGAGTAGTGGTGTGACTTTAGTGCCATTCCAGACGAATCGCAAAATGCAGGTGCACGTGCACTTAATAAGCGGTGGAGGAAAGTACACTGAGGAGGCACCTAGTTGATTAATGGGGGTTGGAGCTGAGTGGCAACCTCGAACAACTACTCTATTTCTTTTTCCTTCCTTTTCTCGTCTCCCCCCCCTTTACCATCCTCTTTTTCCCTTCCCTTGCCCCTTCCCCCTTTTCCCTCCCCTTCACCCATTTTTTTTCCTCTCCATCTCTTCCTCTCTTCCTCTTTTCTTTTCTTTGGCTGCCTTTTCCTTTTCCCTCCCTTTCTTGTGATCCCTACCGCTCCCCCGGCCGACCCCCAATTCGGCTCGACCTAATTCTCTCGCCATGCCCAGTAACGACCCTCCACCTACACACCCTTAGAGATCTAGTCACCATATGCCACACTGATTCCAAGTTGGAAAAGAGGGGTAGTCTTATATGGTGAATAATATTTAAGAACTCTATCTTTAAAAACAGAAAGTAGGAGGGGTCGTCTTATATACACCAGGTCGTCTTATACGCCGAAATATACGGTATCTATTTTTTACAGGATATGAAATAGAGGGTGTTGGGGACATAATGGACTGAAAACGCCCCGATCCACCCGGGCTGGTCAGAGAGGTTACATGACCCCACTATGCACAGCGCTGGCAGATAGGAAGGAGATGTTATTGATAGACATAGGTATAGTACTTAATATGTTACCTGAGCCTGAATAAGATGAAGGTCTCGGTGTGGAGGGTTCTTCCTTCTCATACGTCCCTAAGGGATCTATCGGGAAAGACTCAGTGAAGGGACTTAGTTTCCATAAGAGAAGGTTTTTGAAGAGGAGAGCCAAGAGGGGCTTGGTGTAAGCAATAACACCTGACACAATTCCCTCACTACAAGCAGCGCAATAGTTGGAAGTATTGTGGTCACTAGGAGCATACGAGCCCACTATGGTCACAGTGGATTGTGCCAAGTTCCCCTTTTAAAGAGATGTAACAGCCTCTCTGGTGGTTAGAACCATCCGAAATGTTCCTCATCGCAATCATGACGCCTTAATTTTGGAGTTGGGGAACAGGCAAATAGTGAGAGAAAAAAGACTTTAGAAAACACATGTACTGCAGACTCATCAGAGGTATTATAAGAAAGAAAATTTAATCAGATCTGGAAAGTTTATAGTGTAAGAAGTGTTAACATGGTTCTCTCCTGTGTGAGTCCCATTATACAACATGATATTTCTGGGTAAAACATTTCCCACATTTAGTAATGAAAATGGCTTCACCTGTGTGAATGATCTGATGTATAACATATGTTTCTTCATAAAAAATTTCATAATCTAAACATGGCCTGAAAAATGGCCTTCTCCCCCCCCCCCCCCCCCCCCCCCCCCCCAGTCAAAAAAGCTGCAATAACATTTCAACTTCTGTACATGAAAGTGGCTTCTCTCTGTGTGAGTTCTCGGTTGTAGCAAAATATGTTTTTCGGTAAAAGATTTTCAACTTTCTAACATGAAAATCACTTCTCTTCTTTGTGAGTTCATCATGTGTTTGATAAGATTTGATTTATAAACAAAATACTTTCTGCATTCAGAACACGAAATGGTTTCTCCTCCTGTTGAGTTCTCTGATGCAAATAAAGACGCTTTCTGTCCAAAACATTTCCCACATTCAGTACATGAAAATGGCTATCACCCCTGTGTGAGTTCTCTGATGTTTACAAGACTAGATTTCGCTCTAAAAACATTTTTACATTCAGTACATGAAAAGGCTTATCTCCTGTGTGAATTCTACAATGGCAAAAGACTGATTCCTCTGTAAAAACATCCCACTCCAGTACATAAAACATGGCTTCTCTTCCTGTGTGAGTTCTCTGGTGTCTAACAAGCTGGATTTTCTCCAAATAATTCCCCACATTCAGTACAATAAAATGGCTTCTCTCCTGTGTGAGTTCTTTGATGTATAATAAGCCTTGATTCCCGGGCAAACATTTCCCACATTCAGTACATAAAAATGGTTTCTCTCCTGTGTGAATCTTTGATGCATGACAAGACTTGATTCCTGGGAAAAAACATTTCCACATTCAGTACATGAAATGGTTTCTCGCCGGTGTGCGCTCTTCCTTGATGTCTAACAAGATGTGCTGCATGATCAAAACATTTCTCACATTAGCACATGAAAATGGCTTCTCTCCTGTGTGAGTTCCTGATGTGCAACAAGCCTGGATTTTCTCCAAAAATTCCCCACACTCAGAACATAAAAATGGCTTCTCTCCTGTGTGAGTTCTTTGATGTATAATGAGCCTTGATTCCCAGGCAAAACATTTCACCAGTACAATAAAAAGGTTTCTCTCCTGTGGTGAGTTCTTTGATGCATGACAAGATTTATTCCTGGGAAAAACATTTCCCACATCAGTACATGGAAATGGTTCTCCCCGGTGTGAGTTCTGATGGTCTAACAAGATGTGCTGCATGACTAAACATTCCACATTCAGCACATGAAAATGGCTTCTCTCCTGTGTGAGTTCTAGAGTTGATCAAGATTTAATTTCTGGGTACGTTTCTCTCAAGTTGTGACGTAAAAAACTCCCTCTTATTCTCCATACTTTTCTCCTTGTGGAAAGATGTGACTGATTATCCTCTACTCACCACAAGGAGATCGAGGGGGTACGTCCATGGGAACCTCTTGTACTTCATCTCTGAAAAATATAGTCAAGAAATAATATTGGAAGTTTCCTTTTTCCCCTGTAACAAGAAAAGTAAAGTGACGAGTCAGTAACATAGTCAGTTTATGGAGAGAAAGATCTGAAATTAATCCATTTGTAATGAGTAATCAATGTAGAGGATGACCCCCTGTCTATGGTGATGGTAGAACCGCCTCTCCTCTAGGTGTAGAGGATGCCTCCTGTATATGGTGATGGTAGAACCTCCTCTCCTCTAGGTGTGAAGGATGTACCCCCTGTTATGGTGATGGTTAGAACACCTACTCCTCTAGGTGTAGAGGATGCCACTGTCTATGGCTGTGATGGTAGAACCACCTCTCCTCTAGGTGTAGAGGAGGACCCTCTGATGGTGATGGTAGAAGCAAGCCTCTCCTCTAGGTGTAGAGATGCCCCCTGTCTATGTTGATGTAGAACCCTCTATCTCTAGGTGTAGAGGATGCCTAATGATTATGATGGGTAGAGAACTCCTCTCCTCTAGGTGTAGAGGATCCCCCGTTATGGTGATGGGAGAACCGCCTCTCCTCTAGGTGTAGAGGATGCCCCTGTCTATGGTGATGGTAGAGCCGCCTCCTCTAGGGGTAGAGGATGTCCTGTTCGATGTGATGGTAGAACCTCCTCTCCTATAGTGTAGAGGAGCACCCTGTCTATGGTGATGGTAGAAACGCCTCTCCTCTAGGGGTAGAGGTCCCCTGTCTATGGTGATGGTAGAAACCTCCTCTCCTTAGGTGTAGAGGACGCCCCTGTCTAGGTGATGGTAGAACCTCTCTCCTATAGGTGTAGAGGTATGTCCCCTAAGGTGATGTAGAACTCCTCCCTCTAGGTGTAGAGGAGCCCTGTCTATGGTGATTGTAGAACCTCCTCTCCTCTAGATGTAGAGGATGCCCCCTGTCTATGGTGATGGTAGAACCTCCTCTGCCTATAGGTGTAGAGGACGCCCCCCCCCCAGCTCTATGGTTGATAGTATAACCACCTCTCCTCTACGGTGTTAGAGAGGATGCCCCCCCCCCCGTCTATGGTGCGTAGTAGGACAATTCTCCTATAGGTGTAGAGGATGTCCCCCTGTCATGGTGAGATAGAACCTCTGTCCTCTAGGGCGAGGATGCCTCCTGTCTATGGTGATGGTAGAGCCTCCCTCCTATAGGTGTAGAGGATGCCCCCTGTCTATGGTGATAGTAGGACATCGTCTCCTATAGGTGTAGAGGATGCCTCTTGTACTGGTCGTAGGCCTAGTTAAGAAAAGAACTTCTAGCTGAATAACCCCACGTTTAGCAATCTATCATTGCATTTAGTCCCCCATCCCATGATAATCTTTGTTGCTCTCCTCTGCACCCAATCCCGTTCTACTTGGTCCTTTTATACAGTGGAGCCCAAAACTGTCAACAAATATTCAGTGCGGTCTGACCAGTGGTTGTATAAGTGCAAAACATCATAAATCAGAAGAATGTACTCCTTCTAGATACATCCTATAATGTATTTAGCAAAGCCTTAAGTAATTTTTCTCCATAGTTTTAACAAGAAAGTAACCATTTTAAAACACAAGTGCTCAACTGACATTTATTACATAAACCTCATCTGCCATGCCAGCCCGTTCCTCTAGCTTCTACAAAACATCTGTAATGGTATCCTATCCTCCTCTGTATTTTACGTTGTTTGAAAGTTTGTGGTCAAGTCACCATAGTATAAATACTCGCACTATAGCACATCAGTAGGCTACGACTGAGGATCGTGAACGGTCCGAAACGCGTCAGATTTACATGTCTGGATGTGCCACCTCTACTCTTTGGTACTAATAAAAATTGTCTTCCTTAATCTCCAGGTCGGGTTGTGCAAGAAAAAACCTCTCGAGTTGTAGTTATGGCAAGGAGAAATACACACTCATAGAAATATCATCAATGGGTTCAAAACGGGAGGGAGTCTAAACAAAACTGTCCGAAACCAAACCGAAATTCCCTAGAGGGTCTCTTAAACCCACAAAGGTCTCGGCTAGCCAAGAAAAGTTTAATAACGGGTTGCCTGATAATTTTATTTCCATGAAGACTTTAAGGCAGTAACTTGTATTTGAGATGGTAGTCTTGAGCCCTTGTCAAAAAAGCCAAGAAAATAAAAAAATACTTGGTGAGAAGAAGAAGGAAAGAAGGAAGGATTTCCAGATCTTGTATATTTGTGGACGTTATCATCTTTCTACATGATAATAGTGTAAAAAGTACAGGATAAGAAAACCTTTCTCTCAATCTCCAAGCCGTCAACTGAAGTAAAAGAGGATGGATGGAAGAATTGGCCCCTGGGTAGCGCGGACTGGAACTTCTGGAGAGATTCTCTTCGACATCTTCAGTAACAGGGGAAACCATGAACTTCTGGCCCAAAAGGGGCATTATCAAGTTTACTGACGCCTTGACTGAAGAATCTTCTGGAAGGTCTTTGTAATCAGTAGAAAAGGATAAAAACATATGATAAGAAAGGAGGCCAGTCTAAAAACAAAAAGTCTATCACCGTAGATGAATCCGTAGACTGAATGGAAACAATGAGGTACATGACTGTTTCTCTTGTGCAAACAGGTCCAGGACTAGAACCCCCCATCTATCGGTTATGTGCTGGAAGGATTGTCGATGAAAGTCTCTATTCACTTCCCTTATCTGAAAGCGACTCAGATGGTCCAGTTGGATGTTTTAAGTCTCCTTCAGGTGGACCATGAAACAGAAAGCACATCAGTTGTGCCCACTGAAAAATCTGTTGCGAGATTTAGCAAAGACTCGAACTTTGGTACCTCCTTGTCTGTCCATTGTCTGATTGGATCCTGCCCGTGTTGCCTTGCACCTGAGAACTTAAGTATTTTAAAACCTCCCATAGATCAGTAGATTTCTCTTACGTTAGAAGGTTGATGATTGTGTCATAGCTGGACTCCCCAACACCCTCTGTGAAAAGAAGAGGAAGAATGAGCACCCAAATTTTAGGGACTGGCATCCGTAGTAATGATGTAAGGCTTGTCTTTCCTCCAACAAACGCCTCTTAACAGATTCTTCTTTAGGAACCACAGTTTAAATCGTTTAGATGTGTTTTACCTGTATTGGCGACAATTACTTGGTTTACAGGATGATATGGATCCCTGTCCCAAAACGACATGAGGAACATTTGCTGCACCCTGGAATGGGCTTAGAACCACCGAAACGTGGGGGTCAACACACCCAGGATTTTTTAATCTGTCGAATAGGGACCAGAGAACATGCCTTTAAAGAATAAATTCTTTGAGGAATGGAGACGACTTGTCCTCGGTAGGGTGAATAACATCTCCGAGAGGCCAGCAGCAACTCCGGGAAACCACTTCTGGGTAGAGGAGAAGAAAATCTGATTTAAATGGTTAACTTTCCACTCCACCAAGGAAAGGGTCATGAGGATGAAGTCTAGATGTATTAGACCTAGATTAAAAAAAAATCATCTAATACGAAATAATCTTTACACCATTTAGATTAAGAAACACCACCACTTCCACCAATAGATTCGTAAGGATCTTGGAGCATGCGACTGGTTAAAGGGGAGAGCCGGAATGGAGGAGTCGTCTTGCCCTTTAAGAAAATGCCATTCGTAGATGTTGGGTGAAGCGGAAGAAAAGGCCACATGATAATATGTATCTTCCAAGTCCAAATTCACCATCTGTGCGTTCTAAGACAGAAGGTTGGTGGATGTCCTTACTGCTACCATTTTGAATTTTTTTGTATAGTAGAAACCTGTTTAGTTTGTTCAGATTTATAATCGTGCGGTAGGAACCATTTGGTTTTTTGACTGGAAACATTGAAGAATAAAACCCTTTCTGTATCTGATCTTCACGCAATTGTATCGATACTTGCTTGTTCGTAAGAGATAGAATCTCTAGCTCCATAGCTTGATGTTCTTGATGATCCGGGTGAACAACAAAACAGAAACTGTCTTGTGTGGGGGTGGGGGGTGTTGGTAGACTGAAACTCGATTTGATAGCCCTGCTGAATGCTGTTTAGAACCTATGGAGAGGAGGTTATTCTTCCCCCATCCATGCAGAAATTTCTTCAGCTGGCCCCACAGAGAATTAGACTTTGCAGACTTAGGTTTATTGATTAATATATTCCTGGTTCTTCCTCTAAAACACTGGAATCTGGAGTTTTCTTTTTTAGGCTGTTTAGAACGAAACAGCTTTTGGTTCCGAAAGTACCTCCTCTGATTAAAGAATTTAGTCTCCTGAGGAAAAACGTTTCTCTTTTCGGATGCCACTCGTACAATATCATCAAGGTCCGAGACGAAGAGTCAACACCCCTCACCGGTAATAGCAACTAGTTCATTCTTGGATCCCAAGTCTCCTGAACAGGTTCTTAACTACGTACGTCTTCTGGCCGAAATGGCTAGAGCAGGGGCTCTGGCAAATAACTTGATGATGTCTGCTGAGGAATCCGCTATATAATTAGTAGCTTTCCTAAAAAGAGGTAAGGACGCAATAATTTCTTCTCTAGGGGTTCCTGCTGACAACTGTTCCTCAAGTTGATCCAACCACATACCCAAGCATCTTGCAGTACAGGTAGCAGCAATATTAGGCCTCAGCATAGCAGGATCATTTTAATAGGGCCTCAGTCTTCTTATGGAAGGAAAAGCTTAAAGGAAACCATCACTCGGTTTTGCAGGTCTTTCCACTCTTTCTTAATCATACTAGGAATGTTGTAATACACAGGAAAAACTTTAATGTTCTTTAAATAATGTATATGTGTCGTATAAGGGATCTAGAGGGTCTTTTAAATCCATTGTGGTTGTGACTGCTCCAAGAACGTCATCCACATCTTTGGACAGAGCGCTTGACCTGATAGGTCATCCTGCGTTTCTTACTCATCTGGCTCATTATTATCATTTATTTATAGAGCACATTAATTCCATGGCGCTGCACAATACTTTACGACAAGAACAAATACAAAACTACAGAGATCAGGAGACAAATGAAAGGAGGACCCTGCCCGTGAGGGCTCACAATCCATATGAAAGGGAAGATGGAGACATGACATGAGGGAGCAGAGCAGTTATTGTGTGTTGTAGGAGATCCTTAACAGGGGAGTTTTAAGATTACATTTAAAGGTTTGGAAAATGGGACACAGGCTGAGAGTTCCAGAGTATGTCGGAAACATGGGAGAAGTCCTGGATACGGTTGTGAGAAGAGTGGTTGGTAATGTAAAGTATAGGTTGGTAGAGTGAAGCGCAAGATCCTGTGAGGCTCAGAGATTACGTGTGGGGTAGTATTGCCTGATGCGTTCCGAACTATATGGAGGAGACATGTTGTGGGCGGCTTTGTAGGTCATGTTTAGTATTTTAAATTGAACTTGTTGTGCATGTAACCAGTGGAGAGACTTGCAGAGAGGAGAGGCAGAGCCCGGAGACTGATGGATGGCTTTGGAGAACTTTTAACCTTCTCTAATGCTGAGCCAATTTCTCTGAGCCTCTCTCAGCTGCAGCTCACAGTGCGGCCACAGCGAAACTCCATTGAAGGTTCACGCATCAGATATCTGTACATATCACACACCACATCTTCCCCGTCCTTGTTTATGCAGTCACCTTTGTCTCCTACAATTTCCTTGTAGATCTCCATTAAGGAAAGCGCATGCCAATGGCGCGGGATGCAATCACCCAGGCTCGGGATGCTCCCATGGCAGGGGGACTAAACTTTATGAATTAGTTTATGTAAATAATTCCTGTTTCTTGAAAAAAAGATTCAGTTTGTCAAAAAAGTTCAAAAACAAACAAAAATGTCCCCAGAAAAAAACCCCCAGACAGTTAGTTAAATCCAGGGGTACTCTAGGGATGGGGGGGGGGGGATCTTCCCTACTTTGGGTGGTGTTCAGTCTTTTGCTCAGACAGATGAGTTTCAGCACGTTCTGCTACATTCCCCAATGACTAAGCTGAGACTGGTGGTGACGGCCCGACACTGACCGGATGAGGAGGAAGGAGAAGAGGAAGCAGAGGAGAAGGAGGAGGATGAGGTCAGGATTGTCATTAACCCAGTGGGCAGTTATAGAGATGTAACGTCCCTGCCCCTGCTTACTGGTCCAAACATCAGTATCATATCACTGCTACATGCAAATGAGCCTAGAGGGTGTCACCAGAGCCCCTCCCATCTATTTACTATTCACTCCACTTCACAGACTTACCGTGTTTCCCCAAAAGTAAAAGACAAATGGGGTCATTTACTAAGGGCCCGATTCGCGGTTTCCCGACGTGTTACCCGAATATTTCCGATTAGCGCCGATTTTCCCTGTATTGCCCCGGGATTTTGGCACACGCGATCGGATTTTGGCGCATCGGCGCTGGCATGCACGTGACGGAAATTGGGGGCGGGGGCGAACGAAAACCGGACGGATTTGGAAAAACCGCAGCATTTAGAAAAAAAAAAAAAAAAAAGACGTTGCGGGACTCGCGCTTACCTTCACCAGGAATAGGCCGGTGAACTTCAGGGCATTCCGGCAGGCCTCGGGGAACTTCAGCGCAGCAGCGCCTTAGTGAATCGCCAGAAGACCCGAATCCACCGCAGAGAACGCGCTGCTGGATCGTGAATGGGCCGGGTAAGTAAAACTGCCCCAGTGTCTTACATTCTTTTTACCCTCAAAAGTCCCACTATGTCTTACTTTCGGGGTATGTCTTATATTAGAAAGAAATGTCGATTTTTGTTTTAACCATAAAATTAACGTTTATTAACAACCTGAACAGTATGGTATTCACCACAAAACAGTTTTATAAAAGCAAGTGCCAAGAATGTCTCAACTGTATCATGACGGTATTTCCATGTATAACATGTAAAACAATGAGAAACTGTAAGAACAAACAGTCTGAATATGTGATACTGGAAGATAAAACAGATTCATTCCATGACAACCATGTCATCATCTTCTGGAACATCATCATAAACATCCACACTCTGAGGTTCCTGTGGATTTTCTTGGGACTCTCGGGAGTCCATTTCCTGCTGAATCATTGGCCCGTATCTCTCATGGGTAGCAACGGCACTGTCCTGAAATGGGCAGGTCTTGTCCAGGTAGCCAGCTCGCAGTGCACTTGCAACGCAGGTGTCAGTGATCTTATCCCATGAATTCTTCACCCAGTTCACAATCTCTGGCAGTCTGGGCTTCACAAAGTTCCCACGTACATTTCTCTCCATGCGGTTTTCGATGTAGTCGTTGATTTCCGCACGCAGATGGTCCTTGAACGCCTTGTTAATGGCGATATCCAGAGAGTGGAGATAAGCCGTCATCCCAGCAGGAATCATGATTTGGTCAATTCTCCGCTCACGAAGGAAGTTTTTCATGTCTTTAGCACGGTGTGTGCTGGCTGCATCCCAGATCAGCATCCCTCCTGTGTTCCCTCGCTTAACAAGCGGCAGCGTTAAATCAAGCCACTTCCTTATAACAGCTGGTGTGGCCCAGGCTTTTTCAGTTTCCAGCACATAAATGCCAGAGACTCGCTCAATCTTCTCCTTCTTGCCCTTTGCAATGAGTAGTGGTGTGACTTTAGTGCCATCCAGACGAATCGCCAAAATGCAGGTGACACGTGCACTTTCATAAGCGGTGGAGGGAACGTACACTGAGGAGGCACCTCGTTGATTAATGGTGGTTGGAGCTGCTTGGCCCATGAACACGGTAGTTTCGTCCATGGCGATCATGTTGCAAAGACTGTACTTAGAGAAGTCAATGTCATCCACAAACTTCTTGTAGGCAAATGCACGTTTAACTATCTCAGCATCTTCCAGCCTAAAGAGGGTTGTGGATCTTCTCAAAGACAGGTCATTGCGTTCAAGAAAGTTATCCACCCAGTGCTGCGATGCCTTGAATTGTTTAGGGGAAATGTCAAACTGTGGTGCCACTGCAAGGGCATATTTCCGAATCTGAGCCCTGGTCACCACCAATGTCTTTGCTCTCCTGTCTGCAACCCACTCGGCGACCAGGCTTTCCAGCTCTGTATACATTGCTTGCCGACCACATCCAATCTTGCGCTTTTTAGCCATTCCGCTCTCCACTTTTTCACTCAGGTTAGTGTATTCTGCACGCCATTTTTGGACCAGTCGGTGATCCAACATTTTCTCCTTGCAGAACTCCACTACATTTTTGCCCCAAGATTCTTCGACAATCGCTTTTTTATACTCCACGGTGTAGCTCCTCCTTTTACCACTGGAACCGGAAGCGCTCATGTCTAGGGGCAAAAATATACCGTAGAGTACGGTATAAGCACTGCTTATGGTTCCGTATCACAGCCTTCCGTAGGGTTACAGCCCCATACAGTATCCCACACAGCCTTCCATAGGGTTACAGTCCCATACAGTATCCCACACAGTCTCCCATAGGGTTACAGCCCCATACAGTGTCCCACACAGCCTTCCATAGGGTTACAGCCCCATACAGTATCCCACACAGCCTTCCATAGGGTTACAGTCCCATACAGTATCCCACACAGTCTCCCATAGGGTTACAGTCCCATACAGTATCCCACAGTCTCCCATAGGGTTACAGCCCCATACAGTATCCCACACAGCCTTCCATAGGGTTACAGCCCCATACAGTATCCCACACAGCCTTCCATAGGGTTGCAGCCCCATACAGTATCCCACACATCTCCCATAGGGTTACAGCACCTGGTACCGTAATGGCGATCGGAGGCTACGTGTTTCTGTACGCCCCGGCCCCGCGATCTCTGGCCTCGGCCGTCAACAAGCTCCTGCCCACCCTTTGGCCGGCTCCAACCCGCCCCCCCACATACCTCCGCTTTCCACCCCTCTGCTCCCGGTTCCTGCATCGAGCTCCCGCCCCCGCCGGCCGACATCAAACTCCCGCCAGCAGCCACCAATCCCCCCTCCCTCTGTATGTTGTCCATGGTCCTGATGCAGGCACCGGTACTACCGACCAATGTACGATTTACTACGTCTTACTTTCAGGGTACGTCTTACATTAGACGACACCCCTAAAACGCCCACTACGTCTTACTTGCGGGGGTGTCTTACTATCGGGGAAAACCCCCCGTACACCCAGCCACAGATACAGTGATGTAATTCACTTTTCTTCTTGCAAGTATTGTCAGGAGCGGGATGACGCCATCGCTCTCTACCTGGGATGAGGGAGATATAGATACAGACTGATCCCATCGCTCTCTACCTGGGATGAGGGAGATATAGATACAGACTGATCCGACCCCTGGATGTGACCTCTCCCGGTGCGGCCCGATACAGGAGGCACCACAGCTCAGCCACATAGGGGGGTGCGGCCCGATACAGGAGGCACCACAGCTCAGCCACATAGGGGGGTGCGGATAAGTGTATAATACAGCGATGTCACAGCTGCACCTTCTATGGAGCTCAAATCATTCCACATATGCACCAAAATACCGGAGATGTTCTACCACACAACAATGGCGGCCATCTTGCTTCTCACTGTCATCTGTTGGGAGGAGGAGAAGAATAGGCTGAACATCATCATTCGGAGAGATCTCAGGGCACCATAGGGGAAACGCTGCCTCCATTTCAGGAGATTTGGCACAACAGACGCCTGAATACGTTGGAGTCTATGGCTGTAAGTAATACACAGCCACTACACACCGCGCTCCTCCCACAGCAGAGCACCAGAGGCAGCCGCTATCCCTGGCTGTGGTCACGTCATGAATCTGGGCTGGAAGGACGGCCGCTGGCTGCACCATGATTCTGCGGAGTCACGTACCAAGCCACAACCTCGTTACTGAGCACATGACCGGAAACAGCTCGAGAGGAGAGCATGGAGGCAACGACCAAAGTCTGCTGTATGGTTTCCTTATCCAAAGGTTGAGGACCACTGGTTCTCGCTGATGTACGCACATTGGGAATATTAGGCAGACGCTATGGAGCTTGGAGAGGAGTCATGTTCTCTTGGGATGGCTCAGGTTTTGGGGCTGTGTGGGCAGTGTCACTTCAGGCACCCCTATCTATTGTACCTAGAACCAGCTTTTGGTGTCATATTGGGGATGACAGAAGTATCTCGTCTTTTGGATCACATGGGGCTTGTGGTTCTGTGGGATACAGATTCGGAGTTACGGGAAAGTGAAGGGAATTCACAATGCAGCTTTGACCCTCCACTACTTTCATTGGTTGGAACAATATTGGATCAGGATTGGCTGTATGAGGTCACGTTTCTGTGCTATAGGGGCAGGCGTCTGGCTATTTAAAGGGGCAGGGGGATGGCTATATACTAGGGGGGAAAGGGACGGACTATATACTGGCAGTGACCAATGCATTTCCCACACAGTTTTTTGTGCTAGAATTAGGAGCCCCGGCTTACATTCGGGTCGGCTTATAGTCAAGTATATACGGTTATAAGAAAGGGTTTGTTAATTATAGCAGAGATGCAATTAAAAACACAGCAGATCAACTGGATTGCATCACAGAAATAAATACCATATCTACTCGAGTATAAGCCGAGGCACCTAATTTTAACACCAAAAACTGGGAAAACCTATTGACTCGAATATAAGCCTAGGGTGGGAAATGCATTGGTCACAGAGTCCCCAGTATATAGCTCGCCAGCCCCTTGTAGTATATAGGCAGCCCCCTGTAGCGTATAGCTTTCCTGTAAAAAATAAATAAATAAATTGAGTACTCACCATTCCGACGCCCCAGGCAGCTCCTCCTACATCTTCATAAGCGCAGGTGCCGGCTCCATGTCCGTGGTCAGCGCCTCTTCTTTCTTCACGTGCGCTCACCCCAGCTGGCGCACACCTGTAGTGTGACATCACAGCTGTCCTCCGGCCTGTCTGTGCCCACTGAGCTGTCACAGGTCTGCAGCCGGCAAGAAGAAAGAAGAGGCGCTGACCACGGACCACGAGCCAGCGCCCGCGCACATGAAGATAGAGGAATCGAAGAGTAACTGCCCGGGACGTCGGAATGTTGAGTCCATCAAGTTCAAACAAGGAAGGGAAGGGATTGCAAACTCAGGTTTTTTTTTTTTTTTTACCCGAGTTTAAGCCAAATGGGGAATTTTGAGCACAAAAATTGTGCTGAAAAACTCGAGTTTATACGGTAACCAGATGCGTGTTATTAGATAAGAACGGAAAAAGGTGTTTGCAACGTCTGGTAGTTTTGTGTGTTTGTTTTTATTCGAAGTAACAGCTCCTAATGATCGAAATCATCATCAAAATCCTGGAGGGATTCACCTCCATCATGAAGAACCCAGGAAAATGGAGAAGTTTTATATCGAGTCCATCGATCTCTCTGACGACCAGTGGTTGTCGTGTTGATGATTTGTGGACTTTGCTCCATTACTTGCAGGACGGATAAAACATTTTCTGCTTTCTGAACATGAAAATGGCTTCTCCCCCGAGTTCTGTGATGTCGGAAAAGCTTTACTTTGCTACAAATACATTTCCAACATTCTGTACATGAAAGTGGCCTCTCTCCTGTGTAACATCTCTGGTGTTAGACAAAATTTGTTTTTCCGGTAAAAGATTTTTCTCTTTCTGGACCTAAAAATAATTTCTCTTCTTTGTGAGTTCTCTTGTGTCTAACAAGATTTGATCTATTAACGAAACACTTTCTGCATTCAGAGCATGAAAATGGTTTCTCTCCTGTGTGAGTTCTCCGATGTATATCAAGACTGTATTTATCTGTAAAACATTTTTCACATTCAGTACATGAGAATGGCTTTGACCCTGTGTGAATTCTCTGATGTTTAACAAGACTGGATTTCTCTCTGAAGCATTTTTCACATTCAGTACATGAATATGGCTTCTCTCCTGTGTGAATTCTCTGATGTACAACCAAATTTGATTCCTGGGCAAAACGTTTCTCACATACGGTACATATAAATGGCTTCTCTCCTGTGTGAGTTCTCTGATGTGTAATAAGACTGGATTTCTCACTAAAACATTTACCACATTCTGTACATGAAAATGGCTTCTCTCCTGTGTGAGTTCTCTGATGTATGACAAGGCTTGTTTCCCGGGTAAAACACTTTCCACACTCAGTACATAAAAATGGTTTCTCTCCTGTGTGAGTTCTCTGATGGGCAACAAGACTTGATTCCTGGAAAAAACATTTCCCACATTCAGGACATGAAAATGGCTTCTCCCCGGTGTGAGTTCTCTGATGTCTAACAAGATGTGATTCGTGATTAAAACATTTGCCACATTCGGTACATAAAAATGGCTTTGCCCCTGTGTGAATTCTCTGATGTATAACAAGATTGGATTTCCGGTTAAAACATTTCTCACATTCAGTACATGAGAATGGCTTCTCCCGTGTGTGAATTTTCTTGTGTACAACCAGATCTGATTTCACACTAAAATGTTTCCCACATCTGAAACATGAATATGGCTTCACTCCTGTGTGAGTTCTCAAATGTTGATCAAAATTAGATTTCTGGCCAAAATAGTTCTCATGTTTTGGAGATGAAAACATCCTCTTATCTCCAGGATTTCCCTCCTCTGAGGAAAGATGTGACTGATTGTCTTCTACTTCAGGAAAGATGTGACTGATGTCTATCTTCACACCAAGGAGGATGAGGGGGGACGTCCAGGGGACCTCTTGACTTCCTCTCTGGAAATTATAGTTCAAGAAAAGTCTAAAGTCTGAACTAAAATCCAACCAGAAAGAAATCATCATAATCTTCAGAAACTGAATTTCTACTTGCCAATGACATAGAAGGTTGTGTAACCAGAGCATTTCCTGTCTCCCCCCTGGAGCGAGCTCGCATCCAGAGAAAACCAGTAGTAAAGTCGGTGGGAGACAGCCCCCGGCAGCCGTATATACAGGGGCTTCTACTGGAGGATTTACCACTTATCAGGTTCTTGTATATTAGTTGTATGGCTGCTGGTTTATGCAGTATAAAAGGTTAAAAAGACATCAGTACAACAATTCCGACCTATACATTATACTGCATTGATCTGGAAGAAGGAAAAAATCCTGCAAAGCCAATGCGAATTTCCCAAATCAGGGAAAAAATCCTTCCCGACCCTAATATGGCGATCAGAATAACTCCCTGGTTTAACCGAAACTGCAAAAAGTTTTATTCCCGTACAATGTGATATTTTTGTTCTCCAGAAGGGCGTCCAGGCCCCTCTCTAACATGTTCAAATTACCACCTTTCCTCTAGTTGTAGAGGATTCCCCCTGACTATTGTAAAACTGCTTCTTCTCCAAGTGTTGAGGATGCTCCGTGTCCATGGTGATGGTAGAACCGCCTCTCCTGTAGGTGTAGAGCAGGGGTCGGGAACCTATGGCTCGCGAGCCAGATGTGGCTCTTTTGATGGCTACATCTGGCTCGCAGACAGGGCTTCTATCCAGGGGCGGACTAGTCAAAAATTTAAAAAACATGTACTCACTTTTCGGACCTCAGCTTCTAGCAGCTCCTACTACTGATAGACCGGCTGGCGTGATGTACTCATGGTCTGGCGTCGCACAGACTTATGACGATTGGCAACGCGGGCTGACTGTGTCGTAGTCTTGAGTCGCGGGCTCACGTGACTGCGCAAGTCACGCCCGGAACTGTTTCGTAGGGATGAGCGTAGTGGGAGTGAAAGATGAGTACATGGTTTGGGTACATATTATGGGGTGGGCCACTCGGCAAGCTGTAAAGGGGGGCGAAGTGGTGTATAGGGGAGGGGCGGCGGCTGTAGACAGGGGTAGTGCATGGGCTCTATAAAGGAGGGGCGCCGGTAGGGTGGCCATATGGGGCTGGCCTCTAATACCAGGGGGGGGGGGGGCTGGCTATATATTACGGTTGGCAGCTATGCATCTGGGGCTGAATATATACTGGTGAGCGCTGTATATTGGGGGATGTTGCTTCGCTGGGCTGCTATATACTGGGGGGGTGCTGACTATAAACATATTGTACGAGCTCTCGCTGAATTATATTTAACAATATGGCACTCATGGATCTCTTACAAAAAGCTCCTGACCCCTTGTGTAGGAGATGTCCCCCTGTCGTATGGTGATGGTAGCAACTCCTCTCCTCTAGGTGTAGCTGATGCCCTGTCTATGGTGATGTAGAACCTACTCTCCTCTAGGTGTAGGAGGATGCCACTGTATAGTGAGTGTAGACCTCCTTCCTCTAGGTGTAGAGGATACCCTGTCTATGGTGATGGTAGAACCTCCTCTCCTAGGGTGTAGGGATGCCCCATGTCTATGGTGATGGTAGCACCTCCATCTCCTCTAGGTGTAGAGGATGCTCCCGTGTCTATGGTAATGGTAGAATCCTCCCTCATATAGGGTAGAGGATGCCCCTGTCTATGGTGATGGTAGATGGAACCTCCTCTTCTCTAGGTGTAGAGGATGGCCCCTGTCTATGGTGATGGTAGAGAAACTCCTCTCCTCTGGTGTAGAGGATGTCCCCCGTCTATGGTGATGTAGAACCTCCTCTCCTCTAGGTGTAGAGGATGACCCCTGTCTATGGTGATGTTAGAACCCCTCTCTTAGGTTAGAGGAGGCCCCTGTTATTGGTGATATAGAACCTCCTCTCTATAGGTGTACGAGGATCCCCTGTCTATGGTGATGGCCTCCTCTCCTCTAGGTGTTAGAGGATGCCCCCGTCTTATGGGATGGTTAGAACCTCCTCTCCTCTAGGTGAGAGGATGCCCCCTGTCTTGGTGATGTAGATCCTCTCTTGGTGTAGAGATGCCCCGTTCTATGGTGAGGTAGAACCTCCTCTCCTCTAGGTGAGAGGATGCCCTGTCTATGGTGATGATTAGAACTCCTTCCTCTAGGTGTAGAGGATGCCCCTGTCTATGGTGATGATAGAACCTCCTATCATATGTGTAGAGGATGCCCCCTGGCTATGGTGATGAGTAGAACCTCCTTCTCTAGGTGTAGAGGCGCCTCTGTGTATATTGGTGATGGTAGAACCTCCTCTCTCTAGGTTAGAGGATGCCTCCGTCTATGGTGATGGTTAGACCTCCTCTCCTCTAGGGTGTAGAGGATGTCCCCCTGTCTATGGTGATGGTAGAACCTCCTCTCCTCTAGTGTAGAGGATTTGTCCCCTGTCTATGGTGATGGTAGAACCTCCTCTCCTCTAGGTGTAGTGAGCCCCCGTCTATGGTGATGGAGATCCTCCTTCCCTAGGGGAGAGGATGCCTCCGGTCTATGGTGATGATGTAGAACCTCCTTCTCTCCAGGTGTAGAGGAGTCCCTGTCTATGGTGGATGTGTAGAACCTCCTCTCCTTAGTGTAGAGGATTGCCCCTGTCTAGGTGAGGAGAACTCTCTCCTCTAGGGGTAGAGGATGCCCCCTGTCTATGGTGATAGTAGAACCTCCTCTCCTCTAGGTGTAGAGGATGCCCTGTTATGGTTGTGGAGAAACCTCCTCTCCTCTAGGGTAGAGGATGCCCCCCTGCTGAGGTGATGGTAGAACCTCCTCTCTCTAGGTTGTAGAGGATGTCCTCCTGTCTATGGTGATGGAGGAACTCCCTCCTATAGGTGTAGAGGATGTCCTCTGTCTATAGGTGATGGTGTAGAACTCTCTCCTTCTAGGTGTAGGAATGCTCCCCTGTCTATGGTGATGGTAGAATCTCTCTCTCTAGGGTAGAGGAGTCCCTGTCTATGGTGATGGTAGAACTCCTCTCCCTAGGTGTAGAGGATGCCCCCCTGTCTTGGTGATTGTAGAACCCCTCTCCCTAGGTGTAGAGGATGCCCCTGTCTATGGTGAGGTAGAACCTCCTCTCCTCTAGGTATGTAGAGATGCCCCCTGTCTATGGCGATCCGGTAGATAGATCATCTCTAGGTGTAGAGATGCACTGTTATAGGGATTTGTTGAATTTCCTCAGGTGTAAATCCGTCTATGATGGTATCCTCAAACTCCTCTATGTGTCAAAATGCCTGTCAATATGGTATGATAGTTGCCGCCTTCCTCTGAGGTAGATCGGATGTCCCCTGTCTTGTATGTGTGTGTCTGACATCTCCTTCTCTAGTGTAAATTCCCCTGTACATTGATGTTAGTAACTACTCTCCTTGGTAGACATGATTTGTGCCCCTGTCATATGTGACGTAAATCTCGCCTCTCCATCTAGTAGAGATTGTTCCCATGTCTATGCAGACTTCAGACTGCCCTCCTTATCTAAGGATGTAGATCCCTTCCATGCATGGTAGAAACTGCCGCGCCAAACAAATTCATCTGTAATATTATCTTATCCTCCACCTGTATTAATTACTTTACAGAGCTGTATCATCTGCAAAATATTGAAACTCAACTATGTAAAACCTCTATGATGACCCTCTGTTTCTAGCACTAAGCCAATTGCTTACCCAAATACACAGATTTTCCCCTAGTCCCAGCAGTCTCAGTTTATGCCTTTTTTACGGCAATGTATCTAATGCTTTGGAAAAGTCCAGATATACAACATCCACAGCCTTCTCTTGGTCCAGTCTGGAACCTGCCTCTTTATAGAAACCGTTCAGATTAGTCTAACAGAACCGATCCCTCCTAAACTCGATGCTAGATTATAATTGGTAACGTACCACAGATTCTATAAACCAGATTGTATGCATTAGTCTTTATTCAGCGCCATGTGCCTATACGGTGATCCAGCGTGCTGTTGTGACGTGGGAACTATGCAAACGAGTCGTACTCACACAATATTAGCGTGATGCTTCACTTTCGGTTCTCAAACTGGTTGATGCTACTGTGCATGGTCTACCTGCAGGGGCGGATTAAGACTGCCAAGGGCCCTCGGCTGTATGAATACTATAGCCCCTACAAGTCTGGAGTCACTTCCTACATATGGTACTACCATCAAGCTACTTGGGAAATTATGGATGCATTCCTTGTGCCTGCCTTCAAACTGTGGTTCAGGGTGTTTGGAGGACCTTCAAATTTTCTAAAATAGCTTGTATGTACATGTGTATTGAGAGCAGAAACAGATGTACAGGCAAAAGGTCCTTTACAGTATAAAATGTATCTCATTCAGCAATAGTAGAAAAATATGTGCACATAGTTATGTACCTTCTCATCACTATCCTGAAATTTAGTCACGGGAACAAAACAAGAGAAATCCAACCCGAAAGAAAAGAGTGATGTCGTGAAATCCTCAGTGGTGGAAGTACATGCACCACAGCGATTCCTCAGGCCCAGCCACTACCACATTAACCCAGTGAGCAACTATAGAGATGGAATGTCCCTGCTATGCTTTGCAGGCTTCCTACCACCACCAACCTCCCCGGCCACAGAGACGTCATCATGTTTTCTATTTCCAAAAATTGCCAAGAGTCGTATGAAGCCATCTATCTGGCGGCGGGAGATGTAGAGTGACCTGACCACTGGATGTGACCTCTCCCTGCAATGTATAAGGGAAGAATAACCCACAAGATACACGAAAGGCTCTTACCCTCCTCTGTCACTGATGAGGGGATTTCCTCTCCGCTCCTCCTTCCACCACAACTTTCCTGGAAAGATCCAACATGAAGGACCTGAGAAAACAAGGAGGAATGTCTCCAGGAGATTCTCTTATATCCAAGTGATGGACAGAACCTCCAGAAACCAGGAAACTAAGGGGAATAATCTCCTGCAGGAGGAGACGGGATCACATTCATCCCAATATTTTACACATAACATCAATGTCCGGTTATATTACTGAATAACCCGATGTGACCCGATCATGAGGTGGAGACCATGGACACCAGGGACAAGATTATTCACTTCTCCTGCTTTTCTACCATTTATAGTTATGTCCGACCAACATCTCCCCATAGACCCTCACACCACGTGCTGGGAGAGGTAAGTAGCTTCATACATCCATCTATAGAGGATTCACAGGAACCTTCAGCTCCACCTACCTGATGATCCAGTGGGACATTTCTCCTGGCTCCACTTTACAACCCATAGAATATATTGGGAATATCCTGATTAGGACGGGGAATCTCTCTGGTTCCTGTGTAATATCTCGGGAATCTCCAGGAATGGGACATCTCTCTGGTTCCTGTGTAATACTCGGGAAATACCAGGACTGGGACATCTCTCTGGTTCCTGTGTAATATCCCGGGAATCTCCAGGACTGGGACATCTCTATGGAGATTTCTCTGACTGGATCCCAGGGAAATATACACGTGACTATACATGCTATAGTGATGATGAGATGATGGAGGAGGTGACCTCACACCTGGCTCTGTCCTCTATAATACAGGAAGGTACCTTTAAATGCGTTGTGAGGGCTGAGGTGGCCTGTGTGGATCCTCTGATGTCTTGTACTGGCCGTGTCCTTCATACTATCTCCACTCCTCCATGGGAAATAGGACAGTGACGTCTGACACCTTATAGGAACCGACAACCGCACAATGACACAGTCATGACCCGAACCATCCCTTCGTGTATTGTAAATGTCCAACATTCCCGGCAGCGCTCACCTTCCGCATCAGCAGGCTCAGTCAGTGATCCTGGAGCGTAAGTTCTAGGATCTTCTGTCATGTATCGGAATGAGTAGGTGGAGGTCGGTGATGGGGCTCTGTGTCCATCCTCCTGCAGATACACGGGGGGTCAACAACTCACCAGACGCATTTCAATTACTGTGTAAGCTGTGTATGGGGGGAGAAATGATCACTACATAGATCCTAAGAATCCATTCACCTCTCCAGTATCATTTCCCGATTGTTATTCCTAGAGATAAGGCCGTGTCCTGGAGAGACTCAGACCCTCCGGTTATCAAGGAGCTGCATCTCTTGGTAATGTGTAATATCCTCGCATAATCCATTAGTCTCTGCCATTGTCAATTCCTGGGGACATTCACTGGTAATGGAGTCTTGTAAGCTTCCTGTGTCCTGTCTATATACTCCCACTCCTCCATGGAGAAATAGACAGGACCGTCCTGGACACCTTATAGGAACGGACACATACAATGACACATCATCTACACAGACCCTCCCTTGGTTTATTGTGACAATTCCCAGGTTGAGTAGTAAGTAAGATTGCACCATCAGACGACTTACCATTAAAGCCCTTGCAGGCTTGTGGAGACTTATAGCCATTGATTGGCGTCCACTGCGGTTAACTTGGAATAAATTAAAATAGTTTACGGATGGGAAAATTTAAGAAAAACCACGCCTCTTTGGCTACCTTGTAAGGCAGCCACTTAACATCAAGCAGGACTTCAGAAGGCCATAAAGGACATGATTGTAGGAGAAGCAAGGGCCTTAAAAGCGGTATCCGACGAAGACAAAGTTTCTTAAATATTACTTAGGATAACAAAATAACACATTCCTACTAATAGACGTTCAACTAACAAAAAATACAGCATTTCACGATATAATTCCATCTATCTCCATTAGTCTGCTGTACCAATTCGTTGCCCTTAGTTTCCGACCCATGGATCTTCTGCTTTAGGGTTGGCAGCCATTTGCTGACGCTGTGGAGCTAAGCTCTTTTCTTCTGGTCTGCAGCGGCTTCCCACCTTGCATTCAGGAGGGCTCACACACACATCACCACTGACTTCTGCCAGCAAACAGAAAGCAGCAGCAGCAATACAAATACAGGCAGATAAGTTTGTATCCGGGGAGGCGGGTGGGGCACATCAGATGATAGTGTGTACAGCATGAGAGTAGCAGTGCTAACAAATTCAGTGTGCGCAATATGCATTACATCATCATATCTCTATCAGTATTTCAGCTCTTATCATGTGTTCGGATATTCTAGTACAATGTTCAGAAGTTAAATTAAGTATCTATAATTGTACCTGATAATCTAAGCACATTCTATAGACACAGCATCTCACAGCATACAGGATATATAGTGTTGTTAGAGAGTACGCGCAGCACATTCTAGAAAATCTTCCCCCGCTCTGACCAATCACAAGGGATAGGAGCTAAAACAGCAATAAAACGGAGGTAAAATTAAAGGTAAGGGGTTTAAAAAATTGATTGTTATTGTGTAAACATTACTAAGGATGAAATTTGAGAATGTTCTCGTGGAGGAGGAAACCCCTTTACAGGGAAAAGTCTTGGTAGGAGAAGGTCTTATTCTGACCCTAGGGAAAAGCTTCTCACTCAGCGAAACCAGTTCCGCACTGTACCGAAAGAGATGCAACCAATGGAAAACAGGCTCTGCCTAAAGCTGGGAAACATTTCTCCAAAGCTTAGGTCTTGGATACGGCCACATCCTGGCGATAAGGTTTCTGAAGGTCGGACACCAGCTGAACACTAGGTTGCTGCCTTACAAATGTGTTCGATCGATGCCTCATCCATTATAAAGCAGTCAAACTTAACGCGAAAATCTTACTTTAATAGGAGAAGTCAGTGCATGACAGAACTGCTTAAAATAGTTTCCCCGCTCCACACGGTGGGAGGCAGCTGGGTCCACCGGCACTCACGACTTCCAGAACACAAATGTCACTTCCCGTGTAGCGTCGAACCTGGGCTTTAGAAAGATGACTTCCGGATTGAAGGACGAGTCATCACATGTGCTGGCATGCTGCTCCGGCGGGACCAGAAAGAATCGGGAGGAAAGTATTCAGGTAACTCCATAACCTCCCTCAGCTTTAATTCTAAGAACCGCAGGAGGAGGGGGTAAAGACACACTTCATAAGGAGGGAGACTCTCACCATCCTGAGCTAGGTTAGAGACAGGAAGACACTGGTGATGGGCTGCCCCATCTTCTCGCTACTTCCTATCCCTAAGAAGGCTATGGAATAACCTCCAGTTGTGCCATCATGGGAGGACGTGACTGAAAGTCAAGCTTGATATTAAAGGTGCTGCCTTACAAGGAAGCAAAAGAGGCGGGGTTTCCTGGTTTCTAAGAAAAACCAGTTACCTATGTACAGTCCAGCATTCCGGAAGCGCTCACCTCTGCCTCAGCAGCTCAGTGATCTGGAGGTAAGTTCTAGGATTTCTTGTCATGTATCAGGTGAATGAGGTGGAGGCTCGGTGATGGGGCTCTGGGTCCATCCTCCTGACACACGGGGGGTCACACACTCACCAGACGACTTCTTCACTACTGTTGTAATCCTGTGATGGGGAGACACTGATCACTACTAGATCCTAAGATCCTTCACCTCTCCAGTCATTTCCCGCTGTTATTCCTAGAGATAAGAGCCGTTGTCCTGGGAGACTCACACTCTCCGGTTATCAAGGAGATCATCTCCAGGGTGAGCTCCAGGATCCTGGCCGCCATTCTGCTCTCTGTCCTTCTCCCGGATCCCTGGGGATCATGATGGAAAGGGTCATCTTTAGGCAGAAACCTCTGGGAAGTCCTGGATCTATAGAACCTGAGGAAAACATGACAAGAACTAAGAGCAAACTCTATATGAAGCAATTGGGTCATGACATGTGTGATGTGACAGATGGGGATTCTCCAGACACTGGAGGGAGGAGGCCACTGGACTGAGGGAGGAGAGTGAAGGCGTTGGAACTGTGCCGCCCTCAGTGTACTAGCAATGACTGGACCCCACATGGAGGGACCCCTGGAGCATTGCTGGAGAGCTGGAGTGTAGTCGCCTGCATATTAAGGTGTGTGCTCCTGGAGCATGCTGGGAGTTGTAGTCCCTCCATATGTGTGTGTGCTACCTGGAGCTTGCTGGGAGTTGTAGTCCCCCATTAGTGGTGTGTGCTCTGGAGCATGCTGGGGGAGTTGTAGTCCTCCATATAGGTGGGTGCTCATGGAGCATGCTGGGAGTTGTAGTCCCTCCATATAGTGTGTGTGCTCCTGGAGCGCATGGCGGGAGTTGTAGTCCCTCCATAGTGTGGTGTCCTGAGCATGCGGGAGTTGTAGTCCCTCTGTAAGTGTGTGCTCCTGGAGCATGCTGGGAGTTGTAGCCCTCCATATAGTGTGTGTGCTCCTGGAGCATTGCAGGGAGTGTGTCCTCCATATAGTGTGTGTGCTCCTGGAGCATGCTGGGAGTTGTAGTCCCTCCATATATTGTGTGTGCTCCTTGGAGCATGCTGGGAGTGTAGTCCTCAATATAGTGGTGTGCTCCTGGAGCATGCTGGGGTTGTAGGTCCTCCATATAGTGTGTGGTGCTCCTGGAGCATGTGGAGTTGTAGTCCCTCCATATATGGGTAGTTGTGCGCTCCTGAGCATGCTGGGAGTTGTAGCCCTCCATATAGCTGTGGGTGCTACCTGGAGCATGTCGGGAGTTGTAGTCCTTCGATATAGGTTGCGTCCGGAGCGCATGTGGGATTGTAGTCCATCTTATATAGTTGTTTGTGACGCTCCTGGAGCCATGGGACCGTGTATCGTCCTAATATAGTCGGTGCTCCTGGAGCAGGCGGAGGTGTAGTCCCTACATACAGTGTGTGTGATCCTGGAGCAGCTGGGACGTTGTAATCCCTCCATATCAGTGTTGACTCCTGGAGCATGCTGGGATTGTAGTACCTCCTTGGAACTTACCGATTCTCTCATAGTGCAGGACACTGCTCTTCCGCATACACGTTCCTGCCCTAACTCTCCAACTAGTCATGTGACCCGGGGAGTGGAGGTCACGGAGGGGCGGCGGTTGTAACATGTATAGAGGGAGAGTTGTGGTGAAGGACCTGTGATATGTAATAGGATCAGTGACCAAGTGTGGAGGGGCCGATGGTTATGAGGGGGAGCGGCACAGCTGCTCCGAGCCTCTTCCATCATGGATGGAGATATTTAAGGGGTTTTTCCAGGAAGCAACGTTTGTATCTATAACAGGATACGGCCTGACTTGCTGATCAGTGGCTTGAGACCCCCGCAACATCGTGAAAACAAGGGGTCCCATCGGAGACGGTGTGGGAAGCTCGGCCCAATTTCCGTCAGCTCCATAGAGATAAATGGAGCATCAGGGTCATGTGAGATGTCTGCCTACGCATAAGTCCAATGGATCCAGCACTGAGAACCCCACTGATCAGCAGTCAGGCCGTTTGTTATAGATCCTAACTTTGCTTCTTGGGAAAACCCCTTAAGTGACGCGCAGGGGGGGGGGGTTTTTTCACTCATTTCCGCTTTCCACCTTCAAACTCCATATAACTTTTCATATTTCCGGTACAGAAGCTGTGTGTGAGGGGCTTCATTTTGTGCATAACAAATTTTACTTTCGTGATTTTAGTTTACTTATTCCAGGCCATGTAATGGGGAGCAGAAAAAAATTCTTAAATGTGGAAAAATGGAAAAGAAATTTGAATGTGCGCCACGTCTTGTGGCTCAGCTTTTTTACGACTTTTCACGCGCTCAAAATAAACACGTCCTGCTTATTCTGTGGTTCGGTGCGATTCGCGGTGATATCCGGATTTATAGGTTTTTATTTCGTTTCTTACAGTTTCAAAATTTACACGAATGTTGTCAAAAAATAATTTTTTTTTGCCATTTCTGAAGCTTTTACTTTTTCAGCCTTTGGGCACGGAGCTGGGGAGAGAGGGTAATTTTTTGCGAGAGTGAGGACACTTTTTCATTGCTCTAATTTTGAGGACCGTTCGACATGTTGATCCTTTTTTTTATTTTACACTTTGTATGTCATGTAAAAGTGTGTAAAAGTCGCGTTTCGGACAATTTGGGCGCCATTTCCCGTTCGGAGGTCATGCCGGTTTTGTTTTTATATTTTGATAGATTGGGCATTTTGGGACGTGGCGATAACCAATGTGTCTGGATTTTTACTGTTTATGATGTTTTATATCATTTCTAGGGAAAAGGGGGTCGATTTGGAATTTTTAATATTTATAATTTTAATTTTAAAACTTTTTCTTTTTTCATAATTCTTAAGAACCTGTAGGGTACATTTTAAACCATGGATGGTCTGATGTTCCTACCTAAGACTGCATGATATGTATTGAGGTATGGCGTTTTTGCCAAAGGATTCAGTACAAGAGCCACTGGCTATCAGAAGAAAGGGCGCTGCCCATCATATTTTAAGTTACTGCAACATGCAGCAAAGCCACTCTGTATGAAGAGGGTCAGACTCTCTCTTTGGTATAATGAGATACAGATGAGGGGACTGCTCTTACTTTGGTATATGAGGGTTACAGAGAGGCCCCTCTCTTCTGGTATATGAGGTTAAAGATGAGTACGCTCTCTCTTCTGGTATATGAGGTTACAGATGAGGACGCTCTATCTTGGTTATGAGGTACGATGAGGACGCTCTCTCTTCTGGTATTGAGTTAAGAGAGGGCCGCTCTCTCTTCTGGTATATGAGGTTACAGAGAGGACTCTCTCTCTGGTATATTGAGGTTACAGAGGAGACGCTCTCTCTTTGGTATATGAGGGTTACGAGAGGACGCTCTCTCTTCTGGTATATGGGTTACAGATGAGGACGCTCTCATCTCGGGGTATATGAGGTTAAGATGGACGCTCTCTCTTTGGTATAGAGTTACAGAGGAGGACGCTCTTCTCTTCGGTATATGAGGTTACAGAGGAGGACGCTCTATATCTGGATATGAGGTGAGGAGCTCTCTCTTCTGGTATATGAGGTTACAGATGAGGGGCTCTCTCGTTGGTATATGAGGTTACAGAGTGAGACGCTCTCTCTTCGGGTATATGAGTGGTTACAGATGAGGACGCTCTCTCTTCTGGTATAGGGTACAGATGAGGACGCTCTCATCTTCTGGATATGAGGTTACAGGAGACGCTCTCTATGGTATAGAGGTTAGATGAGGACGCTCTCTTCTGGATATGAGGTTACAGAGAGGACTCGCTCTTCGGATCTGAGTTTACAAGAGGAGCTCTCTTTCTGGATATGAGGATACAGATGAGACGCTCTCTCTTCTGGTTATGAGGTTCAGATGAGGACGCTCTCTCTATGGTATATGAGGTTAAGTGAGGACGCTCTCTCTTTGGTATATGAGTTACAGAGAGGGCCTCTCTTCTGGTATATGGAGTTACAGGAGGGGACGCTATCTCTTTGGTATATGAGGTTAAGTGAGGACGTCTCTCTCTCTGGTATATGAGGTTACAGATGAGGGACCTCTCTCTTCTGTATATGAGGTTACAGATGAGGACGCTCTTCTTCTGGTATATGAGGTTAAGAATGAGGGACGCTCTCTCTTCTGGTATATGAGGTACAGATGAGGGCTCTCTATTTGGTAAAGGTTTACAGATGGGACGCTCTCCTTTCTGGTATATGAGGTTACAGATGAGGACGCTCTCTCTTCTGGTATATATGAGGTTACAGATGAGGACGCTCCTCTCTTCGGGTAATTATTACAGATGAGGACGCTCTCTCTCTGGTATATGAGGTTACAGATGAGGAGCTCTCTCTTGGTATATGAGGGTATCAGAGAGGAGCGCTCTCTCTTCTGGTAATGAGGTTACAGATGGGCGCTCTCTCTTCTGGTATAGAGAGGTTACAGAGGAGGACGCTCTCTTTCTGGTATATGAGGTTACAGTGAGGACGTCTCTTCTGGTAGATGAGGTTACAGATGGAGGACGCTCTCTCTTCTGGTATTGAGGTTACAGATGAGGACGCTCTCTTTCTGGTATATGAGGGGTACAGTGAGGGACGCTCTTCTTGGTATATTGAGGTTACAGATGAGGACGCCTCTCTTCTGGTATAGAGGACAGATAGTGACGACTTAGGTATATGAGGTTACGATGAGGACGCCCTCTGCCTTATGTATATGAGGTACAGATGAGGACGCTCTCTCTTCTGGTATAATGAGGTTACACGATGAGGACGCTTCTCTTCTGGTAAGAGGTTACAGATGAGGATGTCTCTTTCTGGTATATGAGGTTACAGATGAGGACGCTCTCTCTTCGGGTATATGAGGTACAGATGAGATGCGCTTTTTGGTATATGGGTACAGAGAGGACGCTCTCTTTCTGGTATATGAGGTTCAGATGAGGACGCCTCTCTTCTGGTATGAGGTTACAGAGAGGATGCTCTCTCTTCTGGTATATGAGGTTACAGATGAGGACGCTCCTATTCTGGTATTGAGTTACCAGATGAGGACGCTCTCTCTTCTGGTATATGAGGTTACGATGAGGACGCTCTCTCTTCTGTATATGAGGTTACAGAGAGGAGCTCTCTCTTCTGTATAGAGTGTACAATAGGCTCTCTCTTGGATATGAGGTAAGATTGAGGACGCTCCTCTTCTGTATGAGGGTTACAGAGAGGACGCTCCATCTTATGGTATATGAGGTTAAGTGAGGACGCTCTCTCTCTGGATGAGGTTAACAGATGAGGACGCTCTCTGTTGGTATATGAGGTTACAGATGAGGTACGCTCTCTCTTCTGGGTATGGAGGTTACCAGATGAGGACGCTCTCTCTCTGGTATCTGAGGGTACAGATGAGGACGCTTCTCTTCTGGTAATTGAGGTTACAGTGAGGACGCCTCTCTCTCTGGTATATGAGGGTACAGATGAGGACGCATCTCTTCTGGTATATATGAGGTACAGATGAGGACGCTCTCTCTTTGGTATATGAGGTTATAGATGGGATGCTCTTCTTGGATATATGAGGTTGGTTACAGATGAGGATGCTCTCTCTTCTGGTATATGAGGTTACAGAGGAGGAAGCTCTCTCTTCGGTAATGAGGTTACAGATGAGAGCTTCTCTTTCTGTTATTGAGGTTACAGATGAGGACGCTCTCTCTTCTGGTATATGAGGTTACAGTTGAGGACGCTCTCTCCTTCTGGTATATGAGGTTAAGATGAGGACGCTCTCTTCTTCTGGTATATGAGGTTACAGAGAGGACGCTCTCTCTTCTGGTATATGAGGTTACAGTTGAGGACGAGCTCTCTCTCTGGTATATGATGGTTAAAGTGAGGACGCTTTCTTCTGTTATGAGGGTACAGATGAGGACGCTCTCTTTCTGGTATATGAGGTTAAGATGAGGACGCCCTCTTTCTGGTATATGAGGGGTGACAGATGAGGACGCTCTTCTTCTGGTATATATGGAGGTTACAGATGAGGACGCTCTCTCTTTTGGTATGAGGTTACAAGATGAGGAGCCTCTCTCTTCTGGATAATGAGGTTACAGATGAGGACGCTCTCTCTTCGGTATATGAGGTTACCGATGAGGATGCTCTCTTGGTATATGAGGTTACAGATGAGGACGCTCTCTCTTCTGGTATATGAGGTTACAGATGAGGACGCTCTCTCTCTCTGGTATATGAGGTTACAGATGAGGATGCTCTCTCTCTCTGGTATATGAGGTTTACAGATGAGGACGCTCTCTCTTCTGGTATATGAGGTTTTACAGATGAGGCGCTCTCATCTTCTGGAATGAGGTTACAGATGAGGACGCACTCTCCTTCTGGTATATGAGGGTACAGATGAGGACGCTCTCTCTCTGGTATATGAGGTTACAGATGAGGACGCTCTCTCTTCTGGATATGAGGTTACAGATGAGGACGCTCTCTCTTCTGGTATATGAGGTTACAGAGAGGACGCTCTCTCTTCGGTATAAGAGGTTACAGTGAGGACGTCTCTCCTCGGTATATGAGGTTACAGATGAGGACGCCTCTCTTCGGTAATGAGGGGTTTAGATGAGGATGCTCTCTTCTGGTATATGAGGTATAGATGAGGACGCTCTCGTCTTCTGGGATATGAGGTTACAGATGAGGACGCTCTCTCTTCTGGTATATGACCGGTGGTACAGATGAGGACGCTCTCTCTTCTGGTATATATGAGGTTACAGATGAGGACGCGCTCTCTTCTGGTAATGAGGTTACAGATGAGGAGCTCTCTCTTTCTGGATATATGAGGTACAGATAGGACGCTCTCTCTTTCTGGTATATGAGGTTACAGATGAGGACGCTCTCTTCTGGTATATGAGGTATACAGATGAGGACGCTTCTCTTCTGGTATATGAGGTTTTACAGATGAGGGACGTCGGTTGCTTCTTTCGCGGTGATATGAGGTTAACGAGGAAGGATCTCTCTCTTCTGATATGAGGGGTTACAGATGGGACGGCTCTCTCTCTGATATATGACGAAGGTTCGCAGATGAGGACGATCTCTCTCTTGGAATATATGAGGTTAGTATATAAGGCCTGCGTCTCTCTGGTATATGAGAGTTACATATAGGACGCTTCTCTCTACCAAACGAGTTCTGTATATTTACAAAAGAAGTAACCATAAAAAAAACTATATTAAATAGGTATCGCGACAACCATGGTGACCCATACAAATAAAGTCAAATACTTATTTTTAAGCCCCTTTGTGTCCAAAGCCATTTTAGGACGTTTGAAGGCAAGGCCTGATTCTTTTAAATTTGCCCTGTGTCATTAATAGGAGTTCAAGCTTTTGACGGCTTAACATATCCAAGGGATTTGAGATTGAAGTACAATGTCTGATGGGAAAACAAAGTAATAGAAACTTTGATCACTCTGTTCATGTAATATTCATGCCAATACTAATTATTTGCAGCAAATTACATAGTCAGCCTATGATTCTGCATAGGCTGACAGCGCAAATGTTAGATGTTCCACAGTGCAAGATCCTAACAGGCATCTCATACAGCTAGCCCTGGGGTCCTATCGGACCTCGGGGTTACAATGGTAACGATCGGCACCGCCGTGACCGGAACGGAGGGGGTGCCGATAGCAAGTGCGAGGCACCATAGACGCTGCGGTCATATAGGGTTAAACAGACGGGATTGCGGCTATCGCTGATTCACGATGTTACATGCAGGATCCGGTTGGGTACTGTGTACCACCGGGATCCCGCGGCGGTCGCGGGGGCTTAGCTTCTGAGCCTGGACGATTGCCATGACGTGATTCTACATCAAGGTGCGGGGGACGAAGCAGCATCCTATGAAGTAGAATAAAGGTCATAGGGTGCGGAGAAAGGGGGTGTAAGTTAGGTAACGGACAAAAAAAACAAAAAAAATCCCTCAACCAGAACATTAATGATTTTCTTATCCCCCAACAGAAAGAGTTCAGAAAATTCATCAATTAGCTATTGAAAGAGGATGTGACACTTTAGTGTATGGAGACTAGGAAGGTGTCATGTTTTGCCGGTACGTTCTGGAATTATATCAATTGCGACCATTGTTCATACTATGTATTGGAGAGTTATATCAGTAAGTTTACTGCTGATCTTGAATAGTCTCTAATAGATCACTATTACAGAGCAGGCCTATGTGTGTCTCTATGAGTGAGTGTGGCTTGCCATGGCAAGCAGACTGTACCAGCTTGGAAAGAGACATCACGTGAGGACGGTGATTGGCCATCGAGCGGCTGTTGGCACGGTGCCAGCGAGAGTAGTTAACAGGTGACTGCTCAGCTGTGTATACAGGTCTGTGAGATCCCCCATGGATCTGCCCCGCACAGTAATGTAATCCTGTTGAGCAAAGGATGGTCGAACAGGTTTTCCAGTGAAAAGAAAGTTGCTCAAATTTTAATCGTGATGTGTTTATCCCTCCAGTATTGTCGGGCATTGCCGAGGCAGCGTTGTGTCAGAAGCGAGTTGTCGGGTGGGGGCACACTCGTGTAAGCTGAGATGTTTCAGTAGGCTCTTTTGATTCCTCTGTGCTCTGGAGTGCGGATGGTCGATACAATTGTACTTAGGGAGTATTCAGGGTACAGGGGTTTATTTATACTTTTATCTTTATCTCTGAACATTTCTACTAGAACAAAAAAAGGAGACCAGACAGATGAGAGATGATCATCATGAGAACAAAACTGCACTCTCAGCTCTGCTAATTCCCTATAACACACAGATAAATACTTTATCTGTCTGTGCTAGTTGGAAATCTGGCACACGATTGCATGTGGTAGAAAGTGCGGGAGTCTGAGCAGCCTGTAATGCAGGGGGAGGGGCAGAATGTCTGCTTTTACATGGAGAGCATTTGCGTGTGTGCATGCAGCAAGACGAAGCTATTCATGAGGAAGATTTCATCATACTCAGAATGTGATGGCTCTGAATGCAGGGAACCACCACCAAATGTAACAATCCACACATAGCCAGACTTGCTCTAGAGACAGTGCCCGTCGATTTGATGGACAAAAAATGGGTTCAAAGACTTTACCCCGTCAATCCATGGGCATTCATTTTTGTTAGTAACAGTGCATTAGGAGGACTGGTGTGTAGTTTGTCGTTATCGCGAGTAATTTGTATAAAGGGGTTGGAATGTTTACTGTCAGTGTTTTGTAAGGGGGGGGGGGGAAATATCTAGGCCAATTTGCCAAAATTATACATCTATTATAAGCTTCTGCACCGCTTGTCGTTGCTAGCTAAAGGGATGAGGCCTCGGTCTCGCGCTCAAATTTGGCCAAAGGTATTCCGGACAGTAGGCCAGCAGATGGACGGAGATTTAGCGTGCACCATGCGGACGGTATGTGAATGCGGAGTAGTACAGGGTAGTGACACTTTGCAAAGTTCCTTCATATCTTGTATAGCATGTCAGTAGATGACTGGTAGCTTAGAAAGCACGATATTACCTTAAACTTAAATAATTTAAAGATAAATGATTTGCCTTTCTTCAGGTTTATTTTGTGCGTAAAGGATACTAGGAGATATCATTTATTTAATGTAGAGATTATATCAGCTCGAGTTTCAACATTTAGCAACAATAAAGCCTTCTAATGAAGAATCACATGAAGTTGATATTGGTGCGACTCATGGACCCAAATAGCTGAGCACCTCTGTACAGCTGCCTATGAGAGAAATAAATAACATATTAATTTTGTACTTTAGATCACCATGAAAGCCAGAACATTATAATACAAGCATCAAGTGTCAAGCATGCATCCCAGAAGATCCTTAGATAAACAAAGTCCTTTATTTGACACAGTTAACAGTTAGTAGTATAAGTAAAAAGTAATCCTCAGATCTTAATATGATGTCTACGGGTCAGATGAAAAAATATAAAAAAATGGTGAGAATCGTGCTCCATGGTCATGTGATGTCACACAGGTCATGGTTTGTCGTTTATATTCGCAATCAGCTCTGATACCTCCATTAATGATAACGCAGCCTGTGCACCTGTGACTGTGAAACACATGAAACCGGCGGACCAGTTTTAATCCACAGGATTCGAAAGTATAATGGTTTTTTGATTACACAAACAGTATCAAAAGTATTTGCTGAAAGTGGACAACCTTAAAGGAAGAATTAGACAATCTACTTCCAGCAGCAAAATGGACTTGGCGGGCTCATTAACATACAAACATTTGTACCAATTAATACAATGCAGAGTTATAGTGCCTCTTATGAGATCGAAGTAGTTCTTTTATTCTAAGTGATGGCATCTTTCCTGGTTGCTTCACATATAATAATTGACAAGGCTTTATGATTTTATGTATAATGATTTTGATCAAGATTCGAAAAGAAAACAGCACATATCTTGCCCAGTGCAGCTATGTATGATACTGCAGTTAAATGGGGTCTTCCGCAAAATTGAAATTGAGGGCCCTATCCAGCAGAGGTATAAAGCAACTTGCATGATCAGTGTGGGCCTCAATGATGTGAACCCACTATCGATCAAACAAAACCGTGGGGTCCCTACATCCAGTGTTGGGTGCACCTGTTATCGTCCATGTCAAGAGGTAACAGAGCAGACGGGGGTCGCGCGCCATGACCGTTCCTAGCTACTATCTACCGTCTAATGAGCCGACAGAAATTGCCGGAAATAAAACTTTTTAAATAAAAATCATTTGTAATAAAGTTTAAAGTTCGCTCTTAACACCACCATTTACATAAGACATACATCTAATAAAGCAAGTAATAAAAAATAAATTCACACAAACAATACGCGGTAGTTGGTATCGCCGCATCAGTAAAAATCCGTAACAATAATTATCTGGAGACAGCCCTGACCAAACTCAATGACACCATTTAAAAAAAAACAAAAACAAATGACATTTTCTATATAATAGTTTTTGTCAGTAAAAATGGAAAAATTACCAAAGACTAAATAAAGGAGGAATGGACTGCAATCGTTAGAGTTTCATAGAAAAAAAATTAACGTAATTAATTTTAATGAGTATGTTGAATGTATTTTTAAAGAGCATAAAATCTTACAGAAAATAAGGGCTTCGACGTCTAATTTCCAAAGAAAAATACATATAGTACAGCCTGAAAGGGTAACAAATGGCAAATCGTGGAATTGCAGCAGCTTCCCTTCAGGGCAGAAGGGCTAGAGAGCCACATTTAACAGCAGTGTAACCCCCATCATTTGGGGTATTGGATACTTATGGAGTATCAATCTTTGGGTTATCAAATTTTGTATTTTATCCACAAAGAAGTGTGTTTGCTTGTCGTGTTTATTTTAATACCGTTCGATTTAGCCAAAATAATTTATAAGATAAATGTAAACATTGCGACCAACTAAAGTTGAAAACAATTGAGCGTCCATGGTATAGGGGGGTTTGAAACAAACGTCAAAAAGGAATGGTTTTTATACATGAGCGAGAATGGAGTTTTATAAAATTAGCTGACAAAGATCCTGGGTTGAGGAATCGAAAGTTGTAACTTTATTCTCATGCCTTGTGCTGAATAAATGGGTTTGTTAAGCCTAGTTTCGTCGATCATATCTGGAAGCGTGCAGCTTTTACTCAGTATTTTTGTCTTGCGACTATGGATCCTGAACACTCGGGAACCAAATGGGGCTGCTGTGCATCAATACAAAAAGGTTGTACGGTAATCGGGATTGGGTTGCTTGTTTTTTCTTTTTTGGTTTATAGAAATTGTTAATGTATGGGTGGTTATGCTGTTATTTGCCTCTCAATGGTGACTTGTGAAAGATGAGAAGGTCCCTCAAACGAAAATAGTTTTTTTTTATAAATAAATGCAAAACATATCACCCAATTGTTACAACTAACATTGAAGTACAAAGTGTCACAAGAAAACAATCTACAATCCCTGGATAGCTGAAGTGTTTCAAAGTTATAACACTTATAGTGCACAAGCGGTTTTGAAAATATGGGCCAGTGGCTATGGCCTGACACCAATTTACATAGAGTATATTGGGATTGATTTAAATACTCCTGAAGATGGTTTAGAAAAAAAAAAAAAAAAAAAACTGTCAACCAGACAATTTCAGAATTTTATTGCATTTAGCACAGAATGGGACATTGTAAAAGCTGCGTTGATAGACCATTAATGTGTTTCAGTTAACCACAATAAACTTGTAGATGTCAAACATTTTAGGGTACATTGTTGATGTTTCCTGTGTAGTATCATCAACAGGGATGCTTAGAATACATTATTTATATTGGCTGAGGCAACAAGGTTTGCTATGTGTCCAGTAATTGAAGAATTGAACAAATAATTATCGATTGTACTCGACCTGGGGGCTCAAAATGAAACTGCCAGACGCGAAGATAGTTTAGTATACGTCTAGTTAAGACATCACTTACAGTAGCTACAAAAGTAATTCTGGCAGATTGTTTTGTTGTCACATTGCACTGGGAAATACGCAAACAATAGAAACATACAACCAACAATAAAATTAGAGAAAGATTCTCCTGTTGGCACAAGGTTCCTGATGATTTTTTCATATATGACAGATTAACGGGGTTGTCTAGTTTCAGAAAATAAGGATATGGTTGGGGTAATAAAAATTATAAAATTTTCAGTATACTCTGTATCCAATCCTAGGGTGTTCTGATCTCTTACTGATCTTCTACTGAAGCTAAGTTTTTACCTTCCCTTGTGAGGTAAAAAAGATCCACGGTCATGTATGTCAACTAGGGCACAGGCTCCGTAGATCACAGACACGGTGTATTATTTAAAAAAAACAAAAAACTGTGCACCTGTGTGAATCACATGATCAGGATCTGTTGTATCACAAGAAGTAAAAAATGAAGCTCCATAGAATTAACAGCAAGCAGAGATGTAGAAAACCATGAGGAACACTCCCACCACCCCCCCCCCCCAAACCCCCTACCGAAAGTATATGGAAATTGTTACTAACTTGCACTACACAAATAATATAAATTATTTGAAGAAGGTGCCACCTAAAGGTGCGAGCATTCCCCAATTTTTTGCACATTGACCGTACATGTGCATAGGATTTCATTTTAGATAGAGGTTTTAGTCTGAGTGATATAATCAGTATAAGGGGCCATGCACGGATCCAGGGGCACACGGACCAAGTGGGAGCGGAAGCGGGAGGGAGTGAAGACCGCACCCAACCCTTTTCATGAAAAGTCAATGAGGAAGAAGGGGAGGGGTGGTTCCTCTCATTAAATAATATAGCAAAAACACTCCCTTCTGTGGAGGATCATCTAGGAATCAAGTCACGGTATTGTGTAAAAAAAAAAAAAGTAAAAAAGGATATGGAAAGCAGCTCATTTAAGGAGATATGATGGTAGGTTCCCTTACTAACTTAAACCTAAACGATGTTGCCTAATCCTATGACAAATGTCTAATCTATGTAGAGTTCATCTAATATGCAAATGTGGGGCCAGAGGGACTTGATGTTGTGGTACAAGGGCTGTGGAGCTTTAGTAACGTGTCACAGGCGGTGTTGTGCGGGTGATAGCCCTGTGTCCCTCACAATGAGGGCTTACAACAAATTGGGTAATGCAAGTCGTAAGAACCAGATAAAAGATACAATCCATTACACAGTTCAGGGTAAGACTGCAAGGAGAGGTGTTACAAGAAGATCGTTCATAATTGCTTTTTCCCATAATCTTCCAGCTTTACTATTGGCTATTGGGACGTAGCTGGTTTGATAGCAGGTTGCTAATGCAATGGTCCAATCCTTATTACACCGCCTGGATAGGCCATCACAGTGTGTCTCACTGTGGGAAATAATTTTAGGAGTTCAACTCAAGGAGGATAATGGCATGGTTCGCTATTGAGGGCGTACAGTGATAGACGCTTTTAGGAGTATGGCACCAACGTTGGCTGAACCATACAGTCGCTGAATGGAGCAGAAGAGCGGTACGAGGAGCGCTCCCTCTTCTGGTATATGAGGTTACAGATGAGGACGCCCTCTTCTGGGATATGAGGTGTACAGATGGACGCTCTCTCTTCTGGTATATGAGGTTATAGAGAGAGGAGCCCCCTCTTCTGGTATATGAGGTTAAGAGAGGAAGCTCTCTCTTCTGGTATACTGAGGTTACAGAGGAGGAAGCTCCTCTCTTATGGTATATGAGAGTTATAGATGAGGAAGCTCTCTTTCGGGATATGGGTTCAGATGAGGACGCTCTCTCTTGGTATATGAGGTATAGATGAGGAAGCTCCTCTTCTAGGTATATGAGGTTACAGAGAGGACGCTCTTCTTCTGGTATAGGAGGTTACAGATGAGGACGCTCTCTTCTGGGTATATGAGGTTAACAGATGAGGACGCTCTCTATTTGGTATATGAGGTTACAGATGAGGACGCTCTCTCTTCTGGTTAGTATATGAGGTTACGATGAGGACGCTCTTTCTGGTATATGAGGTTATGAGATGAGGGACGCTCTCTCTTCTGGTATATGAGGTTACAGATGAGGACGACTCTTCTTCGGTATATGAGGTTACAGATGAGGACGCTCTCTTTTCTCGTTGTTGGTATATGAGGTATAGATGAGGACAGCTCTCTCTTCTGGTATATGAGGTAAGATGAGGACGCTCTCTCTTTGGTATAGAGGTTAAGATGAGGACTCTCTCTCTTCTGGATATGAGGTTACAGATGAGGACGCTCTCTCTTCTGGTATATGAGGTTATAGATGAGGACGCTCTCTCTTCTGGGTATAGGGGTTACAGATGAGGACGCTCTTCTTCTGGTATATAGAGGTTACAGATGAGGACGCTCTCTTCTGGGATATGAGGTTACAGATGAGGGACGCTTCTCTTCTGTGTATATGAGGTTACAGATGAGGACGCTCTCTTCTGGTATAGGAGGTACAGGATGAGGACGCTCTCTTCTGTATAGAGGTTACAGATAGCGCCGTCTCTCTTGGTATATGAGGACTAGAGGAGAGCTCTCTCTTCTGGTGATATGAGGTTACAAGATGAGGACGCTCTCTCTTGGTATTGAGGTTACAGATGAGGATGCTCTCCTTCTGGTATAGGAGGTTAAGATGAGGACGCTCTCTCTTCTGGTATATGAGGTGTACAGATGAGGACGCTCTTTCTTCTGGTATATGAGGTTATAGAGGTGAGGAAGGACGCTCTCTTCTGGTATATGAGGGTTAAGATGAGGACTCTCTACTCTTCTGGTATATTGAGGTTACAGATGAGGACGCTCTCTCTTCTGGTATATGAGGTTATAGATTGAGGACGCTCTCTCTTCTGGTATATGAGGTTACAGATGAGGACGTCTCTCTTCTGTGTATAGAGGTTACAGATGAGGACGTCTTCTTCTGTATATGAGGTTACAGATGAGGAGCTCTCTTCTGGTATATGAGGTTACAGATGGGACGCTCTCTCTTGGTATTGAGGTTACAGATAGGACGCTCTCTCTTGGTATATGAGGTTACAGATGAGGACTCCTCTCTTCTGGTATATGAGGTATAGATGAGGAAGTCTCTCTTCTGTATATGAGGTTACAGATGAGGACGCTCTCTCTTCGGGTATATGAGGTACATAGATGAGGAAGCTCTCTCTTCTGGTATATGAGGTTCATAGATGAGGACGCTCATATCTTCTGGTATATGAGGTTACAGCTGAGGACATCTCTCTCTTCTGGTATATGAGGTTCAGTGAGGATAGCTCTCTCTTCTGGTATATGAGGTACAAGATGAGAAGCTCCTCTCTTCTGGTATATGAGGTTGATAGATGTGGACGATCTCTCTTCTGGTATATGAGGTACAGATGAGGACGCTCTATCTTTGGGATATGAGGTTTGCAGATGAGGACGTCTCTCTTCTGGTATAATGAGGACAGATGAGGACCTCTCTCTTCTGGTATATGAGGTTACAGATGAGGACGCTCTCTCTTCTGGTATATGAGGTTACAGATGAGGACCCTCTCTATTCTGGTATATGAGGTTCAGATGAGGACGCTCTCTCTTAGGGTATATGGGGTTACAGATGAGGACGCTCTCTCTTCTGGTATATGAGGTTACGATGAGAAGCTCTATCTCTCTTCTGGTATATGAGGTTATAGATGAGGATGCTCTTTCTTCTGGTATATGAGGTTACAGATGAGGACGCTCTCTCTTCTGGTATATGAGGTTACAGAGGAGGACGCTCTCTCTTCTGGTATATGAGGTTACAGATGAGGACGCTCTCTCTTCTGGTATATGAGGTTATAGATGAGGACGCTCTCTCTTCTGGTATATGAGGTTACAGAGGAGGACGCTCTCTCTTCTGGTATATGAGGTTACAGATGAGGCCGCTCTCTCTTCTGGTATATGAGGTTACAGATGAGGACACTCTCTCTTCTGGTATATGAGGGTATAGATGAGGATGCTCTCTCTTCTGATATATGAGGTTACAGATGAGGCCGCTCTCTCTTCTGGTATATGAGGTTACAGATGAGGATGCTCTCTCTTCTGGTTTATGAGGTTACCGATGAGGACGCTCTCTCTTCTGGTATATGAGGTTACAGATGAGGATGCTCTCTCTTCTGGTATATGAGGTTATAGATGAGGACGCTCTCTCTTCTGGTATATGAGGTTACAGATGAGGACGCTCTCTCTTCTGGTATATGAGGTTACAGATGAGGACGCTCTCTCTTCTGGTATATGAGGTTACAGATGAGGACGCTCTCTCTGCTGGTATATGAGGTTACAGATGAGGACGCTCTCTCTTCTGGTATATGAGGTTACAGATGAGGACGCTCTCTCTTCTGGTATATGAGGTTACAGATGAGGATGCTCTCTCTTCTGGTATATGAGGTTACAGATGAGGACGCTCTCTCTTCTGGTATAAGAGGTTACAGATGAGGACGCTCTCTCTTCTGGTATATGAGGTTACAGATTGCGGACGCCTCTCTTCTGGTTATGAGGTACAGATGAGGACGCTATCTCTTCTGGTAATGAGGTTACAGTGAGGACGCTCTCTCCTTCTGGTAATGAGGTTACGAGTGAGAAGCTCTCTCTTCGGTAATGAGGTTACCGATGAGGACGTCTCTCTTCTGGAGATGAGGTTACAGATGAGGGACGCGTCTCTCTCTGGTATATGAGGTTCGATGAGGACGCTCTCTCTCCTGGTAAGGGTTACAGAGAGGATGCTATCTTCGCCATGGACTGTAGGCAGCTTGCTGCCCGTTATGACGAGTAAATATCTCGCGGACCGTGATCCCTGCGGCTTCCAATGGGGAATGCTATGTGGATTGTGTTTAATGCAGATCTCTCAACTAGAGCAGGTTGGTTATTGGAAGCTGAGGCCCTAGGACGGAAATGTGAAAGGCGGAATCCCTTTCCCTAACTATTGTACACTTCAAAATCACTGACTGAACATCTCCTCAGCTTTTTTTCTTGGTCACCCAACGCTCAGAGGGGAAACCTGTCGCTCCCTCAGCAAATTCTAGAGCAGTGGTTCTTAACCTTGTCTGAGGTACCGATCCCACCAGTTTCATATGCACATTCACCGAACCCTTCTTCAGTGATTGATCAAATCTGTGTGTGTCCTGACCTCCATGGCAGAGGCTCCGCCGAACCACTGAGACTGACTCACTGAACCCCTATGGTTCGATTAGAAAACACTACTCAGAGGAGTGAAAAAAGGATTGGATCAAGCCGAAGGGCCCCCACCCCCAGCCCTACATACCCCCCCAATATGCATTCTATCCCCAGGGATCTGTACATCCACACGCAGCAGGATCTATAAGCCCAACCCACGCCCCCTCAAACTTACTGTAGCCATCGAACATGAGCCCGCATTTCCTCCACCGTCCTTTGTAAAGCCCCCAAAGCACCTACAGCAAACGCTCCTCTCGACCGCTTACCCCCCCTAGCAATTATCCCCATGCTCTCTCCCACTCTTCCTGACACTCGAGGTCAGGTGACTACAACTCTTACACCTACACAATTATGCAAGTAGGTGGCAGCATAGAGAAAACATTAACTGAATGACATAATACATTTGGCAAATCCTCCTCCACAACTATATTAAAGACACATGCAGACACCAGGAGATGGCAGAGCTTGAAGTCAAAAGTTTTCTAGGAGGAGGAGAGGGGCTCCAGCTCTGAAGCCTAAGCTACTACATGAAGAGAGGGGTGGTGGCAGGAGGGACCCGAGGGGACAATCTCCAGCCATGGCTGTCAGCCCTGTACATCCAACCTGCGGCCCACACAGAAGAACAGAGGTAGTGCCCTAGGCCATCACCTACCTCTGCCTACCCCTCCTCCCAGCCCTGCATGTAGGTTTAGATGGATTGAGGGATGATGCCTCATGGAACTCCAGGTATTGGATATAACAAACCCGGGCTTATGATACAAAGAGCGGAGGTTCAAAGGACCATGAGAAAAAATTAACTGCGATGTTGCTTAGTTACAAAATGGAATATTTATTTTGCGTAAGTAAACTAAAAACCAGGGCTACAACCCCTGGGACTACACAAAGGATTGCAAGGTAACCTCATATACCACACAATTATATTTCCAAATTTGCATTGCAGGTGTGATGGTCTCCTGCAAATGAGGTGCCTGGTTACAGGTTCCCTTAAAGAAGGGATGGTATAATGAACTATCATGGCAGAACTCGAACTGACAACTGGGAACAACTGGAGACTAGAGGAATTTCCGCAAAACAATGAGAACTAAATGTATTAATGTTTTTCGCAATCCTGGTTTATAGCACCCATCAAAGATCAGAAGCCAATGAGACCTTTTCAGGAACCTGTCAAATCATTATAGCAAAATAATCCCCCCATGGGAAAATATCCAAGTGGGGTCCAGCATGTGCTATTAGTGAGGAGCGGCACAGTCCAGCGCCATCACTCCTCCCTCAGTCCAGTGACCTCCCCTCCACGTGTCTGGAGAATCCCCATCTGTCACATCACAACATGTCAGACACCATTGATTTCATTAGAGAGTTTGCTCTTAGTTCTTATCATGTTTCCTCAGGTTCTATAGATACAGGAAGCCCAGAGGTTTCTCCTAAAGATGATCTTTCCCAATCAATGACTCCACCAGGGATCGGGAGGAAGGCAGAGAGAGATGCTGGCCGGCCAGGAAATGGAGCTCACCCCTGGAGATGATTCCTGACTAACCGGAGACTATGTGGGTGAGAGTCTCCCAGACACGAGCTCATATCTCTAGGATAACAGCGGGAAATGACTTGGAGAGGTGAAGGATGCTTAGGATATATGTAGTGATCAGTGTCTCCCCATACACCAGCGGATTACCCAGTAGTGAAGGACGTCGTCTCTGGTGAGTGTGTGACCCCCCCGTGTGTCAGGAGGATGGCACCCAGAGACCCATCAACCCGATGCCTCCATCTCATTCACTGCTACATAGCAGAAGGATCCTGTAGTACACTTAACTAACGGACTAAGGAAGCCAGTGCTGAGCGGGGAGAAGGGGAGCGCTGACAGGGAAGAATGATTGGGACCATTGCTACAAACACACAAGGGGAGGGGGCTCTGGGTGATGCCCTGTGTCAGTTGTGTGCTTGTCAGGGTTCCTATAAGGTGTCAGCGACCACGTCATGTTATTCCCATGGAGGTAGTGGGAGTATATAGAAGGACACAAGGACCACGCTACAAGGAATCATGATGGAGGACCACCAGCCCCTCACATCCACCAGTAAGAGGAGACCTTCCTGATTATAGAGGACAGAGCAGGTGTGAGGTCACCTCCTCCATCATCTATCATCACATTATACGAACAAATGTATCAGTCACTTGTGTATATTTCCTATAGATGGATCCAGTCAAGAGAAATCCACCAGAGAGATTGTGCCCAGTCCGGAGAGTCCCGAGATATTACACAGGAACCAGAGAGAGCCCAGTCCTGGAGATTCACGAGATATTACACAGGAACCAGAGAGATTGTCCAGCCTGGAGATTCCCGGATATTAAACAGGGAACCAGAGAGATTGTCCCAGTCCTGGAGATTCCCGAGATATCAAAGGAGGAAACCAGAGAGATGTCCCAGTCTGAAGATTCCCGGGATATTAAGAGGAGCCGGAGGGGAGAACGTCCACTGGGTTCATCAGGTAGATGGAGGCTGAGGTTCCTGTGAACTCCTCTATCAGATGGATGTAATGAAGCTACTGACCTTCCCAGCAGCAGTGGGTGGGGGGTTATGGGGAGAGATGTGGTCGCTTGGTTATAACATAAATGGTAGAAGAAGCAGGAGGGGTAGGAGCAAACGGAAAAATCTTGGTCCCTGGTTGTCCATGAGTCCTCCACCCTCAGGAAGCGGGCACATCGGGTTATGACCAGTAATTATAACCGGAACATTGATCGTTGATTTGTAAAAATATTGGGATGAATGTGGCTCCCGTCTCTACTGCAGGAGATATTCCCCTTGTCCTCGGTTCTAGAGGTTTCTGATCCATCACTTCGAGATAAGCAATATCGGAGAAATTTCCTTGTTTCTCATGTCCTTAGGTTGGATCGGTCCGGGGACAAGTCTGTGTGGAACGGCGGCTAGCGGAGAGGAAATCTCCTTAAGTCAGTGACAGAGGAGGGTAAGAGCCTTTCATGTATCTTGTGGGTTATTTTTCCCTTACACATTGCAGGGAGAGGTCACATCCAGTGCTCGGATCAGTTTATATCTTGATTGAAAATAAATATTAGGTATTAGGCTCCTCGAGGGGTCACACTGCCGGTTGCTGGTGCCATTTATCGACCCAACAAACCGGAAGACAGTGTAGGCTGCACACCAGAAGTGACCTCGGAAATCGGCTGAGTACCTCTGTGTGTTCCTGTGCTAGTTTGGATACTGTACGTGGCTCCTGTCTCCACTCCATGATGGTGGAGAACACAGATGGTAGAAATTTTCTGCCGGGGGGGTAGAACTGGTATAGGAGAAACAATGTCCAGAACTGATAGTTTTCTCGAAGATGATTTTCCAATGGGTCAAAAAAATATTCTTTTAATTTCGGCTGTCTTTCTAGAAGGGATGGAGATCAGCAGACCCCAATAAATGGTTACTGATCAAACAAGCTTTTCATTCAATTGTCAAAAAATAGGGTTCGGCCAAAATAGACCAAAGCAAATTCAAAAAACAAATCTTTTCTATCGATTTTTCTATCGTGTTCTCCACATGACGAGGCCCAATATGTGTGATGTTCTCCACATGGCGAGGCCCAATATGTGCGATGTTCTCCATCAGACGAGGCCCCCAATATATGTCGATCTCGTTTCTCAACATGACGAGGCCCATATATGTGAGTTCTCACATGGACGAGGGCCCCCCAAATAGCGATGTTCTCCACATGACGACGGGATGCCCACAATATCGTATCGATGTTCTCATCATGACAGACTCAGGCCCAATATATGCGATGTTCTCCACATGACGAGGCCCAATATATGTGATGTTCTCCACATGACGAGGCCCAATATATGTGATGTTCTCCACATGACGAGGCCCAATATATGTGATTTCCCACACTGATCGAGCCCAACTACTATGTGAGTTCTACATGACGAGGCCCAATATATGTGATGTTCTCCACATGACGAGGCCCAATATACGTGCTGTTCTCCACATGACGAGGCCCAGTATATGTGATGTTCTCCACATGCGAGGCCCAATATACGTGCTGTTCTCCACATGACGAGGCCCAGTATATGTGGGCTGGGGAGAAGCCATACTCATGTACTGAATGTGAGAAATGTTTTCGTACAAAATCCAATTATTTGCATCACCAGAGATTGGTGTTACATGGGGCACGGACCATAAAGATTGCAGAGCCGAGGCCGGCTAGTATAGTGTGTGCTCCTGGAGCATGCTGGGAGTTGTAGTCCCTCCATATAGTGTGTGTGTGCTCCTGGAGCATGCTGGGAGTTGTAGTCCCTCCATATAGTGTGTGCGCTCCTGGAGCATGCTGGGAATTGTAGTCCCTCCATATAGTGTGTGCGCTCCTGGAGCATGCTGGCAGTTGTAGTCCCTCCATATAGTGTGTGCTCCTGGAGCATGCTGGGAGTTGTAGTCCCTCCATACAGTGTGTGTGCTCCTGGAGCATGCTGGGAGTTGTAATCCCTCCATATAGTGTGTGCTCCTGGAGCATGCTGGGAGTTGTAGTCCCTCCTCTGGTCACTTACCTCTTCTCTCCTCAGTGCAGGACACTCTCTTCCTCATACACGTCTCCTGCTCACTATCCACTAGTCATGTGACCCGGGGAGTGTGATGTCACTGAGGGGGCGGGGTGTACATGTATAGAGGAGAAGTGGTGGTGGAAGGACCTGTGATGATGTAATAGATCATGTGACCAGTGTGGGCGGGGCGCTGGTTATGAGGGGGAGGGCACAGCTGCTCCGAGCCTCTTCCATCATGGAGGGAGCATATTTAAGGGGTTTTCCAGGAAGCAACGTTTGTATCTATACACAGGATAAGGCCTGACTTGCTGATCAGTGCTGAGACCCCCGCACATCGTGAAAACAAGGGGTCCATCGGAGATCGGTGAGCTCGGCAATTTCCGTCAGCTCCATAGAGATAAATGGAGCATCAGGGTCATGTGCAGCTGTCTGCGCCATAAGTCCATTGGATCCAGCACTGAGACCCCCACTGATCAGCACGTCAGGCCGTGTATAGATCCTAACTTTGCTTCTTGGGAAAACCCCTTAATGACGCGGGGGTTTTTTCACTCATTTCTCGCTTTCCACCTTCAAAAATCCATAACTTTTTCATATTTCCGTGTACAGAGCTGTGTGAGGGCTTATTTTGTGCATAACAAATTTTACTTTCCTGTGATTTTAGTTATTATTCCAGGCCATGTACTGGGGAGCAGAAAAAAATTCTAAATGTGGAAAAATTGAAAATAAATGCATGTGCGCCACGTTCTTGTGGGCTCAGTTTTTACGACTTTCACTGCGCTCCAAATAACACGTCTGCTTTATTCTTTGGTTCGGTGCGATCGCGGTGATACCGGATTTATAGGTTTTATTTCGTTTTCTTACATTTTCAAAAATTACACGAATGTGTACAAAAAATAATTTTTTTTTTGCCATCTTCTGACGCTTATAACTTTTTCAGACTTTGGTGCACGGAGCTGGGGGAGGGGTAATTTTTTGCGAAGTGAGGACACTTTTTCATTGCTCTCATTTTGAGGACTGTTCGACATTTTGATCCTTTTTTATTACATTTTTTATGTCATGTAAAAATGTGTAAAAGTCGCGTTTCGGACATTTGGGCGCCATTTCCCGTCTCGGAGGTCACTGCCGGTTTTTATATTTTGATAGATTGGGCATTTTGGGACGTGGCGATACCTAATGTGTCTGTGATTTTTACTGTTTATTATGTTTTATATCATTTCTAGGGAAAAGGGGGTCGATTTGAATTTTTAATATTTTATAAATTTTACATTTTTAAAACTTTTTCTTTTTTTCACTAATTCTTAGACCCTGTAGGGTACATTAACCCTGGATGGTCTGATTGTTCCTACCTAATACTGCAATGATATTGTATTGAGGTATATGGCGTTTTTGCAAAGGATTCATTACAATGAGCCACTGGCTTATCAGAAGAAAGAGGGCGCTGCCATATTTTAAGTTACCTGCAACATGCAGCAAAGCCCATCTCTGTATGAAGAGGGCTCAGACTCTCTCTTCTGGTATATGAGGTTACAGATGAGGGTGCTCTCTCTTCTGGTATATGAGGTTACAGAGGAGGACGCTCTCTCTTCTGGTATATGAGGTTACAGATGAGGACGCTCTCTCTTCTGGTATATGAGGTTACAGATGAGGACGCTCTCTCTTCTGGTATATGAGGTTACAGATGAGGACGCTCTCTCTTCTGGTATATGAGGTTACAGAGGAGGACGCTCTCTCTTCTGGTATATGAGGTTACAGATGAGGACGCTCTCTCCTCTGGTATATGAGGTTACAGATGAGGACGCTCTCTCTTCTGGTATATGAGGTTAAAGATGAGGACGCTCTCTCTTCTGTTATATGAGGTTACAGATGAGGACGCTCTCTCTTCTGGTATATTAGGTTACAGATGAGGACGCTCTCTCTTCTGGTATATGAGGTTACAGATGAGGACGCTCTCTCTTCTGGTTTATGAGGTTATAGATGAGGACGCGCTCTCTTCTGGTATATGAGGTTATAGATGAGGACGCTCTCTCTTCTGATATCTGAGGTTATAGATGAGGATGCACTCTCTTTTGGTACATCAGGACACAGCTACATCCCAGCCTGTATCTACTACCAGGCTGGTGCATCCTTCCTGAGGACACTCTTCATGACCACTCCAGTAATCCGGAATCTGTTCTAAAATCAATTTGGCCCGATGCCTGTAGTTGTTCCATTTAAGAACTGTGAGTTATTTTGCACAACGCTGCCTTCGTCTGTTTCCTGGATAGGGCTGTACCACCAAGGGCTTCCCATCCATCACCCAGGGACATATATTATGGACAATAAGGGGTTGGCTCAGGGAGATCCAGTACATCAGCCTCTTCCTCCATATTTCTTGCACACACCACCTGCTGGAGAGCTGCCAGGCTGTAGGACAGCCCTCCGGTCCCCATACCAAGCACCGGGACCACAGCGTGCCTAGACCGCAACCGCCAACCACTCCGGTATTCTGAGCTGCCTCCAGGCCCCAAGGAAAGGCTAGGCCCCGGTGGGGGATGTTGCATATTCTATTGGTGGGTGACAGTAAATAAGAATATTGACTGGATTATTTATATCTATTATAGTGATAAAGGTTTTGTTAATTATAGCAGAGATGTGATATAAAGCACTTTAATACTTTTCTGATTGCATCACAGAACTAAATAACCAGATGTGTGTCATTAGCTAAGAAGGAGAAGAGGTGTTTGAGATGTCTGGTAGTTTTGTGTGTAACAAGTAACAGCTCCTAATGACGGCAGCATCATCGAAATCCTGGAGGGATTCACCTCCATCATGAAAAACCCAAGAAAATGGAGAAGTTTTATATCGAGTCCATCGATCTCTCTGGCGACCAGTGGTTGTCGTGTTGATGATTTGTGGACTTTGCTCCATTACTTGCAGGACGGATAAAACATTCTCCGCATTCTGAACATGAAAATGGCTTCTGCCCCAGGTTCTGTGATGTCGGAAAAGCTTTACTTTGCTACAAAAACATTTCTAACGTTCTGTACATGAAAGTGGCCTCTCTCCTGTGTAACATCTCTGGTGTTAGCCATAATTGAGTCTAACAAGATTTGATCTTTAAACAAAACACTTTCTGCATTCAGAGCATTAAAATGGTTTCTCTCCTGTGTGAGTTCTCTGATGTTTAACAAGACTGGATTTATCTGTATAACATTTTTCACATTCAGTGGATGAAAATGGCTTCTCCCCTGTGTGAGTTCTCTGATGATGAACAAAATTTCCTTTCTGACTAAAGCATCTCCCACATTCTAGACATGAAAATTATTTCTCTTCTTTGTGAGTTTTCTTGTGTGTAACAAGATGTGATCTTTTAACAAAACACTTTCTGCATTCGGAGCATGAAAATGGTTTCTCTCCTGTGTGACTTCTCTGATGTTCAACAAGATTTCCTTTCAGACTAAAGCATCTACCACATTCTAGACATGAAAATGGCTTTGCCCCTGTATGAGTTCTCTGATGTACAGCAAGACTGGATTTATCTCTAAAGCATTTTTCACATTCAGTACATGAAAATGGCTTCTCTCCTGTGTGAATTCTCTGATGTGCAGCAAGACTGGATTTATCTCTAAAACATTTTTCACATTCAGCACATGAAACTGGCTTCTCCCCTGTGTGAATTCTCTGATGTCTAACAAGACTGGATTTATCAGTAAAACATTTTTCACATTCAGTACATGTAAACGGCTTCTCTCCTGTGTGAGTTCTCTGATGTATAACAAGACTTGATTTATCTGTAAAACATTTTTCACATTCAGCACATGAAAATGGCTTCTCCCCTGTGTGAATTCTCTGATGTGTAGCAAGACTGGATTTATCTCTAAAACATTTACCACATTCAGTACATGAAAATGGCTTCTCCCCTGTGTGAATTCTCTGATGATGAACAAGATTTCCTTTCTGACTAAAGCATCTCCCACATTCTAGACAAGAAAATGGCTTCGCCCCTGCGTGATTTCTCTGATGTGTAGCAAGACTGGATTTCACTCTAAAACATTTCCCACATTCAGTACATGAAAATGGCTTCTCTCCTGTGTGAATTCTCTGATGTACAACAAGGTTTGATCCACGGGCAAAACATTTTTCACATTCAGTACATGAAAATGGCTTCTCCCCTGTGTGAATTCTCTGATGTGTAACAAGAGATGATTCCTGGGTAAAACATTTACGACATTCAGTACATGAGAATGGCTTTGCCCCTGTGTGAATTGTCTGATCTATAACAAGATTTGACTTCTGGTTAAAACATTTCTCACATTCATTACATGAGAATGGCTTCTCCAGTGTGTGTATTCTCTTATGTATAACAAGATCTGATTTCACACTAAAATGTTTCCCACATCTGAAACATGAACATGGCTTCTCTCCTGTGTGAGTTCCCGGATGTTGATCAAGATTTGATTTCTGGCTAAAACTCTTCTCACGTTTCGGACATGAAAACTGCCCCTTATCTCCATGATTTCCCTCCTCCGTGGAAAGATGTGACTGATTATCCTCTGCTTCACCACAGGGAGATGAGGGGGGACGTCCATGGGAATCTCTTGTACTTTCATCTCCTAAAAAATATAACCAAGAAATCAATATTGGAAGTTTACTTTCCCAGTTAGAAGCAGAAGTAAAGCAGCCAGTCAGTAACATACAGTCATCTATGATGAGAGATCATGAATATTAATCCATTGACATATGATATGAATAAAATCCAACCATGAAATAAATCATCAAATCCTTAGAAACTAACAGTTTTAATCATGTTATAGAGGGGGGAGTAACCGGCCGGTATAAATACGAGGAGACTCCTGCCTTTTCGAAATGATCATTATAAAAAATACACACATTTTTTAGTGACTTAAAATGCAACAAAAAACACATGTATACTATGGTAATATGCCGTCATTCCATATCAATATGATGCATTCCTACTATCTTTTGAATGTTATATATTATGTATATATATATTCCCACATATGATGCATCAGAATCATTTCTGTACATGCGTACCTATAACATATAACGTTAGCATAAACCGCACCAGCCATACACTTCCTTCCTGGCAATAAACTCCCACATAAATTACTAACAGTTGTCAGGGTTCTGGGTCTGTGGACCCTCTGGACCACCACGGGAGATGGTACTAGCCGACACCTGGGACTAGAGTCTTCACCAGAGCTCGCTACAAAGTGGGATGGTCTTGCTGCAGCGGGTGCCACCCGGTCGTTCCACAGGTGCGACTAGCCCACGGTGGCAGCCAAGGTAGTAGTGCAGAACACAGTCCGAGCCTGGGGAGACAGCAGGAGTATAGCGCTGGTAGCAGCCCTGGAACTGACCACTGGAAACAATGAGGCAGGAACACGGAACAGGAACACAAAGGAGCTTTCACTTCAGTGGAGATGGCTTGATGATCCAGCAGTGAAAGATGGGAGCCGCCTGATTAAATAGTGACCAGCGCCAATCAGCGGCACGCTGGCTCTTTAAAATCAAGAGAGCCAGCGCACGCGTGCCCAAGTCCGACGGGAAGCAGGCTTGTGGAGAGATAAGTGAGGGCCGGGGGCGCCACGCCACATAGAGGGCCACAGGTGTGCCCGCGATCCAATACATGGATCGCGTGGGCACCCTGACTGTAACCCCCAACCCCCTTAGGACCCCCTCTTCTTGGACTCGAGATACCTCTGGAAGACAGCTGGTCTGACATACGTCTTGCTGGAAGGTAGCTCCTTACCATCAAAATCCGAAGAGGTCAGTACAGGTGGTACAACACAGCGTGAGTGGTATTCTGATCCCCAACTCAGGACCTCCCCAGTCTTCCAATTGGGACTGGAGAGTAAATTGCAGCCATGGAAGACCCAGGAGAAGAGGTGAGGTGGAGCGAGCAAGGACATAGAAGAATAGTCTTTCTTTGTGATGAGCTCCAACCTGGAGAAAAACTGGCACAGAGCGGCTCAGACAAGATCTGTCCTTCAACAGAGGATATGGATAGGGGATCCTTGAGAGGAACCACCAGAATGCGATGCTGGGAGACCAGAGGGGCATCCACAAAATTCTCTGCAGAACCAGAGTCCAAAAAAGCTGGGACTTGCACAGGAGTGCGAATACTGACACCAAGGAGTACAGGATCTAATAAGACGAGAAGACACAGTATTCACACCTAAGGATGTACCTCCCAGGAGACCAAGGTGTTGGCGTCTCCTGGACGTGGGAGAACGGACAGGACAAGCCCCAATGGAGTGTTCAGGACTAGCACAGTACAAGCAAAGTTTCTCCTGAAAACGTCTGGAATGTTCCTCGACGGTGAGATAGGCACTGGAAAACCATAGCAAAACAAGGAAGATGTGGAAGCGGAGCCTGTGGTTGCTCGGGATGCAATTCTCCATCACGTTCCATGAACCACTGATGAAACCACTCAGACTAGCCGGCAGATCATGGGCATCCAGAGCGTCATTGACCTGGGAAGACAGTCCTTTTTTGAAAGTTGCTGACAAGGCCGCATCATTCCAGAAGAGCTCAGAAGCCAGGGTGTAAAACTTGACAGCATACCCACCCACAGACGAGTCTCCTTGGCACAGGTTTAGTAGCGCCATTTCAGCTGAGGAGGCTTGTGCGGGTTCCTCGAACATGGCCCGGAATTCAGCGAAGAATGCAGTATGGGTGGCCATGACTGGATCGCCTCTGTCCCATAGAGGAGTAGCCCAGGCCAGGGCCTTCCAAAAGAGCAAACTGATAATAAATGCCACCTTGGAGCATTTGGTGGCAAACTGGGAAGGCATCAATTCAATGTGCAGCGAGCACTGGGTAATAAAGCCCCTGCACAATTTGGGATCGCCATCATACTTATCAGGCATAGACAGTCTGAGCCTTGGTTCTGCTGCCAGAGGACATGCCGGGGTGGGTGGAGGAGGCGGGGAAGTAGTTGCAGGAGCCTGTTGCTGGGAGTCAAGCAGCTGTTGGAGCGCGGCAGTAACTTTGCCTAGTAGTTCTTGAGAAGCGATCTGTTGAGACTGCCGGGGTTCGGAGTCCATGGCCGGATCTTACTGTCAGGGTTCTAACCCTCTGGACCACCACGGAAGATGGTACTAGCCGATACCTGGGACCAGAGTCTAAGTGGCACCTGGTCTTCAGCAGAGCCCGCCGCAAAGTGGGATGGTCTTGATGCAGCGGGTTGCCACCAGGTCATTTTCACAGGTGCGACTAGCCTGCGGTGGTGTGCAGTAGTAGTAGTGCAGAACACAGTCCGATCCTGGGGAGACAGCGGGAGTATAGCGCTGGAAGAAACCCTGGAACTAACGGCAGGAAACACGGGAGCAGGAACACGGAACAGGAACATAGGAACAGAAAGGAGCTTTCACTTCAGTGGAGATGGCTTGAAGATCCGTCGGGTAATGATGGAACCGCCGGATTATATAGCAAACCCGGAAGTGACCATTGCCAATCAACGGGGCGCTGGCCATTTAAATCCAAGAGAGCCTAGAGAACGGGAACGCGCGCGGCCTAGTCCGAAGGGAAGAAGGCTCGTGGTAAGTGAGAGCCAGGGGGTGCCGCTCCACAGTGTTAATACAATCGCTTAGCAACGAAAAAGCTAATTACATAAACCTGAATATAACCGTAGCCGCAGGATATGTTACAGTAAACCTGGAAAGCAATACCATAAAAGGACAATAACAAACTGTAGGTTTATGATTAATTTGCTTATATTGTATTTATATATATGGACAGGTAGTCTTGTCTATATCATATTCTACAATCAAAATATTTTCAGTAAAATAGGATCAAATCCTGCCTTAAAGGAAACCTACCACCACGGATCTACCTATTAAAGTAGATCCGGTGGCAGGTTCCTCTAATGTAGACTAGTGTAGCCTTTTTAGGGCACAGAACCCAGGTTCGCAGACGAGTGCACATAGCTACCAGGAGCTTCACGCTGAAAATGTCAGGGTAGGCGGAACGCAAGAGGCTACTGGGGCATGGAATAGCCGCGTCGTGTAGCCTCAGCTCCGGCTACTCCAGGTTCCAGTAGCCTCTTTAGAAAATTAACATATTGGGGGAATTAACGTTTATAAAAGTTATGGGCCACAGAAGAATTAGCCCTAAAAAGGGATATACTACTCTACATTAGAGGAACCTGCCACCGGATCTACCTAAATAGGTAGTTTCCTTTAAATTTAAACCTGCAGGTTGACGGGTTATTTAGTAGAAATATCCTATACGATTCTCGATTTAAAATGATACGTTTCATGTCTCCCCCTCTCGGAGGTCTCCAAATCTTCTCAATGCCTCTCCACTCAAAGCCTGTCAGTAGACCTCCATGCTTGGTCCTAAAGTGTTGGGAAATGGCTGAGACATTACCTGCTCGCTTGACACGTCGGACATGTGACAGTGGGCACGTAGTACATCCTACATATTGCTTTTGCTATTTATACTGGCGGGTTACTCCCCCCTCCATACCATGATTGAGACTATGTTTAGTTGAAACGCGTCAGTGTAAGGGTTGTATTCTGTGTGCACTATGGACTTTTTATTATAATAAAGAAGACTTGTATTATCTGAGTGCTGGAGTACAAGCTCTTTCTTTTACTCTACTTGTATATTAGTTGTACAGCTCCAGCTCCTGTACAACCTATAAATTATACGCATTGATCTGGAAGAAGGCAAAAAACCCTACAAGACTGATTCCAATTAGCCCAAAGCATGGAAAAAATACTTCCCGACCCTAATATGGCGATCAGAATAACTCCCTGGTTTTACAGAAACTGCAAAAAGTTTTATTCCCATACAATGTGATATTATTGTTCTCCAGAAAGGAGTCCAGGCCCCTCTCAAACATGTTCAAATTATCAGCCAATGCAACTTCCTGCGGCAGAGAGTTCCACAGTCTCACTGCTCTTACAGTAAAGAATCCCTGTCTATGGTGATGGTAGAACCTCCTCTCCTCTAGGTGTAGAGGATGCCTCCTGTCTATGGTGATGGTAGAACCTCCTCTCCTCTAGGTGTAGAGGA